>JAWWLV010000100.1:40322112-40327112 GCA_035041135.1 Platyrinchus mystaceus
CAAGACTCAGCAATGCAGTTCATTTCACAACAACCAGTGAAAACTGAATTGGATATTGCCCCCACTATGGGTGAAACACTTACATAGTAAGGTCATCATGAACAGATGACAGAAACTACACTTGTATATTAACCAAGTGATGTGAGATCCACTCCTTTTGGTGGAGAAGCATATGGTCTATGGGACGGATTTCTCCACAAACATTTACATAACTCTTATCTGTCTGGAGCCTATAACTATTTGACAAATGGATTTACCTGTTTTAAGATGCAGCAAGTCATAAATGGGAAAAGAAGAATAATGCCTTATATGCTGCTTTCCAGGACATAGGATAGCCTGAGGTCTGCTTCTTCCCTTCAGATATCAACAAGAAGTGCCAATACTTCTGCTCCAGGATTTTTATGTTCCTGGTCTTGTGGGGAAAAAGATTTAAGTACAGCTTTCCTGACTCATCTTCTACTGACAATCCTCCCCAAGATGAGGCAAGAAACAACATGATTGATCATTCTGGCTCCAGCTCAGCTGAGGCAGTTCTGACTTTAGCACCCTGCATTTCTTCCTGCTCTGTTTTACAGTGAACTTTCACAGATGTAACACCCAAACCTTACATCCTTCACATGATACCATGAAACTGAGTGGCTTCCAGGCTTTAAATGCCACTTGCTTATCCTCAACCAGTGATATTTTCACCACCAACAAAAAGGAACAATAAGAGTAGCAGAAACAGCCACATGAATCATGTTTTTTATGTGAACTACTGTGAAGGTGGTACCTCTCCCATGTCTTAGTTACCCATATTATTGTGGACTGGTTTTTAATCCTATAAAGTTTTGACCTAAAATCATCTTAAGTGTATCTAGAGCCATCTCCAGTGTGCATCCACATGGCGTAGGCATTTCTTTTGTTTCCTTTTTAAATACCAGTTACTTAACTGTAGCTTAGGATCTGATTTTTAGTGGTGTTCCCTGTTTCCCAGTGGTCTGGCATCTTACTGGATACCTTTTAATGATAAGTACTCTTCTGGTAGCTTATAACTATGACTGAAGTGATGGAAGATCAATGTCCTAATATTTGTCTACCACCTGCCTCCCCTTTCCACTCTTTGACTTCAGATTTGTCTGTGTTATTGTTTTCAGCTACTGTTGCTTGCCCCAGTGTTGATTACATCCACTTCTGAGATTTAAAGAGGTGCTGCCTTGAGCTCCAACAGCCCTTTTACCACTCATTTATGATGATGACATCATGATTTCTTGGGAATTGCCATCTTTATTCAATTGTATATTTCATTCATGTTTGGTAGCAAATGTTTTATACAGGTAGGCCTTTTAAAGGGGAAGGGTTATTAGTTGTAACTGTTTTCCTTGAGACTTATGTTTAAGCTGTCAGTACAGGTATGCTGAATGATTTGACTTCCTTGTAATTGGGCTCATGTAAGTACAGTAATGTCAGGTGGCCAGCAAGGGTCAACTGTGTTTCCTTCTAAGAGACAAGATGTAACCTGAAAGAGTAACTTGATCAGTGCTAAGAATTGACATCATGGCCTTTTTGAAGACAAAATGAAGGTACTTAGCAGTACCTTAGAAAAAATAGTTCTTCTCTCCATACTTGGAGTGCTACTATGATGAGGCAATATATGCTCTCTGTTATGCTAGCATTTCTGAGGTTTGTAAGTGTCAGAAACAGAGGTTCTTTCAGATACTCCACGGGAGAAGTGGTAGGAGGACAAGCTCTGACCACAGAGGCGGATGGCCTCTTAAAGAATACCCAAATTTAAGTTGCTTTCTTCTCTGAAGAAAGGAGGTCTTAGTATAGCTATTCATATGGTAGTGCAAAAAACAAGAAGTATGGGATTACGTGAATTTGTAAGGGATTTTGCACATATAGTACATTTATTTTTGCTTTTCTTTTCCTTACTACTGAAACCAGCTGCCTTTGGTATTTATGCACAGCATAAAATTTTAAAAGTTTTTTGAGTGTGCAAGTGTCACAGAAGTCTTAACATTCCTCTTGAAGTCACTCTACTGAAATCAATGGGAGTTAGTTACTGAAGTCATTGAAATCAGGATTCAATGAATAATTTTCCTCCAGATAGTTGACTTTTTTATTTTTCTTTCAAGATAATAACATGTTTCTGTATTTGTATATGCATCATATATATTACATGAATATGAAGGGAAGACCATGCAGCTGACACATGATGCATTTTGGTTTCCTTTGAGACTTGACTGTATGCTGAATACCATTATCCCTCTGAATGCCTTAGGACTTAAAGTTAATATGCAGTGAGAAGGCACTAGTGTGTCCCTGTGGACCTATGTGGTTTACATTGGTAATTCACTGTAGGAGTACAAATGATATGATGCTGTGTGACCTGCAACTTTGCTCTGGGTGTGGTGCTTGGCAGATTGTTAAATTTCATGTTGGAAGTCTTTTAGTAGGCTTCTTACTACAGTATTCTTTACAAAGTGCCTTGTCATTTGATTGAAGGGTTTTCATCATCTCTGCCTGGGATTTCCTTTATTCTTTCCTCAGTGGGGACAGAGGGGGAAAAGTGGAAGACAGATGATGCAAATTCATGATTAAATGTCTTTCTTCTCATGCCTTAGACCTAAGTCGTGTATGTTGATGTTCACATTCAGTAATTAGAAAACTTGAGGTTTTGACAGTATTAGAGAAGGAGGTTAGAATTTCATGACTATTTCTAAACCCTTTTTTCTGTAAAAGATTTTTTTCTTTTTATTGGAACAGTATGATGAATAAAATGCATGGATACTGCCCTTCTGTAGGAGGAGTATTAGACATAGTACATGGAACAAGAAATGAAGAGTAGAAACATATACGACCAGAAAACACAGTGTGCAGTCCATTGATCCATGTCAGCACACACTCTTGTTCATAACATACACTGCATAATCAGAAGGGACGACACAAACCAAAGCCATTTAGTCCACGGGGGTTATAGTGTCCCAGATGCAGTGCCAAGTGTCATTTTATGAGTACAGGTTGCTGTGCTAAGGATGTGCAACCATGTGTTATGGAGAAGTCACCTAAAAAGTATGCAAGAAGTCAAGGAAGGAATGATGATGCATTTATAAATTTTATGTAGTTTTCTTAAAATTGTGTATATATATATACATATACATCTCTCTATATATGTCTAAGAGGGTGTGAGCTGAGCATTGTGTAACTTCTATTTCCTTATGTACAGGCACTTAAAATAGTAAGTACTTGGCTTATCTAGAGCATCTTTATCATCAGGTAAGTCAGCCTTGCAGCATGTCTGGGCATAGTTACGTATTATTATTTGAGTTTTACATGTGGATAAACAGAAACATAAGATGGAATTTATTTACCCAGTATCCCATAGCACATAATTTGTGTTGAGGACTAAGTGTATGTCTTCATACTCAGTTGCTTTTCCTAACCACTGGACTCCTAACTAACTTTTACATATCAAAGTGTGGTGAAGCAAGTATGCAAGCATAGATTTCTCTTAAAAAGTAATGTTTTTTATAATTATTAACAACCTGTTGCATTTTGCACTGCTTCTTATCCAAAGGATTCCTTGTAATTAGAAAAATACAGTTTCTATATGTGCACATAGTATGTCAAAAATAGGACTGATTTTTGGAGTGAAATATAGAAAACAGATTAGTGGCATAATAGATTGCATGTAGTAAGACCCTGGAGAACAGAGTGGTGAAGTGAGCAGTATCCAGTCATCTAGAAACTGCTGTGTAATTTCAGTAAGTGCTAAGTTTGTACAAACTGTTATTTTGGTTGAGATGTAGGAGTCAATACCCACATTTCATGAAAAATTGTCAGCTAAAGGGATGTGTATTTTAATAAAAGTACTTAGTTTTAATAAAAAATATTCTACTCAGATCTTGAGCCACCTTACAAAAGAAAAAGTGTTCCATGAGTAGTGAGTGAAGACTCAGAACATATCTGTGTCTCTTTGATGTTACTGTAATAATTCACGGGTTATTTAATACTCAGTGTCTACTTTTCTTTCTATTCCAAGTACTTTTTATTTTTCATTTCTGTCATATAAAACAGTTTCCTTCAGGGTCAAGGGGCAAAGGGAAAATACAGATGGTGAACATGTTGACTGCTCTCTCTTGTTCATCTTCAGTCAACGGGTTGGAGGAGATAGTACCACACATGAATTATACCTTACTTATTACTTAAGAGGATGAATTCTTTAACAGCACTCAGACATAATGAAGACTGTATTAATGTGTCTCTGTTAACATATAGTTGCTATGTTAGGTTTTTTTCTCAGTTACTAGTCAATAAGCAGACAGGAAACCAGACAAACCAATAAGATTTGCTCAAGTTTGCCCCATTTTTGCAGTTATAATCTGCCTTCATTTGTCACAGGATACTATTGTTCTGTTCACACTGAAAATCAGGTGAAGTCTGAACATCATAATTTCAGCATATTGCAGGTTCCAGATGAATACTTGTGTTTCTAAACCATTAAAATCCTTTATTGTATTGTATGCAGGTATATTAAGGGGACTTATATAGTGCGTCTCTCAGATACTTGGAGAGCTGCATCATTCCCTTTTTCTTCCTAGACACTGTTGTGCATCATCTGGAGTTTCTCAGCCTCTCCTTGCTTAGTTTTCTAAGAATCCCCAAATTTTTTCTAAACTGTATTTCCAAAATAAATGCATCATGGTTTACTGGCTTCCATACCAGAACGGCATATGTGATTTTTAGGAGTTGTTGTAGTAGAAATGTTATAATCTATCTCTAAAACTGTGTAGCCTGTGGCTATTGTTAGCTGCTGAAATGTCCAGAGTTGTATTGCCAGGGGTGAGAGGATTTCCTTGTAACCAATTAGAATTCTTCTTGGACTTGAGCTAGAGTGACTTCTGTAACTGATAAAAAAGATAAATCCAAGCCAAAAGAAATCCAGTAACACTGGCCTGTTGATAATCCATCCTATCCTTTCCTCAGTCTTACCCGTTCCCTGTATGCCTGCTGTCCTT
>JAWWLV010000100.1:40332112-40340731 GCA_035041135.1 Platyrinchus mystaceus
AATCTTTCCGTTCTAATATCTAGGATTAGACTCACCTTCTAAAGGTTTAGTCAGAGAAATAATCTGAATTTGTTAGACTTTTACTTCTGGAGTCTGCATTCAATGCTTAGTGTATAAGTAACTGGGAATATTAATTTCTTTAAGGAAAGAACTATTCTATTGCAATACTGCTTAGGAATAAGTCTTTACTTCTTAGTCTTGTTATCAGGAGGAGCATGAGAGGGAATGCTGTAGTCTGGCATCCTCTACATAATCACAAAATAAGTGTAGGAACAGTTCAACAACATTGACATAATTGGTATTACATTATACTTCCTCGGTGATCTCAAAGCCAAGTTTTGAGACCAGAATTCAGTTCTCCGCTCACGTTTTTTTTTAATTATTATTTTTTTTTTACTTTTCTGCTAAAAGTCTGCATGAAGTCAGTCTAGCAGTAACTATAATGGTAATATTTGAGATATGACTCCTCAAATTGAATTAGCTTAAGCCCAACACTTTTTCTTCTGGAAACCACTACAGAACTCCAGCAGTTATTGCTGTAACTCACCTGTTAGTTCCTTTTGCAGATAGTAGGAAGCTTTGGTTAAGAAAACAGTGGTAAATGGAGGCCTGGTCTATGCATGAAGTTGTGTAAATCTAATTAGACCAGGGTCTCTCAGAACTTTTATAACCAATAGATCAAATGCTTTCATCTTTGTTAAGAGCTGCCAACTCAGTGTTATTAATATGTAAAACAGTATAAAATTAGTGTTGAGAGTAGTTTGGAGGTTATTATCACAGCTTTCTGTGAGAACCACACTTTGAAAACCAGAGAACTAGAGTTTTTATCCTATAAATGGTTAAGAAATTCCAGTATGGATACTGTGCCTGTTATAAACCCATGTAATGCAGGCTTGTCTGTTGTGCTCATAAGCCTGAATGTGTGAGCTAAATCACTGTTACCTTAAAACCAACACGAGGGTTTGTGCTTACCTTTCACCAGTTTAGCTATATCAAGTTATGCTAAAGCCCGAGGGCATTTTTACCTAGTGCTCATTCAATTTGTGCTTTGTAGGCTGCAGTGCCTCCAGGTAGTTGTTTAATGTTAGTCATGATGTTAATTATGACAGTGAACTGTCTTTGGGTTAAAGAGGGAAATGAATTGCAGTCAAAATGCTTGGCCAAATGACCGAACACTTTGAAATATTCTAATGCAGGGACAAACTGCAAGTGAACTGAGTTCAATTCAACGTATATATAGGGAAGTAGTTGTCTTAAAAAAAAAAAATCATATAAAGCTTTTAGATCAAAATTACATCCAGAGATTCAACCAACTTTCAGATTTTTTTTTCTTAATATAGGAAGGTGATAATTATTTTTTGAAGACAAGTGAGTGATTTGGCTTCTCCTGAGGCAGCTCTGAGCTCATTGGTTATTGTCTCATTTCAGCTTGGGAGATCAGACAGATGCACTAAAACACAAGGAAAATACTTTTGGTTACCTCCTACAGCTATAGTAAAGAACACATACACCTTCTCATGTTGCGCATGCGTGTGTTACCACCATCTACAAACAAAGTAAGTAGACACCTTCCTTAAGCAAGGTGAGAAATTGAGATCAAATTAATTTCTCTTCTTAAGATGGCTGTTTGGCCAGTGAAGCTATAATTTTCTTCCATAAGCAGTTACTTCAAGCTACAATAAAGGAGAACAATTCATCTGGATGGGTTCAGGAATGAAATTTAGAGGTGAAAGACTCCATTTAATGTGTTTTAACCATGTAGGCTACTTTGTATCTCTATATTGTACAACGCAGGGATGTGTAGTAATTTATTAGAAATGCACAGCAGCACAGTAATTCTGGACTACTAGATCAGGTATTGGAAACAATGCAACTTCATGCTATATTGCATGATCTGTGTCCAGGTGCTTAATCCAATGTAAGAGGACACATTAGTCTGGGAAAACCACTGTACAAAGCAGGTGCAATAATTTCAAGATTGAAATGAGTTACTTGGGTGTTTCTTCATAAACTACCTGTGAAAGATAGGCAGGCACTGAATTAAAAGGAAAAATTAAGTGCCCTGATACCCTAACTTGTTTGACATGTGTTTTGAATCCACTCAGCATTTGCAGGTTTTCCCTCAGTCTGTCTAAAGATGAGTGCTTCTGTTACTGCCTATTAAGCATATGTTTCTTCCTAGTGGGTTTTTCAAGTCTCTGAAGGGAGTGTTGGGATAGCTTAAGCCCAATGATCAATGTGGTTCTCACTCTGTAATCAAGAGTAACAAACAACTTAAAATATAAATACCATCATTTGCTTCTTAGAACCTTCATAAAATCAAAAGGATCAGGCTTAGTAATCTTCAGATAAACTCGGTGGTAGTGAAAGTAAGAAGTGAAAATCTCCGAAGTCTCTCTGCTGCTACTGAATGCACATATGCATCCCCTGCCTCTTTCCTTTCTACGTGATAATCCTGTAAAAGAGAGGGCAGTTACACGATTAGTTTCATTCTCCTAGCCATTTAGTTGTTTCTTTTTCCATGTATTGCTTTTTATCTATTGGTTTTGTGAAGTGTGGTGAAAATTTAGGCAGTGAAAATTCTAACAAGTGTTTCAAGTAAGAGATTGAGAGAATAAACAGTACTTGTTAGAAAAAAAAAAAAAGTAGATTGGCTTCCAGATTGTCAAAGACAATGAAACCTGAGTTCTTTAATCTTACGATGTTGCTGATCTATGTGCAGGTTATAGTGATGTGAAGCCTTGTCCATTGAGTACATGCATGCTAAGATAATGAAACGAGTTCACACAGCACTGAAGACCAAGTTCTTTCTGTCTGTCTAGTTTGGCCAATTGCTGTAGTTACAGTGACTTTGTCGCTCCATGGAGCAGCGCACAATTCCCAGTGGTTCTGTTTAAGAGGAAATGCTAGAGTGATTTGCACCTCACTAATGTCTCCAAAGAGCAGGGGAGGACTGAATAAGGAAGATACATACTGGGTTTTCTGTGTCTGTGTGATTTTTCTGCTGCAAGCTTCGTTACGGTAGTGGTGCAGTTATCACTGGGTAAGCGGAAATTAGTTCAGATACACCTCAAAACAAGAGGGAGACTATAATTAAAAGAAATTAAGAGATTGTAGGTCAGAGAAGTTATTGAAGGCTTTCCCAGCACCATATTATACAACATCTAAAGTGGCAATTAAACACATGAATGCAGTAGAGAGGTTAATTGAAAAATACATGGAATAGCATAATGATATGATTAGCAAAGAAGCTATGGAATTCTGAAAAGTGTTGACAAGTAGAGACCTGGCTTTGGAATCACCTTCACCTGATCAGGTCACTTTTAACGGTGTTATTTCATGGCTTTTTTATATAATCTGCTCTTTGTGACACAAGTTTTTGCACATCCAGAATATGATCCACAGCAGTTATTTCCTTCTGCAGATTCTGAAATCTACGTGATATCATAGAATCATTTCTATATTTTACTTTGTGTGAAAATGCTATTTCACTAACAACATATTTAAAGCCTATGGTGAAAAAATTATTACTTTTAACTTGTTAAGCTCTTTCATTTATATGGTTGTGTGTGTTTATGGAGGGGTTACAGGACATGTAAAATCACTGTGCTGTGGGAAATAAAGTTGCACTGGCACTGGCAAATTGCACTAGCAAAGTTATAAAACTATGTTCACCCATCAGGCGGCAGTACGGAAATACTGTTTCTATTAACAAGATCATTTCAGGGGTCTATCTGATCTGCAGAGAAATTGCTACACTACCCCTTAACATTGTTATGACTCAGTAGCAACAGTTATAGTTGTGTATTTGCAACACAGATGAATTTTTAAGTGATGATATACTAAAGATAATACTTTCAGTTTCTCAGTTTAGTGGACAATGCCTTTATACAGATGCACTAGTTTTTACAAGACTTCGTACACTAGATTATGTTGGAGGTACAATCTGGTAGTCCTGTAATAGGATGGGGGTTTGCTTATTTTGAAACCTATCTGTTAAAGAAGTATTCATGTAATAATGAATGTTTTGAAAATGTGATGCTTGAAAAAGGGAGGAAATTGGACTTTAAACTGAGATTAACACATGTACCTGTGTGACTTTGGTCACCTCTTTATATATCAGACATGGATTCAGACTTGTGTGTAAATGAGTCTATATTCAGAAGATTGTATCACAGTTGTAAGTTGTTCTCTGTAGCTTTTACTGAGCACTGACAGATGTGCAAAGCCATGCTACCATTCTCTGTAGTTATACTGTTTGATGACTCAAATATAAATTGCTGCTCACTTTCCTGATTTAAGATACTAGATACTAGTCTGCTCTTCTAAAATCTAGTCATTGGAAAGAAATGCAGTAACCTTCACGTCAGCCTCCCATTTCTAGGTAATTGATCCTTAGATGAGGAAACAATGAAATTATTAGACAGTGAAATATGCAAATGGACGTACTTTACTTCAATCAGTACGTAAGAAGAGCGTGTATCACTGAAGGAAACTGAGTACTCGGACCTGAGGCAGGGGACGATGAAAGAGCTTTCAAGGTTTAAGCCAAAGCTTGTGGTCTGGAAATAATGCTTTAAGTAGACAACATGACAAACTTAGGACAATCCTGCTAGATCTCGTGCTTAAGACTATAAATCTGCATCCTATTCTTCTCATTTGCATATGCAAATCTTCACTGCCCCTTTATCTGTGTATTCATATATCTCTGAATCACAGAGAGGCAAGGGTTTTCATTTTGCTTCAGTTTGAAAATAACCGAAGGAAGTAATTGCCTTAGGAAAGATAGCCTAGTTTTTTCATACTAGTTAACTACAGAGAAATGGCAGCCATTGCCTTTGATGGCAGGTGGTGGCCATTTTGCACAGGGTATAACCTGAGAACTGACACCTTTTCACATAACTAGCAGAAAATCATAGCCAAGTAAATGTAGTTGTGATAAAAAATCATTATATAGTATTCTTATAAATACGATTATATAGGGATATCTGTTTATTTTCTGCAGTTTATTATCTTAACCTGAAGCCTTCCTCCTTCATATGTTCTCTCTATTTTATTTTCTTGTTCATTCTCTCACCTCACGCTAATTGTCTTGCATTTCTTTTGGAGTGATGTTCCTGAAACTTGCATAATACTTATCCCATGTGTATGTGCATATGCATACATATTTTCATGAAAGATTGTGTATACAGAGGAAAATTAGTGCCTGTGGCAAAGATAGTGGATTTGTGTATTTTTCAAATACATACATACTTATTTCAGAGGTAACCAAGGTTTACCAGAGACTAATACTGATTTAGACTAAAAATCAGTGATGAAATATTTGCAACATCTTTTTTTTTTAAATATTGCCTGCCAAATAATAAATGATGATTGCTTGATAGTCTGTATTATTTATCACTGCCTTAAAACCTCAGTATAATCCACTGAATTATTATAATGAAGAAATTAAGGTTAGTACAAACTATCTTGACCTTACTGTAAAAAAAAAATAGTTAATATGGAAGTCCAAGCTAACTCTTGGCATAATTCACCTGTAGCTGGTGTAGTTACAGTAAATATGAATTTTTGTCCTCTTTCATGTTATGATTCTGGTTTTACTAGTCACTAATCGAAAATTACGTAGAAGTTGATTTTTGTTCATGATATACATGAAAAGCTGTTCTGTGCATTGGACCTGGGAAAATTGTAACTATACAGCAGTACACAGAATGCAGTGATATTTCCATTGCTAAATTTAATTTCCCTTTTCACCATGATTTTCCCATTTAGTAATTTGATATAAGAAAGATTCTCCGTGGAAGAATAGGGCAAGATAT
Source organism: Platyrinchus mystaceus (assembly GCA_035041135.1). NCBI lineage: Eukaryota > Metazoa > Chordata > Aves > Passeriformes > Tyrannidae > Platyrinchus > Platyrinchus mystaceus. Next base: position 40,337,932 of record JAWWLV010000100.1, read on the forward strand.
TCTGAGACTCTCCTTAGTTTTAGTCCTTAAAAATCCTCTAACAAACTAAAATTATACACAATTTGAAACAGGAATTACGTCTTCAATGCAATAATATGGTATAATTGGCAATCAAAAATCTAGTTGAGTGACAAACTCGCCAGTACTTTATATTCTTACCAGTATTTTTGTTTGTCTTTTAGTAGCCAGTTGTCATGGGCCAAAAATAAAAACTAGTCTCAATTTATGGAATTTTACTTTGTTGCCAATTATAGTTAACTTTTAATTATTTACTCAAATACTGAAAAATAAACACAAGCCCTTAAAGAAACTTAGAGAAATGTGCCTCAGTTTCCCTTCAACCCCCTCTGCTTCCCTCTTGCTGGTCCCCAGTCCCCTCACTATAGATTACATCAGTCTCTTGGGAAAGGAAGTGGCAATACAGGAGGCTGGGTTCATTGTGTAATGGTTTCTTTCCTTCTACTCTTCCCTTGTTTCTTACTCAGCTTCTGGGGCTGCAATCCCCTCAGAGGTATACCTCCTTCTGTGTCTCCCCTCTGTCTCTGCTCAGGCATCTCTGCTCCAGTACTAGTAGGGTGTCTCTTTCCTCTGCCCCTGCTTAGGAGTCTCTTTTCTCTAGCCAAGCTCATGTGCCTCTTTACTCCCACCCTATTCTTCCATGTCTTTCTTTCCTTCTCTGAAAAATGTTTTCACATAGGCACCACATGCACTCTGATAGGTGCAGTTTGGCATGTGGGGGTGAATCCATTTTGTCCACTTCAGAGCCAGCTGAGACTGGCTAGGGGAGTCCTTGGACCTGTCCAGCACAGGTTGCCCCATACCCACCTCCGACACTGGCCAGACATGCCCAGTGCAGCAGGTAAATGCCAGAAGGAGAGTGCAACTCAGGCTACATCTGAGCACACTGCATTATGGAGAAACATTCTTGTGCATCTTATTCATTCTACATCTCTAAATGAAAAACTGTTATGCAGTCATTAAGACTTTATAAACATCTTGCATGTATTCTTATTTTCTTATTTTAAGAAACAGTAATAATGGAATCCATTTTAAAATCAGCTCTTGTCTTATCCCCTTCAACTCCTCAGTCTTTGCATTTTCATCCTTTTTCTTTGTAAACCTTGTCTGTTTGTCTATTTGTCTGTCTGCAACTTTCATGTCCCCTTTTTTTTTATTTTCAGTGGAATTTGATACATACCAAACATGAAAGAATTGTTTCTAAAATAGTTAAATGTTTTTTGTCCTGTCAGAAAATGTAAATGTACTCAATTTTTGAATGTGGAGTTTGTACCTTCCTTTCATGTGAAATCCCATGAAGCAAAGGAATGTTTTCATTTTGTCTTCTCCACTCAGTCACCTAATTTGGGGTTTATCAGAATATTTTGGTACTGAAACCACTGAAAAGTAACATTAGTAGTTGAACTGCGCTGTGCTCTTGTCTGTGCTCCTGTTCTTTCACTTTGTTCTCCTTTGTTGTTATCTGCATTACCATGTCTTCCACTATTCTATATCCATTTCCTCTTACCTCTATTGTCCTCATCACTTTCTTTCATTATTATTGCTTTTTGCATTGGCTCCTTACTTGCTTCCTTAGTAGCCTAGTTTCCCTTTGTGAATCCCTCCACTGGACTATGGGCTGTTTCTCTGATCTCAGCGAAATGAGAAATGTGATGCTTCCAAGTAAGCATGGCAGCCTTCTGAGGATGCCAACTCGAAGAGGCCTGTTGGGACTGGCAAAGGGAACACAGCTTTATATCATCACCTCCATTTCCTTTTAAGAAGTGGGAACTGGAACTTGTGATAGCTTGTATTCCCAGAACTTCCTCAGAGATGTCATTACAGCCTTCTGGTGGGATTCATAGAAAACTTCTGAACAACTGTCATACATACAAATCATGAATACTATTTGGACAGATGTGTCCTGAATAACTTCCTTAGTCTTCCAATAGATTTAGCTTTGTATCAAATATCTTTTGTAATTGTTCTGCATATTTTGTCACTGCATCTTTATGAAAGTACTTTTGAAATGAAAAGCTAATTTAGAGAACACACTGTCATCAATCTAAAAAACATTTTAAAATCAGTATTTTAATACGAAAGTAATGCTAGATATCTTTTAAAATTTGGCTACATTGGCTTTGGTGTGTATAGTATGGAACCTCAGTGGTCACTTTTTCTCAAAAAAGATGGGAGCAATGATATGCACTTTTGCTTTTTAGAAGGCTGTTGTTTTGCTCACTTTACCATCTGAATGTAGAGGTTATTCTTTCCTACTAAGTGATTAACCTACCAATATTTTTTAAAAGTGCTTTTACTAGAATTTGTATAGATGTGCTCCTTGAAGTCCATTCATGTGTTACTTTACTTATCCTTTGAGAAACCTGTCTAAATTTTATTACTGAGGGGATTCCAATGAATACAGTTTTACATGAAATTAGCTTTGTCTTTTTTACTTTGTAATACCTTGTATCCAGATATCCATTCAACTGCAGGTGGATTTGAAATTATATCTTTTACAAAAATTAATCACATTATAGGCTACTTGTAGTTGACTGATCTGTGTCTGATTAAGGTGAAAGACCAAATAAGAGTCAGAGGGAGTGAGGAGTTCTCAGGTCATACTGCACCAGATAATTCCAATAGGAAACTGTATGGTAATTTACATTTGTCCTTATTAACTGTCCCTGGTGGTCTAGTGGTTAAGATGCTGCGCTCGCATCGCCGAGGTCGCAGGTTCGATTCCCGATCCTGCTTCAGGGATAATCCCCCGGGCAGATGGAGCTCGTCAGCCCCTAAGGCC
>JAWWLV010000100.1:40340831-40364718 GCA_035041135.1 Platyrinchus mystaceus
TCCATTGCGCAGGCTTGAAAGGTAAAAAGACCTTTCCCAGATCTTCGTTCGCGAAGACTGGCCACGTTTTTTTTATTAACTGTAGTGAGGTGTAAAAACATAATTTTGTTGCTTAATTGATCTGGGAGGCCATTGTTAGCCTCATGTTTCCCAATATTTTCTTCAAAGTTCCTGGAGGGAATGATCTCTGTGAAGGAGGTGTTTAATCCTGCCATCAACCTTGCCTCATCCTGTATCTAAGCATCTATTTTATACTTTAATGCGTTCTTTTTATCCTTTACTGTCTTCTTTCCTTTTATGTATTTGTAGAAAGCCTTATTATTCTTCACTATATTGCTTGCTGTCCCCTCTGATACTCTGCTTTTCTCATGTGTAATTTTCTTTTTTCACTCAGTCTAGCTTCCAACATATATTTTTCCTTTAAATCATTTCTTCTTGATGGTTTTCGTTGCATCTACACTGCATTTTTCATCAATATTTCTTTTGTTGCCTCTTTACTTTTGCCATTTAGTCATCTGGGGATTTTTGTCTCCTAAAAAGGATGCTGTTCCATTAGACATTTGTTAGTACATCTTTGAAACAAGTCAATTGTTTTTCCATGCCTTGTTCCTTTAAAGTTAATTCTTGACTTTGGTCATCTACTGTTTCTTTTGTCCTTAGAAAGTTGTAATTTTAAAATTTTTCACTGGTTTGTTACCCTTTATGTCCTTCTTCAGTCGATGTAAGAAGTCAAGGTATTCTGTAGAGTTATGTTTTCTTGTTTTCTTCCTTAATTTGTGGGGCAACTGAGCAATGCAAGGGCAGTCCTGTAGTCTGAGTAAATTCAGTGAAAATATGGGAGGAGTGGAGACAAACAGAGACTTGTCAGCCTTTTGATATTTGGTCTGTCCTGGACCATTTAGGCCTTTAGTGTGATGTGATGACAGGTTAGTTTATGCTGGCCTCTAGCCATCCATGACAACACTTATGTTTCCTGAACCACCCCTCCTATGCTTGAGGCATTGAGGAACATGGTACAGTAGTGCCATGAGCTGATTCTGTGATACTTGTGGAAATTGTTTTTTTATGCAGAGGGAATTTCCAGTGATCCAGTTAAACTGTTTTTATGTCTTTTAAGCTGGACTGGTGCTTACTTAATTTAGAATTGGTTTTTTATACATTTTCTACACTGCCTTCATTGAGGACCTTATATGATGTAGTAGCATAAAGAGAAATGGGATCATGACAAGACATGAGATTTGGGCAGACAGCTTGGATCTGTATGATATTTTTCATATGGGTTTGCTGATGGGCAATTCAGGAAAAAACCTGTCACCCTCATGGCAGAGTAAAACTGTGTTCGCGTCTTTTGTTAAACCCACTGAGTGAATTAAACTTATTCTTGATGTTTCTCTACTGAAATCAATAGAGTTGGTGTATTACCAGCTTTTACAGAAAGGTAAAAATACTACTGTAGGGAAAGTGGGCTTTATTTTTTTTTCTTCTTCAGTGAGACACAGTGCTTTCCTCTGAAAACATTATCTTAGTATTTAGAATGTTGATAATGCAACAAAGATTACATTACCATACATTTTTTTCTGTATATCTGTGCCTAAATGTGTGTGCTATGTATGCTACAAAGTGATTTACTTTGGGACCCTGAAAAAGCAATTGTAAATTTAAGGTTCTGTTCACATGTAATATGCCAAATGTTATGTCCACAATCCACTATACTACAATACTTACAGATCAATTAAAAAATATATATGTTATAGCTCCTCTTGCATTGTACGGACCAGTAGCAAATTTGGTCTACTAAGTTGTTCAAATAGTGTTAAGTGATAGAACATTTTGTGTAACCAGTACTTACTGTAGCTGGACAAACCTGAATTTGGTCTGTGACTACAGTGCATGTCTTTGTGCTTTGCAGATTGTGATCCCTTCAAATCTTAATTGGGAAATCTGTGTAGGGCTAATTCCTTTTGAAAACACAGATCTTCCTGTAAATCTTCTCATCTAAGAGCTGTATGCAGCTGAAATACTTGATATTTCATATTTTGAAAGACAGGTCAGGAAGAATTTGATTTAAAATATATGTGTTTGTTTTGATAGAAAGTAGAGTTTCAACATAAATGACACTTACTGATTTAAGGAAGACTCTGAGGATGACCTGACTTTTCAATGAAAAGAGTATGTCCTATGTCAGGGCTGAAAGATATGGATGAATGACTGTGTTTTAGTAGCCATGCAGAAGTAGATGGACCTTTTTAGTCAGTCATTGGTATTATTATTCCTGTGTCATAATATTTGAATTTGCTGTTGCTTTTGGGGGACACTAAAGGCAAACCGTAACTTTTGCCTACCTGAGGTTCTGTGGTGCCATGTTCTCTGTTCAGATGTTTCACATGCTTCTGTGGGTCTTTTTTGTTCCTTGATGAGCCTTACTCATGAACAGTGGATACTACTTGAGAAGAATTTTTGAGTTTGGTATCATGGTTACTTTTATCTCAGTAAAACAACTCCTTCAGAGTGGCAGTGAGAACACTTGAGGTTTAAACTTTCTACTGTACGAAAAAGGGCCTTCTCTCTCATGGATCACGTGAATGAAAGATATATCTTAGAAAGCCAACTCCTTCTCTACTAGTTACCCAGATCTGAAGAGCTTACTTTTGGAAGCATAGAGAGGTTGCAAGGTGCAAAGAAACACCTTCACCAGTAGGTAGTTGAAAGTATTATATGCCTTCTCATTCTGCTTATAAATCCTCATGAACCTCATAAAACCATTGTTTTCAGACTAATGAAGAATTACCAACTGGTTGAGGTTGGAAGGGACCTCTGGGAATCATCTGGTCTAATCCCCCTGCTAAGAGCAGAGCCAACATAGAGCAGGTTGATCAGGACCGTGCCCAGGACTATTCACGAAAATGCCGTTGATTTGCTAAAGGAAGGTAAATCTCCCGTTCTAGAGGAATTTTATTCAGATAATCTGTATCATTGTCATTCAGAACATAAAGGATTTAAAAAAAAAAATAAAGTCCTTGTTGGCATATGTTCTGTGAAAGAAAGATCAAAATATTTTAAAAGATTTAAGCCATCTCTGCATCACATGAGCTAAGCTTTGTTAAGAGGGCAAAAATAACTGTTTGGAAACAAGAACCTTAACTTTCCAGCTACCCTAGACTTTTTATAACTCTTCATAGTAATGAAGCTTCAGCCCTTTATAGTAGTGCAACTCTCTGTTGCAGTATTCCATGTCAAGATAGTCTCACAGCTGATGGATATCTTGCAGTAGCAAGTTGTTTTCTAACTAAGGATCTCTCTTAATGATATGGGAGTTGCTCTGGTTCAAGAAGTTTTGTAGCATTGCCTTTCAAATCCGTTACTATTTACTGTCTGTCTATCAAAATATATTTTCTACCTGCTATCACTTCACCAGGACTACTTTCTGAGCAAGGCTGCTATTAATACAAGAACCTTTCTCTTGTTATTATGCTAATAAAATATTTCCTTAAAAGTCTGGGGTTTTTTTTTAAACATTTAATTTTCAAATTTCCTTGTTACAATTTTCCTTTGTATGCATGAAGAAGTTGTTCCAGATTGGTTTTGTACAAAACTTTGGTCCTGTAGTGTAATCTGGTTTTTAAAAAAGTATTCAAGATCCTTTGCTTGCTGGTTCGTGTGAAACAGGACAGTGATATATTTTACTTAAGTTAATAACATATGGTATTATAGAAGAGGGTATTTTCTGATTGAGCTTCCCATTCCTGGAGAAACCATCATCATGGAAAGAACTGAATCATTCAAGAACAGTTTTTCTGCAATTGCTGTCCTTGAATTTTTATTCCCATATAGCTGAATGTGTAGAAAAGCTCTCAGTTAAAAAGTCCGTCCTTGTGCTGTTGTATATTCTCTTAAAATGTTTATATGTTTGTGGGACATAACATATATGGGCTAGATAGGTGAGATGGTGAAGTACATAAGACATCTGTTAAATCAGGTGGAAAGCAAATAAAACTATTCTCAGTGACAGCAGCCGGAGAAAAACGTCTACTGTTCTGTAAAGGAGACACCTGCTCTTTAAAAGAGTGGTTTATAAACCACTGCAGTGTAGAGTTCTTGTTCAGTGCTGATGGATTCTTCGGAAAAATACACTGTGTATGTTGCAAAATTGTATTCCTTTTTTTTTTTTTTTTTTTTTTTTTTTTTTTTTTTTTATCCTGAGGAAGGGGGAGTACCCACTTTTCTTCTTTTACCATCTTTAAAAATAAACAACATTCTCCATTTCTGTTAATGGCTGAGAGTTACTTCACATCCATCACAAGATGCATAAATGTGACGGAGCAGCAAATCATTCCTTCTTATCTGGGAGCCTCATCATATATAACTGAAACTGGTGTGGAACCTGAATGTGAACTGATGTGTGTAGTTTTTGTTTTGGAATATAATAGCGATAAATAATGGAATATTGTAAAATTCTAACAGGTCAGATTAAAAATGCGCCTGCTGTTGTGCACAGTATGCATTTTGTTTGTATATGCTGCAAAGTCTAGTCTGGGTTTTTGAGAAGAGGAAAATTGAACCATTATGTCATATATTAGATTATGTTATCTTTCAGTTTCTCAAAGGAACAGGTAGGAGACAGTGTAAATCAGACTGGCTACACTGAGATTAGAACAAATTTGTTAATTTACAAAATATAAGAAACATTCTAAAATATGTCTTGAAGTTCTTCTTTGGTGTTTGATTCTGCTGTGTTAAAAAGGCTTACAAACCTTATAGTCTGACTTGGACTCTGGTCAAGTTTTGCTGTTTGTAGAATGATCAAAATTTATTTAGGCCTGAAAAGCAAGATTTGTATTTGAACTGCAGAGAATTTAGAATCTGTATTTTTAGAAAGTGTCGGTTCAGAAAAAAATCAATTTCTGTCTCTGGAGACTTGTATTTCTGTCCTGGTACTTCTTGGAGCATAAGCTTTTTTTAAATGAGTATTTGTCCCTTCATTCAAGAAAAAAATTAGATGTTTTATTAAAAACAATTGAATTGCTTTAAAAATGTAACTAAAAATAATTTTGTGATAACAAGATCTTCGTAATTTTGATCTGTATATATACCAAGCAATACACCAAAAATGACATGGAAAAGCTCTGCCAGGTGAAGACAGGTATCTGCTCTTTTGAGATAAGTTAAAAAATATCTGGATACCAAAGAGGAGACCTTAAAAAAAATACCCTCAAAGTGGAGACCTTTGGCTCAGGAAGCAATCTTTCTTGAAATCTGACAGATTTTACCATGGAGACAACATCAACAGTGCAGCTCAGAGTCCCATCAGCTGATTTTTAAACTGCTGTCTATAATGTAATGACTTAAATGTATAGATAGACCCAGTTTGATGTGAATTTTTCAGACATTCTTGTACACGGGAGAGAGTTATCCTTCATTTGCACTATGAAATCTTTGCTTAAGAGTTTGAATTTGAATCTAAGGCATTGACATTCATAATTTTAGCATGTGGATTGGTTTGGTTATATGATTGCTTTGTGGGAAAGGAGGAGGTTTTACAGTTATGTTTGTGTTTGGATTTAATTTGTATGGTGAGTTAAGTATGAGACTTGTGCAGGAAGTACAGTGTGCAGGATGTTTTATTTATTCTTTCGAAGATTAAGAGTACCTACACCATCTGAATTGGATCTTTGGAAACCAAGTTCAGAAAATACGGCATAATTTGATGCTAATTGTCTCCCTTAACTGCACCTTCCATTTTGTTATTTGCTAGTTCTATTCTTAAGTCATCTCAGTATTTATTACTTGATTTCCGATTGTATTTTGCTTTCCAGTGATGTACTTATTACATGTAATATCTTTATTTTGTTTTACTTACGTATTTTCAGTGTCCTATGCATGTGAAAAATTACTCATTTTAAATTTGTTTGGTTGTGTTTGCCAAAAAGACTGTATTTTCTTCCATGTATGAGGATCTGTAGGAAAGACATAATAATTTGACTTTTTTTGTGCTGACAGATAATGACCTATTCATTCAATCTGTTGATGTTTTTTTCTTTTTTCCTGAAGTGCCAAAGTAGCACTTCAGAGCTAGTAGTTGTAAGATGCCATAACAGACAGGTTCTAGCTGTTCATAAATAGTGCCTTTCACTATCAGTTGTAATAAATGAAAAATGTGATGCCTCAACCATATCAGATGCATGCTTTTATTTCTAAGGATTACAGCTCTGGACAGATGTCTTCTGTCTCTGTCTGTCTCTGTACAAAGAAGTGGTTACTTCTCATTTCCCCACCATGTTTCTGGTAGAAAAATTTGTATGAATGCTGTCGCATTTATTTCAGGCAAAATTACCCAGGGTTAAATTAATATGGCTGTTGGGGATGGAGGAATTTTGCTTTTATTTTTTTGATGTCAATGGAAGAAAGCTTTGGCAGCTATTTTGAGAGCATAGTAACCTCGTTTCAGAGCTGGTGGAATGGTTCTGCAAGAGCACCTAAGTGTGTCACCTAAGATTACTTTCTTTCCAGCTACACATGAGGAAATCCAATGGAAACTGGAAAAATTTATCTTAATTCTGTGATTAAGTAATATATGTCTGAAGAACTTCTATTTAACTAGATATGGTAATTATGGAGGAAGTTTAGTGGTGTTTGACATGGGACCTTTGTATTCTCAATGAACTTAGAAAGTTTTCCTCCCCAAGAGGGAAGTCCAGATGATACTCCCTTTTCTTGTCTTGTCTTCCTCTTGGAAAAGAGGAAGGGAGGAAGGAAAACATGAGTCTGTATATGAAATTTTGCATATCAGTGTTGCAGGGCTAATAGGATGTTCATGTATGTGCATTTTAAAAATGTAAAGCGAAATAAACCTCAAGTCACACAGGACCTAACTGAAGTGTTTTGATTAAAGACCAAGTGAAATTATGATGAAAACCTCGGAGAAACTTAAGAATGGCTACTTAGAACAGGGACTAACTTGAATTATTGCTTTGGCAAATAAAGATAGACAACATACCTCTTGTCTAGTACAGCAAATTTCACACTTATTTTTCAGTGTTTCTCTGGAATTTTTGGAAGACTTACAGGTTACTAAGATTCTCTGCAAAAAATTGTATTGCAGGTGGAATTAGATATGATTAAAGTTAGTGGAGGGATGATTTCATGTAGTCTATAGGAGCAACCTACTGCAGAAACCACTTTGCTACAGGTCCTTAAAGCCCCATTGTCTGTTTTTGATTAAAGCAGTACTTTGCTCCATGACTAAACTCTGGAGTGGGACATAACCTCTCTTCCAAATGAAATTACAGAAAATCAGTTAGAGGAGTTCAACCTAGGGAGACTGGCTTTGCAATCCTAATGTGCCCAGTGGTTATGATGAAAATGGAAGTCTGTGTGAAGTTGCCGAACTGAAAAGCCATGTAAAAGTGCAGCTTAGCACTTTTGTGTTAACCTGGACAAGTACATCACTCTAAATGTTTTCATTTATAAATGTAACCTAAACCAGTTTGCCTATAAGATAGTCTGCTTGCCAGGTGAGTGAATATACCAGTATGGAAAAATGTGGATTGCGAGAAGGGCACACATTCTGATATAAAGATTGTAAATATTGGAGGAACATGTTTGTGCATGGAAAATATAGACAGAAAGCTTAGAAAGATTTACTTACAATCCATAGAAGATGCATAATGCACGCAGAAAATTTTGTCAGTGTAACAAAATGGGTTATTTGTTAATTCTAAAAATATTTGTCCTGTGTATATAACTTGTGTAATGTAATATGTCTGTTGGTCAAATTTGCCTCTCAGGTAGTATTCACATTTCAGAGAGATATGAATGTATTTCGGGAAAGAATTCAGCCCCAAATATTCTTTTTCAATTTCATAAATCTCTTTTATAGATTAATCTGGTGACGCAGGTGAGGAGAATGAAAGGGTAATTACACTGTTGTTGTCTTAGAACAATTCTACCTCTACTTGTTGTATTGTTCAGTCATCTTACACATAATACCATTTTTCATAAACTTATCAGCAGTGATGTTTATGACACTTCTGTATTACTTAGCAGAAAATGATTTTAAGTAGCTTTTTCATTTCTTCAGTGGGATACACTTTCTTGATGTGCGTTTTAATCCTTGTGTCTCAGTTTCCTAGCTACAAAACAGGGTAGATAAGACTTTTTTCCCCCTTCCTTCCTCTGTCTCATCTGTCTATACAGGTTGCCCTTGGCAAGAAGAGCTTCATTTTTTGCTCTGAGCAAAACCTAGAAACACTGGGGTTCCTTCCTTCAGATTTCTAGGCACCTGCCACTTCCTCTGAGAGCGTATACAGTCTCACAGTTCTTACTTGGAGGAGAGCTTTCTGTATCACCTATGCTTTAACTTCACCTTTAGTATTTAAAAAGAATTTTCTTCTCCCTCATAAGTTCCCCCACACTCTCTGTCTGCATTCAGCTGGTAACACAGATGGATCCTGTACTAAATCAAACATAAGGTGTATGTTTTTTATCTGTGTTAGTAAAGTAATAGGTCTGTGCATATTATATGCTTTCTATTACTTGTGCGTGGGATTTGGGGCCTTTGGCTGGAGGTGGCAGGGAAATTTTTCTTAGATGCGTAAAAGGGTAAAACTACAAAAAAAGTTAAATGTAAAAAGGCTTCTTGCTTATAGCCTGTTTGACATGAGGTTCATGAAAGGTGAGAATAAAGCACATTAATTAGTGGCTAATAAGTAAACCACTGCCTTGATAGATAGGAACTCTGAGACTTTGTCGAACTACCCTCACAAAATCTCTTACAAAGGGACTAATTTACAAGGCTGTAGACAGTAACAAAGTATTTCTGTAATTACTGTTGGGAAAAATCCCTTGTTCTTTGCTGCTGTCACTGAGAGTAGTAGTTCATAATCTTTTAGGAAGACTTGTTTTTATTTTGTTTATTCATAGTGAAGTTTTTTGCTTTCTGATGGCATGACGTGTGGTCCTTTTCTGCTATCAGCAATTAAGAGATGGTCTCAACTGAGCAAAAAGGCTTTGTGACATAACGAACATTTGCCTGAAATGCTCCCATGTGAGCCATGGGCTTGGTTACACTCTGAACTAGTGAAAAAAAACATGACTTTTGTTAGAATGACAGGCAGACAGCAGAAGCAGTTTAACCCAAATCCTTTTGTAGATATTGGAAAGTCATAAGCCTAGAGATGACACTGGCACATTCAACATGCTGTGTGATCTGGGACTCTGTTGCTTGTATCACTGTGTGAATGTGTGTACAGTGTAAACATTTTATGAAGTGCAGTTTCTGATCCATCGGTCTGTCTGGGCAAGAATATCCCTTGATACTAAAAAGAACAGCAATCAGGACAGAATTGGTCAATGCGGCATGTCTAATGGTGGGAAGATATTTGAAGGACTCACTATAGACACAATAGGCTCTCTAAATAGCCTCTTTGCACCCGGAGTCTTATTGCAAACAGGTTCATTAAGGAGAGACATTCTGACACACAGCATCACAGTAATGAAAGTAGCTCTGTTTTTCTAATATTGTGTCTTGCCACTTCAGTTATGCTGCTGGTACAAGATTTCCCTTGTGTTGTTGTATATTTCTCTAGAAAAAGAATCAGTCTTCATAGAATATACAATTATTTTGTACAGGAATATATAACTCATACCTAAGAATCTGTCCTTCCTGTTTATGTGCACTAGTGCAAAAAATAATTGGCAATCACATCTTCAAAACAAAAAATTGGTTTACCTTTGATTTGAAAGGCTTATATATGTTAAAGTAGTTGTAACACCAAAAAATATATATACATACAGTTTTAATATACTTTCATGAATATACAAAATAAGATAAAATGTTGTTCATGGCCACTTACAAAATGAATATTAGTAAACTTTCTCCCCCGTGAGGTACTATGGTTTGTTTTGCTTCTTTTCTTTAGACACTGAAGTATAAGTTCATAGGGAGGAAAATCAAAAGGTTATAGTTTATCCTACTTTACATATAACTGGTGTGTGACTTAAGGTGTTGGATTGGCTTAATGTATACTTTGAACATTATGACCATGGGGGGAAAAAAGGTAATATTGGTTTAAAAGTGGATATGGAAAATTTAATGTGCTCAAGTGGGAACAATGGCATATTAAAAAAAAAAAAAATCATGACACAGATCTAATAATTCACTTGCCCCTGTAGGAATGGGGTATCGGCTCTGATGCTGCTTGGTAGTTTATTTTTATATACGCTCCTGGTCCCTGCTGTATATTCTTCGTATGGGTTCCAGAGAAAAGAAAGAAAATAACCTGTAGGGAAATCAGCTTAGAAACCTTTCATTAAATACATTGTGTTTCATATCATGTCGTTCACAAAATCTCCAAGAAAGATAGAAAGTGTTATCGGACTGCATGTGTAAAATACTATATTTGAATGCTATAATTTGCTGTAAGATTAAGGACCAAGGGTATAGACATATTCGTTATTTCATTATTCACTTACGCTTTATGGATAATGCTTCAGGGCTTATTTTCATTTTTTGCTTGCCTAGCACAGGTACTCAGTTTTAACTTTTTATTTAATGCTGCAGAAAACATTCCTGTTCCCCTAAGCTTTACTGTCCTGCTTGTTTGCTTTTTAGTGGTGTGATTATTATTCTTTTAAGGGGGGATTATATTGCTTTTAATTTTGTTTGTTTGTTTGTCTGTTTCACAAGCATATGCATTGGTTTACACTTAGCCAAACTGTACTGATTTTAAAAGAAATTTAAAATTACTTCATGTCAGAAATTGAGAAATGGTCCATTTGTGATTGCGAATAATTATTTATTTTATCTCAAGGTAAGAAAATTGTAATTACTTTTGTTAATCTTTATCGAAAAACAGGGTTGACAGAGTACATTTTATAGGGGCTTCAAGAATCTTAACCATGTAAGTTACGATTCTGTAAAAGTACAGTGTTGTTAGAGTTTCTCTGCACTTTCCTTATTGTGTAGTGCTACAGGAAAAAAAAAAAGGTGCACCAGCTATGGGAGGTGTTTTTTATCCTCTCAGCTGTCCTGGGCCAGAAGTTTGGTATACCTTGAAGAATAACCATGACAGATGAAAATGGATGTACTCCCCTCATGCCTCCACATCTTGTTCCCCAGAAGTAGTAGTACCATTGAATTCTGTTTAACCATGTGTTTGCCGTCATCTGAGTTATCAATTAATTTCCATGACTCCTCTTTAGCCATCTATTTTCTTAAATCATTGCAATGGAAACTAAATGCTGTAAAAATCACTGTTTGTGTATTAACACATTTGTAGCATTCTAACTCTTAGTTGAAAACACATAGGATTGTTGTCTTTTTTTTTTTTTTTCTTTTTCCTGGGTGGTTTTCTTTGGTCTTTACTCATTGTATGAGGAAGGCAGTCTCTAAGAAGCGAGCCTTGCATATTGTAGTTAGTATAGTGAGGCTCAGGCAAGCCTGGTCTCTTTTAGTTCCATGTCTGTGAGTCAGCCATCACCAGTTCTTTGTTGAGGATGCAGACACTTTTTCCTCTAGATGTTGACTGCCTATAGTAATAGGTGGCTGATAAAGCAACCTTGGGAATTCTAAAACAGGTGCTTGGGTTGCCAGAGCCTTAACATTATATTTAGTCCAATATTCCTATGATAAAATGTCAGGAGGGCACTATCTTGAGGCACTATCAACAGCCTGTGCTAGTACACTGAAAAATGCTGTGCTCTAAGTTATAGGTAGCTTAAGTATTTGTTTTTAAATAAGGTATGTATCTTGTCCCAAAATTATGTTATTTAAATCTACAAGTCATTCATGTAGCAGGCTTGACCAGATATACATAGAAAAAAGTGTCTTTAACAGCCATTGTGGGTGTTCACAGGCAGCAGGATGTGACTGAACTGGAATCACAAAATCATGGAATGGTTGAGATTGGCAGGGACCTCTGAAGATCATCTTGTCCAACCTCCCTTCTCAGGCAGAGTCATCTGCATCACCACCATCCTGAACTCCACCATCACGTGATCACTGTGGACAAGGCTGCCTGCAGCCTTCACATCCCCAGTGATGTAGCCTTTCCTTATTTGTGACTATGAGGTCCAGCAGAGCACCTTTCCTCATTGGCCCCTCTTTCACTTGAGTCAGAAAGTTGTCGTCAGTGCTCCCCAGGAACCTCCTGAATTGCTTATGTGATGCTGTTTTGTTCCTCCAGCAGTTGCCTGGGAAACTGGTCTTGCATGAGGACCAGGGCTAATGACTGTGAGTCTCCTTTCAGCTCTTTGTTGAAGTATTCACCTACTTATTCTTCCTGATCAGACAGCCTATGATGGACACCCACTACAGTGTCACCTATACTGGTCTGCTCTAGCCAGCTGGCCAAGCCCTTTTCAGGGTGGGCTGACAGCCTGGCAGGTTACATAAAGTGTGCTCCTTTACTTCACAGTGTGCTAGCAGTCTTGTTAAGAGTTAATGCTAGTCTTTTACCATGCAGTTGTTGCTTTCAGACATGTCACTGGAAGGCAGAAGGCTGTTTGCACCTGAGATGGCAATCATGATATTTTAATTTGTTTATTGCTGCCATTTTAGACTGGTTTTTTTCAATATCAGAAAAGGCAGCTGTGCAGGCTTTGTATAAAATTCACCTCCACTGTGCTTATTAAGTGGTATTGACAACTGATAATGACTGAGAAGGTGGCAAGTAATAACTAGTGATCATTTTGCAGGTAGTCTTCCTTTCCTCACATTACTGCCTTTCTACTTACCTGTACTTCCTCTTTTCCTGTCCTTTTTTCTGTCTTCCTTCCCTTCCATTCCCTGCTCCTCTTTCACCCTTCTTTCCTCTCTTTCTTATCTCTCCTCCTCCTCACTTTTCCTCCTCTCCTCTTCACAGAATCACAAAATTACAGAGTGTTTGAGGTTGGAAATAACGAACCTTTGAAAGTCACTTGGTTCAACCCTCCCCAAGAGCTGGTTGCCCAGGACCATACCCAGATTGTTTTCGACAGGGACAGAGATAAAACCACAGCCTCCCAGGGTAATCTGTGCCACTGCTCAGTCACCTCCATACCTGATGTTCAGAAGGAATGTCTTGTGTTTCAGTTTGTGCCAAGTCACCTCTGGTCCTGTTAATAGGCGCCAATGAAAAAAGTCAAGCTCCATCTTCATTGTACCTTCACATCAGATGTTTAGAAACATTTGTTAGATCCCTTCTGAGCTTTCTCTACTCTAAGTGGAACAGTCCTACTTCTTTCAGCCCCTCTTCATGGCAGAGATGCTCCATTCCCTTAATTATCTTAGTGACCCATGCATTTCTGTCTCATACCAGGGAGTCCAGACCTTGCCTCAGGACTCCAGGTCTGGCCTTATCAGTGCTGAGTAGAAGAAAGGGATTACCTCCCTCAACCTGCTGACAGTGGTTTATCTAACACAGTACACAATTACCCTTCTTTGTCACAAGTCACGTTACTGGCTGAGAGTCAAGTTGGTTTCTACCAGGACCCACACATCCTTTTCTGCAAAACTGCTTCCCGACTAGTTGTTCCCCAGCATACAGTGTTGCAAGTGTTTCTTCCTCCCCAAGTGCAGGACTTTGTACTTCCGCTCGTTGACCTTTGTGTGGTTCCTGTCGGCCCATTTCTCCAGCTTGTTGAATTTGTGCTGGATGGCAGCATGACACTGGTGTATCAGCTGTTCCTTCTAGTTTTGTGTAAGCTGCGGTGTAGCTGAGCGTACCCTCTGCCCCATCATCTAGATGATTAACGAAAACGTTAAACAGGATTGGACACAGTATTGACCCATGCAGTATTCTGCTACCGTTACCCTTCTTTCCATCTCATCTTCTTCCCTACTTGCCCTTTCCTATTTCATCCCCTTATTCCTTTCTCTTCTGCTTCACACGCTCCCCTTTCCTCTCTCTGCACTTCCATTCTCTTTTTTCCCCATTGATTTCCATTTGGTTCTACGTTGTGAGTTCTTTGATAACACTTAGTGTTCATGCAATGACTCGTATGGTACTGCTCATATCTTCAATTTAGGATGTTTGATTTAAGCACTACTGTATTACAACAAACATCAGAAGAACATCAGTGTGAATGTTTGCTTTACATATGCTGCCTTGCAGCCTGATTTAAAGCAGCCAGGGGCTTAGCTATCTAGGCTGAGAGCAGATTTTTACTGAACTATTCAATAATTCTACGTATTGGCATTTTTCTACATCTTCTCCACATTTTCTACTCTCAACACCTTTGTTTCCTTCCATTCCTTAATATTGCCAATGATAGTCAAGATATTCTGAAAATGTGTGCATAAAGAAGGAGAATGGGTTAGTGATTGAACACGGGAACAGCCAACTAAGTAGTTATCCTTTAAAAAATTCTGTATTTGACAGAGTGTAGACGAGTGCTGCCCTAACACTAGGAGGTTTATTGAATTATCCTGGAAAGATCAGAGCAAGAGAGGCATCCTTATTCCAGTTTTCCCCTATTCCAGTTTCTTTTTTTTAGAGACTAGGATTTTATTTTAGTATGCTTTAATAAGTTTATGTGTGCACATGTATGAAAAGACATTGTTGTACTTTTACTTCACCTGTACTTTATAGGTTCTGCCCCAAGAATAATTAATTATTAAATACTTTTATAACATAATTGTAGATCTTATGCTATTCTTTTTTCCCCATGCTCTTCTTGTCCTCTCCCTTCTCTTCTGATGGTGTGCTGTCAGACATGACTTTTAAGCTGCTGTCTAAATTAGATCATGTTGTCACAATGTCTTTTAAAACCTGGGGATGGTACTGTCTGTAAGTAAGATAAGAAGACACTGCTGATTTGTGAAATAAACTTAGACTCTTCAGCAGGTGCAAGAACCCTCAATGGTCCTACAGGAAGTTTATGAAAAGTTGAAAGAAATTAGCCTCAATTAAAAGGAATATTGACTGATAGTTACAGAGTTAAATATGATACATTGCTCAAGAAAAACCCTCTACATTAAAGGAACACTAAATTTCTGATGGAAAATATTAACCCAAGAAATTTTTGCCACAGAGGGTGAAATGTAAAATTCTTTACATCACTTCATAATATCTAACTCTAATAGACACAGTACAGAATTAGTTAATAATATCCCCTACTGAGACAAGGAATTAGGATTCTTCAGGGTGTATTCTCAGTTTGCTGAGATTTTGTTGCTCAGCAGTCATTAAATATGTTAAAGAGAAAATCTGGGCCCCTTCAACTATGAATATCTCTTCTGTGTTTTCCGTAAGGATGTGCTTAGTTTCTTAGTTTTTTTTTCCTTTGAGATAAAAGTCTTTGAAGTTCTGTAAACAAACAGTGATGGTTTAAACACTGTTATTGGTCATATAGGCAAATTATCTACTAGACAGAAACATTCATATATATATATATGTATATCTATATCTATATCTATGTAATATGTGTTTGTGACTGGAATCTTAAAACTTCAGCTGTAATTGACACCAGTTGGCCATATGAATTGAAAGTGAAGAACACCAAAACCATCACCTGGCTTTAGCAGCCTTAATAGTCAATAAAGTTTAGTAGTAGACCAATAAAGTTTAGTAGTAGACCATGTGGATCAGGTGATAATCGGTAACATAGTTCATATATTCACTTTTCAATAGTTGTTGAGGACACTACTCTGCTCCGTCATCTGCTGACACATTGTGTTCAACAGGAATATATTTTAGGCAGAAGGTTAAAGCTATGCACAGTAAGCTAGCACATGCATGAAAAGCGCTCTCCTTCCCTGCAGCCCAAGAGATAGCCTATGCCAGTCATAATCTGAAGCACTTAGGGGAGATATTTGTAACTATTAAATGTGTGGATTCCTCTTGAAATAAACACACTCAGTTCTGGTAAAAAAGTGAATATAAGTAGGATAAATAGGTTCTTTTGACTCCCTGCTGGGAGCAGCTGCTGTTAAGATTGGGAATCAAGGACTTATCTTTTCCATTGGGAATCTGCAATTTTTTTCTCTTTTTTTTTTTTTTTTTTTTCTTATGTCTCTGTCTAGAGCAAAGAAAGGGAAGTGATAATTCCTTTGGAAAGCCACATTTCACGACCATCTGTTAGGTGATAATACCTGTGTTCCCCGAGCATGATTGAATCCCATTGAATGGAATGGCATAGCTATAAGCTCAATGAAGTCTTGCTATAGAAAGTGACAGTCCTTTGCAAAACAGTGTGATACTTTTTGTTCAATTTAATGTAAGTGGAGTTTTTTATGGTAATTTAACATCAAAATTTCTTTTAATAACTCTGCGTTACATAGAAATATATTTATTTAGGATCAAGTCCTCAGTATTTGCAAAGAGTTAGCTTTTAAGGCCAAAATAATTTTCTGTAATACTTGAAATGAAGGCCCATAGTGACAGAAAAGTGTATGACAGAGTCTAATAAATCTTCAAGTTCTGGAGCAGAGCGGAAATGTTTAAAAAAATTAGAGTAGGACTGTAAATTGAGAGTTTTCTTTTGTATGTTAGTCCAAATTTAAGAAACAGAAGAATCTGAACAATGTTTAATGGCAAAAACAGGTGTTCTGCTCTGTCTTTCAAGAGTGGTTGGTGAAGCATTGAAAGTTAAAAGAGCAATAAAACGTGTGGTCACAACTGACTTGGCATTAAGTTGGTATGTATGGATGACAGAAATAACTATTATTTGGAAGAGAAGCAGGGATCATGGTGATTGTAACAGCGTGGTGATTTGTCATGACCCATGACAGTGCTTTTTGTCAGATCAGTCAGCAGTTTATGCCCAAGTATTAGCATTGATAAACCAAAGCAGAGCAGTTAGGAGGATTGTGTGTTTAGTGGTCCGGACTTGAGACTTCCTCACTTAAAAAGGATGAGTAGAGTACAGTGGGAAAAGTGCAAAACAAGAAGGGAAGACGAAGAGGACATCAGGGAATAAAAAACCTGAGACACTCTCGTTATAACTAACGTTGTTGCTATAGATCTGTATCTGTGATTTTCCCATAGCTATAGGAAACCATTTTTTCCATGACCTTTCTGCCACCTCTTTTCTCACATGGAAAGTAGTGGAAAAATTACTTTTCTCAGTGTGTTGGAACAACTGTTAAGAGTTTTACATTGCTATTGTTAATCAGTTGTCTCCTAGTAAGCACGTAAATATTGCAGTCTTGATGAATGTTGACATGATCTATTTGATACTGTTGAGTATCTTAAGCAAGAAGGTTCACTGTTTGATTTTGACTGTCAACTGCTCAGGGTCAGCCTTGTAGAAAACTAGTACAGGTGTCTTTGCATTACCTGTAGTGCCAGATCTTAACTGCAACTTTAGATGGGATATTTTTTTCACTGTATTCCTGCAATTGACCAGTGGTGGCATCTCCAAGGCAGACAGGAAAGCATGGGGGAATGGCAACTGTGTAGTGGAGGATGAAAAAGCTGAATTGCAGGTAAATGGAGCATTGGCAGCTAGCTTAACCAAATCTATATTCAGAAAAAAGTTTGAGAATCTCATGAACTAGTGTATGATGTATGCATTTAATTTAATTTTTTATTATTTTAGTTGAAGGAAATTTGAGACTTTATTAGGCAACAGACTGCTCAGTATACAATTGTTTGCTAAGGATGTAGATTAAAATTGGCTATTGCAAAAAACCCAGAAGTTTCAAGTAAAATAGTAAATCATTAGGTATATGGAGGATTTGATTAGTGATTGGAGACATGTATAGCATTGCAGCTGTAAAAGAAAATGTTCTTATGTGTTAAATTTCCTCACAAAAGCCTTAATTCTAGGAAAGTATATCTGAATAATCTTACACCTGTAAAATAAGGGATTGAATAGCAATGCAATATATGTGGGGGTAAGGTTTTTGCAGGTCTTTTATTTTAAATAGGGAATATTATTTCTGCCAACAGTTAGGCATAAAGCACAGCTATTTGCCTTACTGTCTAGTTTCATGTTCTGTGTGTGTGGATATGGAAACTTGCCTACGTAGCTCCCACAGCTTTATTCTCAATGTACATAGTTTTGTTTTCAGTGAAAAAAAACAAATGTTTATAGGCTAAAAGTTCATAGCTGAACTGAAAATAAAGTTAACTTAATTCTCTTAGATATAGTAGAGGAACATTCTGTGCTGTCTTTGTGTTCTATAGGCAAAAATAAAATCTGCAAGCCCATTGGAGTTTTAAATATAATATAAATGTCATACATAATCATAACAAGTATGCAAAATGTTTTCAAACATTTGTATTGTATGGAAGCAATTACTGGCACTGATTCTATCACACACCCCTCATATGGGCTAAGGCCAAAAGAAATGAAGGTCTCTAAACAAAATTACTTTGTGTGGGTGGGAAGAGAGTGCATTTTAACTTTCATTATGGAGCAACGTAGAGCCATATTTTAATGCCAATCACATACTCTTTAACACAAATAAATGAAAAAAATGTTCCATGTTAGGCTTCTGGTACTTTTTCTTGTCATTCTCTGTCACAGGACTTACAAAGGAGACTCTTGTATTTTCATAGCAGAAGACTTTAAGGTACAATGTGTATTAATACCAATCTAGCAGGAAGTTATTTCTCCATTTGCTTTGCAGCCAGCTCTGTGGTTCCTGAAATAGTACATGGCATTTTTTCTCGGCATTTTTTCTCATTTTAATTTTGCTTACAGTAAATGAGCATTGCCTCCCATACTTCCATTTCATATCCATAAGTTACTGTGATTGCTCTATCAGGTGCTTTGTTCAATGATACATTTGCAATTCTGGATGTCCAGAGTAACCTTCTCTGGAATCCTGCTTTCTGACATCAGTGAAACTGTCTATAACACACTATTTGTACGCATGGGATGAAAACAAGTACTCCATATTGTCTTCTTCAGATAAGATACTGACTTTCATTCAGATAAATGCGTTCTCATGTGCTACTGACTTTCATGTCCCTTGCATAGCTCCTTCCTCCAAACTTAGGCTCTTGCAGATCTTTTAAAGCTTCTACTTCTTGCTGTGTTAGGAGCATTTATACTACTTGAGAGGCCTGAATGCCTTGTGTTCATAAAAAACGTCTTCCATGCCAGTTGGTCTGATGAAGGACATAGCCTTTTCTGACAATTTCTCTTTTTCTGTCTTAAAGGAAACAGTCTGTCTCTCCTCATGGCTTGGCCTCTTAATATTGGTAGCTGTGCTACCTTATTGCATACAGAACAAAAGCCTCAGGAGTCAAACCCAGAAAATTTCACCAGCCCCTTCTTAAAACTGGAACATCACTTCTCTGACTTGTCATAGAGAAATACTGATATTTGGGATTCTCTCCAGAAAGATTAATTGTGATGGTCTCACTTGCATACACATGCACTTGAGTCATTATGCTGCCCCTTTGATGTCATGTGTGATCACGTATGTGGTATGTACTGCATGAAGCAGTGTATCAACTGAATTCATAATAAGGAAGAATACTTCATTGTGGAAGTTCCAAGAAATTCTTTGTTTTTCCTCCCTGAGGTTTCATGTGACAGTATAAGTCATATAATAAATCTTGTTATGACACTCATGATTTGTTAAAATTAACAATTGGGAATTCATAGGCAAAGGGCATTGTATATTTTGGTCCATAGGTTAGTAGAGCAGTATGTCTGAATGCTGCTCCTGCAGGCACAGAAACTTTTGGAGGAAAATGCAGTAACAGTGGGTGTCATGAACATCATATGTCAGTGTGAACATATAGAAGCATCATGGTTAGAAAGTTTTGGATAAAAAGTGTTGGGAGTATGGATTATGCAGCTGAGTACAAGCTAGAAGGCTGAAGGAGGATAAAGAAGTAGATGGATACTTCTGTTAGGGCACGAGGTACATTTAGGGCACGAGGTACATGGAGGAGATTGGAATCAGATTATTTTATACTAAAGAGGCATATATTGCAATATTTGTATGTGTATGAGCATTAGAAAAGTATCTGTGGGAATAATGTCATACTGAAGACTACACTTTTGTGGATTTTATGATTATCAGAATTCCTGTAAGCCTGTAATATAGTTACCTATCTGAAATAATCAGAAAGAATATAAAGCAGTGTGGATAAAATAAAGAGTACAAAACCCTTGTCCTGCCCCTTCAAAATTCCTTCTGCGCTTCAGGGTGAATTCCAGTTAATAAAAAAAAAGGCACTCCCTTTTGGCTGGAAAAGAGAAATTTTAACTGTGTGTGGGGGTGTGTTAATAGTCAGTGATGCCGTGCGGGTACATGTGTATACACACATAACTAAATCTATGTGTGTACACACACAGACAAATGGACTCACAGACACACACTAGTTGGGCAGATGCTGGAGTAATTCCTTTGAATGCTTCTGTTAATTTGGTGTGATAAACATCTGTGCTTCCTGTAAAGTAAAACACTTTTTCTTATTATTCTGAAAGTAATATTTGTCATTTGCACAAGTAATTTGCATGTAAGTAATTTTTTAATGTAAATATTTTTCCATATCTGTGTTAGATAGCTGAAGCGTAATTCTCATTTTGTACACAGCTTACAGACACATACTCTGAAGTGAGTTGTAAATTTGGTTTCCTGATTTAGGACCTGTCAGGTTCTGATTACTCTCACCATTCACTGCTGCGACAGAAGTCAGCTGGAACAGCAAATCAGTACCTATGAGCATTCAATTAGGCTACCCAAAACCGCATCCCTGTAGGAGTGACGATGTATTTTTCTATTGCTTCCATGCATACCCGTAATGTTCAGGCGTGTTCTTGCTGTCTACAAACCATTTTAATTGCGTGCAGTTTCATGATCATGTTATGGCAAGTGTGGTTGTATTTGGAGTTATAGTGCGGCTTTTCTTCCATGCTCGCATAAGAGGGAGTGCCCATGGCAACTTTATCTGTGAATGAAGCAGAAATTTTCTAGTTAAACAGTTTTGCTTCCTATGTGATTGGTTGATTCTTTTTTTTTTTTCTTTTTTTTTAAGGTAGTTGGGCAGTAGGGTAGTTGGATGTACAGTATGTATTGGGGATCAATTAATTTTACACTAGAAATACTACACGTCAACACACAAAATGTTATTTCTTTGTCTGCTTCCTTGGATTAAAGTAAAATCAGGACCAAATTACAAATAACAGTGAAGTAACTGTAGTAGTATGTCTGTTTAAGAGTTAGCTAATTCAGATCTTAATGTTAATGATTCTCTTTAATATATATAAAGATGAGAAGTATATGTATTATCAAGAGATTTTTTCGGCTCTGCAAAAATCTGCTTGTCACCCCTGCTTCTCACTCACCTGGGGAAACTTTTTAAAATATGCACAGAAAATATTTCTATTGATTTTTTTCTGAATTAATGGATTTTTATCTCTGGGGTAGTAAATTTCCAGCAACCATCACCACCTTTACTGAATTTTGTAAGTTCAGTTAATCAAGTGAGTGACAGTGCTTAGTATATTTTTATCGTTGATAAGCTTTTGTTATTCCTAGTTTATAGTTCAGTTCTTAGCAACCTTCCTCTAACTGAAAGGTTCACATCATTCAGTCAAAAAAATGAGAAGGAAAGGTAGAGAAAACGTTCATAATTGAAAGTTTTATAAATAGATTTTATATAGATGTGTATGTATATTTTAGAAGCTTGGCCAAATGATGACTTTGACAAAGATTTAACAAACCAGGAGTGTGAAGTGTTCTGTAGACTAACAGTTTTAATGGGTTTATCTTAGACAGTTCTTCAGTTGTGAAAGTGTCAGTTAATAATTTACCCATCCCAAGAGGCAGTGGAAGCAATCACACTCAGGAGCAAGGTACTCCTGGGCCTGTCGTGGTGCTGCAGCTCATCTTGACTCTAAAAATGTGCCATCAGATGCGACATCAGCACTGTGTCTGCACTTTGACAAATGAAGTCTTGTAAGAGCTAAATAAGGCATAGGAAGTTTTGGAATGAGCAAACAGCTCTTCAGCTGATTTCTGCAGTAATGGATTACTGCAAATGTCCATCTGCTGCACATCACAGGGAACTCAGGTTAAAATAAAAGTATTTGGGTTTTTTTGGTATTGTGCTTTGGGATTTTTTTCCCCCCTGGTGTTTTTTTTTGTTGCATTGTGCATTGTCTTTTGTGTTGTTTTTTTTTGATCTGAAACTCCTCCCCCTCCCCCTCCCAAAAACAAACAAACAAACAAACAACATAGAAAATGTTTCTAAAATGCAGAGGACCAGTAAGCAATGTTTATGTGGTATTTGGAAAGTAAATGTTCTGCTCTGATGATGCATTGCAAGAGCTAGAGTTTTCTACCTTCTACCAGAAATGTGAATGTTTAACATAAAAAAGCTCTGAAATATAGTACTTTTACCATCACCCTTTACCATGCAATTTGTTCAGATGCAGTTGTTAGCATGAAATTGCAGTAGATTAGGCAATATTTATGTGAATTTTATTCCAGCATTTACTCATTGAATTATCCTCTACTACCAGGATGGTAAGTTTTGTAATTTGTTTTCCCCTATATGAAGAATGTTTCTTCACAAATACTCACTTTTTCATGCATATTTTTTATTAGATATTATGCCATTCTAAAGATTTACAGTTATTTAATAATGATTTATTACAGTAATTTATTTTGCCAGCTGTGGCACATTTTTACTGGAATTTGTAAATCAAATGTGTATTGAAATTCACTAGAAACATGCATTTCAGATTCTAATAAAATATACTCCAAAATTGTTTTTAGAAGTGGACATCTATATGAATGAGCTGTAACTTTCAGTTTCTATTGTTATATATAAGTTTTTCCTCTGCTTGTTTTATTTACTTGCCAGTCATGGATGTTTCACTTACTACAGGATTAGTGAATCTTGGTGCTGGTCTGTGAAACAAACAGCAATAAAACTGTAGAGTTATTGACTTTGTCTTCTAAGGCATCAGTATCAAATCATGCACTTGACCTCAGTGATCAAGTCACATTAAGGATTAGGAAGACAACCTGAGAGCATTTTCAATGTACTTCTAATTGCTATCTCTGTGTTGTGATAGAAGGTATATATGTCTTGAATTTAGTGAGTCATAAAAGACACCAAGTGAAATTTGAGGTGATAGAAAAATGTGTGTATGTTTGGGGGTGGGGGAAAAGGAGGAAGAAACCAACAATATCTTTACAATATTTTGTAAAACTTTTACAATATTTTTTCAGGAGTATTGTTTACTTTTTAGCTTAACTGCAAATTCTGCATTTAGTTAATTTTAAAGCTCTGTTGAAGCATCATGCCAGTAACTCTCTTTTCAGTTTGTATTCTGATACCTGCTATTCTTGGCTCTTTGAAAATCTATCATGAGCTATGGTTGTGAAGTGCTTTTTAAAATTCCAGCTCTATGTATCAGTTTCCCAGTAGTAAAAATCAGAATGAGATACTTCCTTTCTTCTATCTGTTGTCTCTTTTGATTGTTCAGGCTCGAGGCCTTTCTAGACAGGAACTCTTTCTTCCTTTTGCTTGTACATCACCCAGCACAACTGGAGGAGGGAGATGGGATAAGCCTGGTTTTAAGTCTCTTAGACTTTGCTTTAATACATATAGGATACAGCTAACAGCAGTGAAGCCACTTCTCAGTTTTTGTGTAAATGATCATAAGTTGTGTATAAATGAAAATTCAAAGTATCTTAGCTTCTTAGATTTATTTTGTGAGTTCAGTTCTGAACTAGGAAAAAAAAAGCATATGTTGCTTCATAACTTGTGCAAATCACCTGCTGTATGTGTGTATACAAATGTAGGATTCCAGCTTGCCAGATAAGCAGTGATACTTTCTTGTTTATCAAAGATCAGAAATAAACTTTGAATTAATTCAGCACAAAATGTAAGGATACTGAAAGATTGTTTTTTATTTTTTTGTGAATATGATCTCTTCATGACAAAAAGCCAAATTGTCATGACAGGATTCAAAAGAGAGATGATATGGG
>JAWWLV010000100.1:40364818-40386239 GCA_035041135.1 Platyrinchus mystaceus
TTTTTAAATGAGTATCCAGAGATGTTAATTACTATATTTGAAATCATAACTGCTTTAGAAAAACACATAAGCAAAAAGACAACTTAAGTACATTCACCAAAAAAACTTCAGTTTAAATATAATGGTTAGTCATGGATTGAGAAATGCAAATTTATTCCCATTTTCTGTATAGGGATGAGATTACTTTTGTAGTGTGATTGTGGAGCATTCCCAGCAATATAGAAGCTGAGAGTTCAAGGTTAATTTCTTAAATAGCTTTTATGAAGATTAATTTATTCTTTTAAGAACTCTACATTATGTGACAGGAAACAGATGATTTTTTTCCTTATGCTTTCTAGGTGTGTTTTTTTTTAACCTCAATTACCTTTGTACAGTTAGTTCTTCTGTTAAGTCAAGTGTATGACACTATATATATAATCTTCCTTGTGTTTACATTGATGCTTATCCTGTGTTCCTTTTGAAAAGTGACCTGAAAAGCAAATAAACCTGCTTGTGGCCTGATTTTGTTTGTCTTGGGAGGTTTTAGTTTTTTTCAATTCTTGTTATATTAATCTTGTATGTGACGAGGGAGTAAAAATACAGGAAAATTTTCCATTGTTAAAATTTCTATATTGCTTTACTCTTTTAGTCTCTTTGATGTAAAACTCAGCAAGATTTTTCTACTTTGGAAGGCTCAAGTCTGGAAGATGAGCTTTCTAGAGGAAGAGAAAAAAGACAAATGTTTGTTTTTAAAGTCAGAATCTCTCCCTTCATCCAAATGTCCACCTAAGACAAATGTCATCTTTTAAGAACAGCACGATATACCATCCTTTCCTGCAGGTTTACTTAAGGTGATACTTTATTTTGGTTCTAAGACTCCTTCTAAAAGTGACAAGAGAATATCATGTTGTTTCCAACCTACAAAAATTCTTTCTTTTCCTAAAATGAAACTATGTTGGGTTTTGGTTAGGTTTGGTTTAGGTTTTTCATGATTGACTTTTAACATGCTTGCCGGTGTCCTGGAAGTGAGTTGGATTAAAGATAGCTAATAGTTATCTATAATATAATACTAAAACTATCCTGTGCCCTAATGGCTGTCTCTGTAGTTCTGTCTTTAGCATACAAACAGATGATCAAACCTAAAATAATGTGTCTAATGGGTTACTCTTTTTGCTGCTCAGTTTTGCTAATCTCAATGGAAACTGAAAGAGTGACACTGATTTTGGGAAAGGGAGGGAGAAGAGTCTTAATGTCTGCTGGCATCCTGAGGGAGGTTGGTGGGTTTCATTGATGCTCGTTGATGCTCAGCCATTTCCTTTCCCTGGGTCTTCCTCATCCTTAGAGTATAAACATAGAAAAGGATGAATGCAAACCCTGGGTGAACCTTCTTCACAGAATCACAGAATATGCTGAGTTGGAAGGGACTCCCAAGGATCATAGAGTCCAGGCCTTTGCCCTGCACAGGACCATCCCCAAGAGTCACACCATGTGCCTGGGAGTATCATCTTGATGCTTCTTGAACTCTCTCTGCCAGGCTTAGTGCTGTGCCCACTTCTCTGGAGAACCTGTTCCAGCACCGAACCACCCTCTGGGTGAAGAACCTTTTTCTAATATCCAACCTAAACCTCTTCTGACATAACTTTGGGTCCTGGCACTCTTCGCCACTTCACTGGTTCGCTTCCCATCCGCGAACTCGAGGATACATCAGTTGATGTTAGTGTCCTTTACATTTTCCAAGTAAGCATCTTGTTTTGGGAACTACTGCTTGCCTATGTTTCCAAGATGTATTTGGCATAAAGTAGAAAAAGCTCTGTTTCAAAACTGGAGAGTTTTTGAAGGGGCATTTATGTGCCCCACAGGAACTTGCAAGCCCAGTTTTCAGATTAAAAGTAGTAAGTAATTTAATCTCATAAAGGTCATAAAATGTTTTTGCCCAAAAGCTGAAGCTTCTGTTTGATATACAGTGTAAGTAAAAAGCTGAAACATCCACATCCCAGTGATAAAAAGGATTAACAAGCATAGCTTTTTGTTTTAGGACCCATTAGCACAGAATGGGAGATCTTAAAAAATTCTGACTAAAGTAACTTGGAAGTACCTGCGTTTCCTTATCTGGTTTCAGAAATGTTGAAGCATTGTGCTGCACAGGTATGTAAGGTATTTTGGTAAGGAGGGGAACATGTTAATTCTTTTCCATTGTACATGTAATAAAATTGCTAACACTACTGAATTATGGGACAGGGTTTTATTGCAAAATGGTGTTTAAAACTGTCTTCATGCCTTTTAGATGCAGGCTAAAGGGCAGAGGAGTGCCCTACATCTGAGGGCCTAAGCAACAACACTGCTATCTGGAATACACTCCCCCTTTCTCCCATCCTTGAAAACTGCCCCCCCCCCGCGCCAAAACCCACCCCTCAAATCCTTGTTCTTTTCACAACAGATAGACTTGTAGGTACTTCTTTGGTGCTTGCCTTGTAAGTCTGCTGCAATTACTGTAAAAACAAAATCCAGTTTAGTCTTTAAATAGCACTTTTAAGGTCCCTGTGGGCCAGCTTGTCCCAAGTAAGCCATGACAAAGCCAAGGCAGGGATTGTCCATTATGATTTTCCTTTAGAGCATATTTGCCCCTTTTCCCCAAAACACTCATATTTTCTCTTCAACTATGTGAATGGAGAAAACCTGAAAGCCTCAATGTCAGGTCTGGTTCCTAAAGAAAACCAGTGTGGTTCATTTGTGCGTCGGGAATAAGGCTTTGAATTGGCATAGACCTGTGGGTGCTTTGGAGCTGGAGCACACCCAGCTGTGGGTTCCAGATGCTTGCTATCCTATATTAATGTGGCTTGTCTGTGAAACCATGGCATCCACAATACTGTACAAAGCTCCATGCCTGTGGTAGTTTGGGAACTACTTCCAGCAAGAGAAATTTCAGTTTTTAAAGTGTGTCAGAACAAATTTACAGACATCTGGCTCAGAAAGGCTTAGGTAATGCAAAATTCTGCTTATGAGTTTCATTTTAAGAGAGATTCAGATGCTATTATATATGAAAATTTCAGACTCTTGATAAAGAGCATTTTGTTGTTTTGCAGATGAACCAAGAAAGAAACAAGCTTATTTGCCCCATGTCTTAATATTATAAGAGTTCAACCTCCTACATTGCTGGGATAACCAGTATGCAAATATTGTAGCAATATACTTATAGTGTTTATATGCAATTAGTGTCTCTTATCTGCTGTGGTAGCAACACAGAGAATATCTTTTCCATGGGGTGCAAAAGAGAAGTACATACACTGATTTTCTTCCAAACGTGCTTAACATTCTCAGATATATTTGTCTGTAATAGCTACTTGTTTTCCAAAATTTTTGAAAAGCACATTTGTTTTTTCCGAAAGTGTGCATGAATTGCTAAAATTAGGAATATTTTTTTCATTCTATGTTTAATTCACATCTTTAAAAATTCAGTCTATTGTCTTGTATATTAGATTCAACGGAATAGGAAGTATTTTTAAATCACTTTTTTATTGTAAGTTCTGTCCCAGCAATTGTGTGATGTAATAAAGAAATGCTTTTGAATAGTATCTTTCACAGAAATTGTATCTCAAAAACACTGTGCAGAGTTAATAAAATTAAAAAGTTTTTTCCCCTTTTTACTAGAAGTTAATAGACCTAGACATGATAGAACATAGACATATTGTTTCCAGATGAAGGTTGAAAATCGATGGAGAATGAGGGAGAGAAATGCAGCACGGTGGTTCCAGATGGCAGGCATTGCAGAGGAGAAGGTTCTTGCATCCATGTTGGCCAGAACGTACAAAAGGACAAAAAAGGAGTCCCATGCCAAGCAGAGAAAGCTGAAATACAGTGTGATGAAAGTAATAATGTAGGAAATTTGTCCAGTATTTTTATTTTTTTTTTAAACTCATTAGAGTGTGCAATGAGGATATTTCAGGTGAAAAGATGTTACAGAATCTGAGTTTTACTGATGCTCTGTACTCATCAGGTGAGAAGGTTTTTTGGTTGGTTGTTGGTTTTGGTATGTTTTCCAAAAAAATAGTAGCTTGTAAGTATTTAAAAGTTTATTGAGTCTTATTGCACTTATGAGTGTCTTATAAATTATTTAATTGTCTGATGGATATGTGGCTACCTAACTATAGGGCATGAAATATGCACTGTTCCTCTAATACACTGGAGGGAGACCTGTTTATAAAGTATTTAGTATTGGTTTTATAATGCACTGTTGTCAACAGGAGACCACGGAGCTCAAAGATCAATCTCATTTTGGCCCACAGTATTAATGCTGGTTTATGAAACTCTGTGACAGGTCACTTAGACAACAGCTCTTAATGAAAGGACTTTGTGCCAGTGTGTGGTCGTGTGACTGTCTGTTAGTAAGGCATAATTCAGTTGCTGCCAAGGCTGCAGATGAATCTCTTTCGTCCAAGTCCCTGAGGTGACTTTGTGGCTGCTGCTACTGCTCGCCAGGTGATGGAGCTCATCATTTCCCTGGTCCTCCAGAGAGAAGTGAGACAGAGAATGCTGAATTCTTGCTAATGCAGCTTTTCCTAATTGTCCAGAGAGACAGTAGGACACTGGGCAGTTCAGGCAAGTGTACTGTGAATGAGTCAGTAATTAGAAAAAAATAGCTGCTCTTAATTCAGTCTTGCATTTGTGCATGAAGTGTCTTTTCAGCTATCTAAAATTCAGCTGTTCTGTAAACCAGCAGGCTTTTTAGGTCAGTTTAATTATTTAATTGGGACAGTACTATGTTTTAGGCAACAAATAATTGTTACTAGGAAGTGGCACAATAGATTAGATTATGGAATAATTAGATCATAAACTTAGCCTACACTTAAACCCTTTAGGCTGTTGTGGGATCCAGAGGCCTTGCTTGTTATAGACACAGTTTAATAAAGGGATGAGAATAATGAAATTAACTACCAAAGAATAAATCGCTTTGTAAAGGTCTTGTACTAAACTAGGATCCAACAGACAATTTCCACAGTTTTAGGGTGTTTTTCAGAAAAGAACAGCAAAACTTGCTGAGTTTAACTGTATATTAAAACTATAAACCTTGCTTAACCCAGATAATCAATAGCTGAAAGATGCTGTAATAGAGTAGTACACCTGTATAACATCGTGGTAATCTGTGGATGTAAACCTGTGTATTTGGGGAGGGGTTTTTGAGCAGAATGTTTGAATTGGTTTTCTCAATGATTTATATAAATGAGGTTGTTGCGTTTTTTCTTTAACAGTTGCTGTGAGCTTGCTCCTATTTTCGTTGAATGCTGAACTTTGGTCTCAGCAGATATAACTGGTTTTGAAATATTTTATTTTAAAAGTGTTTTATTTTTGTGTTATACATCTTCTTATATTATATGGCATGTCAGGTGCCCTCTGTCCTTTTAATTCCTTGTAAATCAAAACAGAATATCTAAATCCCACTTATTTCAGTGGTGGACTGTATAGACATTTCATTAAATGCACAGTTTAAATCAAAGTCTGTTGGAGCTTTTTGTATCTACTGTGCTTTGAATCAGATTCTCTAACAGAGTTATCTTTTACCCTTTGGTACAAAAAATAAAGTAATCATTTCATGTCAAGAAAAGACACTGGCAAAAACACTGATGTGAAATTAAGAATGGATGTGAAACTGCCACATGTGCAGAACAAACTGCCCTGTTTACCTGTCTGCAAATTAAGGAGTTCACAACAAATTTTTGCTGGGCATGTAATATTCTTTTGAGAAAAGCACAGACTTTTTTAGTTTAGTGGTTTATGCCATGCTGATGTGTAGAATATCTTTTAAACAGCAACTAATCACTTAAAAGGCACAATCAACATACTGTTATGACTTGGCATTATGTTTGTTTTTATCAAGTTAACTGTTTTTATAACCTTCTGCATCCTCCATTTCACCTGCATTTTTCATTTATATATGTGTTTCCACTGGAATACGTATTATTTGATTACCCCTGCTTCACATGTGTACTCCTCTGTTGTTGAGCACACAGATGCATATATTTGACTTATCTCCCATACAAAGTAGATTGAGAAACAAAGATGTGATTCCCCTGTACAAAGGAGTTTCAGGTGACCTGACCTCCCAGTATTGGCTTGTTTATATGAAAAAAACCCCAACAAACCAACAAAACCACAAACAAAACAAAACACCTTACAACAAAAGCAAAATAAGACATCAAAGGTATATAATACTAATCTACTTAAGCTGACAAGAACTTTTCTCTAATTTGTGTAAAATTCTCCATATTTATGTTCATCCCCCCGAACGTGCAACTGCTCATCTCTGCCAACATACATACTGGGACCATGTTAAATACTGAAGGCCAGCATATATGGATGTCACGGTCTTCTCTGTGTGCTTACTTTTTCTGTATTTGACTTTTCTTTTGTTTCTCTAACTTATTAAAACATAGTGACTATGAGTGACTAAAATCCTCATGATCTCTGTTTGGTGTTTTATCTGCAGACAGTAGGTCACAGCTTTCACCTTACTTTTTTCTAGTAAAGTTGTGTCATAGCACTCTTCATAAGGGTTCTGTGGTGTGGGGTGCTGATACACAGTTTGGAAAGATGTGATTAGGATCAGCTACAGTGTGACAGTTTGCTGGGAACTAAAGCTTTCATAACAGGACTCACAATCAAAAGTTTCCTCTGAGGATAAAGGTCCTGTCATGTCACTTACTAAGAAAAAAGGATGAATAACCAATTTAGAGTAGACTAGGGTTTGGAAAATATGATTTTTAATTACAGTGAAAACTACTGTGTTGAGTTCTGCCATGCTTCAATTCAACCTGAAAATTCTTCCTAACAGAAAATAACAGCAAGCAATGCAAACAACCAAAAGCAAAACAAGAGAGATAAAATGTAGATGTGAACACTTCCAGAATCTGTATGAATTAGGCATGCATGTCAAAGTGAAAACCAGATTCATAAATGCAAAATGCTGTAGATAATATAGAGAAGAATTCAGCACGGACATTTGGAACACTGTGCCTAAATGTATTCAGCCTCATTGTTGAATGGTGACATAATCAGTCCAATGCATTTTGGTTACAAATCAGAAGTTACCTCTTAAAACTCACAGAAAAATATTTTACAAAAGGATGACAGGTTTCAGAGAGAATACAGTGCTGCCAATATTTTTTCTTTATAATATGGAAATTTTGGTGGATTATCTGTTCAGGGGAGGTTTCCTTTATTAGCCCTCCCACCCTATTTTTTTTCATTTTAGACATCTGTTAACATTTCATAGACTCTAACAGATACTGCAGAGTGAGTTCCTTATGTAATTCTTAGGGAGAAGGAGATGATAAAGAATGACATTACCACGGTTGATTCACCACCTCTTTGAATATGAACGTCAAGATGGCTTTGCATAATTTTCAAGCATGAGATTATATTTCTTATAGGACACAATTCACAACTTCGTTGTTATCCATGGATAAAGTGTTCAGTGTGATTGTTGCAGTCTCTGCTCCCACATTATTGTAACGAGAAGAAGAGTTCTTTCTTACTTGGTCAAATATATTCTTTTTGGAGGCAGTATGGAATACTTGGTTCCAAAATGTCTTTAAAACAACTCAACTATATAAGCTTAGTTGTTCCAGCACAAGCAAGGGCTGATTGTCATGCGATGTGGAGGACCATTTTCATTATTTTGGCAAGAACAGGGACAGTTTTGTCCTGACGAGCTATTAGATGAATAGCAGAATGTGTCACATGAAAAACCACTGATCTTTAACCCAGCTATCTACTTAACCAAGCCGAGAAATGAATAGTGAATGTGGGAAGAGCAAAGACCAGTTTACTGTCATTAAAAATTAGAGAAACTGTTAAAACATCTGCAGCCAAATGAACTCTGGGAATTACAGGTATTATCCAGTAAAGCAGTTGAAGGTACAGAGATTTAGGAGAACGATGTATACAGATATGAGTTCACTACCTGTGTATGTTGCGTGTATTTTGAAAATTGGAACATTTGTTTAAAAAGACATAAAGATGTTCTGAATCTTTTCCCAGCACATTTAATGAAACCTGAGAACGAACACCAAATATAAGGAACTCTCCTTTAAAATAGTCGATTGATATTTATCAAGTAGAAATTTAAATACTAAATGAACTGAAATAATAAATCTGTGCTTACTGTTTTATCTTTTTTTCTTCCCCAGGAGTCGTCTCAGGGACACTGCTGCATGTACAGTTAATATAAACATTTATACTGAACTCCTAGATGTTTGAAAAACAAATACTGTAAAGATCAGTAACATTTTAAAATGATCAGTTATGGGAATTAATGCTTACAGAAAAACACCATTCTTTCTTGCCCTGCTAGTAGAATCGCATTGTCTCCCTACAGTCTTGTTAGCTCATACTAACTGAAATGCAAATTCTTTCCAACTAATTGGACCTCGTTGAACGTACATGTACAGTACATAGTTATATGCATGTAGATTTTTTTCACTAAATTCCTCTGTAATTATTTTCTTGATTAATATCTAAAGCAGAGACGTGGAACAAAAATCTCTTTAAAGAGTTTACATATTATTGAACATTAAGAAGATAGTAACTGTTGCATGTTTTAACAGCTTAATTAATAATACAGAATAATTGGAACAAAAAGAAGAAAATATTTTTTCAGTGTTTAGTCATTTTGAACTGTTTGCATTAACCCTTTGACTGAACTAATTAATGCTTAAATTATCAGAGTAATGGAATTTAGAAAAAAAAAGTAAGATACGTTTACATTATATAGCACATTCAGCTGGCTTGATTTTCTTCTTAGCATCACCTGGGCTTTCTTTAATCACCTTTCCTATCCTTTCTTGCCATATGGTGCACTTCTGTATTAGTAGTTTAAAGAGGACTGACGAAATCAACAATGTTTTATTTTTAAAAGATTCAGGAAGTCACACATGTAATGTAATTATCTTTGACAGTAAGTAATAAGTATTATTTAAAATTAAAAGAAGAAAAAGTCTCAACATCATATGGAGTTCACAAAGGACATAAAATTCTCAAAAAACACAAGTAGACAACTTCAACTGCACTCTGTTTTAAGTTCCATTAGAGCCTAGATTCTGTAGGCACCTCTTCTGTGAGCATCTGGATATTCCCAGGAGCTGAAAATGTAAAGTAATTTCACAGATCCTTTTATCTCTCAGTACAAATGACATTGGATAGCAGTAAAATACTTGCAGAACATATTCCTGATTAAAAATCTATTGAAAATGAGATTTTTTTTAAGGCTTTTGAATGGATTTGTTTTAAATACCTTTAGAGCCCTTACCTTGACTAAAATGTTTCAGGTTCTTATATAAGTTAGCCAAAGAGGAGAGACACTACTCAGTTTATGCCAAACTTGTATACTACTTGTTAGTTCCTGCGCTTCCCACAGATAATTCAAAGAATATTTCTGCCTCCAAAGGAAATGTAGCAATAAACAGAGGGTTATAGATTATAAAGGGAAGTAGTGGGTTCAGAGCCTGGATTCTGATTATTGCAATTTCTGCTGAATTCATGTCAGTATTGTTTCTTGTTTGTTTGTTTGTCTGGTTATTTTTGATTGTTGGGGGTTTTTTTGTTCCCCTCTGCCCCCATTGCTGTACAGTTATATGAGGCGTAATCTGCTACTTTAGGAGATGGGCTTCTGTTGTATTTTTTCTACAATGATTACTTTTATCTCCTTACTGACTACTACTCTGTTTGAAATTTAGTAAGTATTTCTTTTCTTGATTTTTTATGGTGGCATTATTGTGCCAAACAAGATGCTGTGGAAACGCTGTAAATTTAAAGATGACTTGAGTTGGACTGGAACTGACAGACTAAATTTTGTTTCTTCTCTGTCATGTTAGTTAGTGGGGGGCAGAGGGGGGGGATAGAT
Organism: Platyrinchus mystaceus; assembly: GCA_035041135.1. Lineage (NCBI taxonomy): Eukaryota > Metazoa > Chordata > Aves > Passeriformes > Tyrannidae > Platyrinchus > Platyrinchus mystaceus. The sequence goes on from JAWWLV010000100.1 coordinate 40,374,693, forward strand.
CTTTCTTTTAAGTGTTCTGAAGCTGTGATGTAGAAGTCACACGTTTGACAATTAAATGATAGTCCTCCTTTGATACAGTGATCTGAATGAGCTTAGGTTTCATGTAAGGTTGTAGCATTCTGGCCAAGATTTCTGCTTGGGAAGACCAGATTTGGATGTATTAGCTAGTCAGCCTAATAACCCTGTACAGACTGTATTGATTTTCTAGGAGAGAGTTTATGAACTAAATAAACTTGGAGTTGGTGTCTTAATAAACTGCTTCTCTCAGTCTGTCACATTTCGTTACTTAGCTCTGCAGTTTAGGGGAAAAAAAGGCTAATTCTGTTACAGATTGTTCACAGCAGGGTCTCCAAATTAGCCCTTTGTTTTGTAATGCCACCTTGCTTGGGCTGGCTTTGAGCACATTTCTCAGTTTTACCCTAATGAGTTGCAACACTGATAATGTGGCTGATGATCTTTCATTGATTTCACTATCACTTGCTTGTCTGGTAATTGATCCGTTGCTGAGCCTCTAGTTAATTATATCGGCTTTGACATGGCCCGGTCCACCGGGAATTTCAAGTCTTGCAGAATAACAGTTTTAATAAAAGAGTCTATTACTGCAGGTGCTTGCTGCTGCATGCCAGTTGATTTTGTGTGTGTTTGTGTGCACGCGCGTGCGTGCATGTGTGCGTGGATGTGTGTGTGCGGGTGCTTTTTTTTTTTTAATTCTCTGGGAGAGGAGAGGACTGCAGGACAGGAAAAAGAAGGCGGAGGGTGGGTAAGAGATGGAGATAAAGACTGCGAGGGAGAGCACACAAGAGATGCAGAATGGAGAGGAGGAAGCTTGCTATTGACAGTGTCCTTAAGCCTCCCACAAATAACAGCCATTAGTGGGAAGGTCAGGAGCTGAGCATGCAGCTTGACTGAGGCACTGAGTGCCACTTCAGAAATGAAGAGGCTGGCAAATTTTAGAGGGAGTTTGAGGGGCTAATAGCTAGCTGTAAAGGTAGAGCCACTGTTGGTACAATTGACTCCTAAGTGTCATTCTCCCCTCCCCAGGTGAGAATATTTTTATTGACCACAAGTGGACTTAATATATTTTAAGGCAACAGTTCTTGGAGTTCTTGCTTGTTTCTTCTTGGATATTGAATTTGCTGCTTCTGAGACTTTTTTTTTTTAACTTAATGGTGCTGAACTGGAGGAAAGTTTAACAGAAAAGCTTTCAAGAGATGTAGGGTCTAGAGGGGAAGGCACATTTGTGTCAACATAGCGTACATCTTCTCATCTTTTCTCATTGCACACTAATGACACAGAGCTGCCACTGAAGCTCTCTTCTGTTTCTTTTGTTGTTTCAGAGAGTCAGGTTTATTGTTATTCCTGAGTTAAGAAAAAAGCAGTGAGTGGTACATTTGTCCTCCTAAATTTGTACATTTTATTAGAAGATTAATGTTCCTTGTGTTGGAAAGGATAGCTTTTAAAAAAAAACCTGGCCTTTTTTATGAGATTGCATCCATTTTGTTTTACATTTATGAAGTTTGTTTGAAGAGTTATGATTTCTTGTCTGTATGTAAAGGATGAAGTGGGTAAGAGAATTTTTAAATAACATTAATTTAAAAAAGACTTTGTAATTTAGAGCAGTATTGTAATAGTATTATTTAACCTGATATATGGTACTGTACCTTAAGTACAGAAGAAAGATCTTAAAGGAAAAAAAAAAATTTCTTTTGCATTACTTTTTGGCTGTGTGGGACCGGTTTCTTTTTTGCTGTGATTAATTTCTTTGTTCTTTCCAATTTGAAAGGTGTATTGTATCTGCTTCAACCAGCTTCTTAAAAAAACAAAACAGAAAACTACTTTTGATCTTTTGGGGGAGGGGAAGGAAGGGCTAGCTTTTTAATTTTTTCTGTCCTTTCTTGCTCGCAATGCTTCTTAATACACTTAGCAGTGGGCAAGGGAAGAGAGGGGTGTGAGAGATGAAATGTTCATGTGACTTTCTAGTTTTATTTCAAAAGGAGTTGGATCATGTTTTTTTCCCCTCTTTGGTAAGAGTTTCATTTGGGATAGAAACTGACTATGCCACAATTGTTTTCTGACTAATACTTAGAAAATAACCAGACCAACTTTTATGTTTTACTTCTAAGTGAATATTGACCATATTTAGTTGTTTCCTTGCTTACTTTTCCTTTTTTTTTTGTTGTTTGTTTGTTTGTTTGTTTGTTGTTTTTGGAGGTGTGTGTTTTTGTTTGTGGGGGGGTTTTTTTAGGGTTTTCTAATCTTGTGTGTAGGCAAGTGTCAGATATTACATGCTGTACTTGACAGCATTGTTGAGAAAAAAAGAGAAAGACAGGGAAAGGGCCACAACCCTTTCTTTCTCCCAATTCACTGTGATCATTGTGCTACTTAGAGAGAGAATGTGCGTGTGTGTGTATCTGTGTATCTGTAGACTGAAGGGTTAGTGCAGGATGTCATTTGGTGCCTGACAGTGGAGCAGTGCAGTTGACTCTTTGCTCTGCTATCCAATGACATCCAGTGGCTGAGAGTTTGAAGCTGATGGTTGGGTCTCCTTAGTGCTGCATGCACACCTGACAGGCAGCTGTTAAACTGAGCAAAGGCGAGCTTGGGGAGTCACAATCTATGCATAAATGATAGGGGTCTCTCTGCTGAAGGTGCAAAAGAAGCTCTGACCCTCTCCCCTGAATCCCCCCTTCCCAAATGAAACGCACAGTGCAGCTAGCTTCTTAACTACACTACACTCCTGCTACTGGCTGCCAAGAGGCTCAAAAAATCCACCTTCACTTTTCAGTCAGAAGAGGCAGAAGTGGATGTGAGAGACAGACACACACAGAGACACAGAGAGCGAAAGAGGGCAAGAGACTTGACTTTAAGAGACTCCTGCACTGACAACTCCATGCAGTTCGGAACAAGAACGGCAGCGACCGACTCTGGTTTCATGGGGACATGGCAGAACACTGACACCAACCTCTTATTCAGAATGTCCCAACAGGTATGTTACTTTTGTTTATTTTAAAACATGGCATTTTTGTGTTTTGTTTCTCCTCCTTTTTCTCTTTCTTTCCATGTTTCATTTTTGTTTCATTCATCACTACATAGTTAGCCTCTGAACTGTCATAACTATGTCATTGGAATGTGCATGGTTACTTCATTTCTTCCCTAAGGGCTCCTTTTTAAGAGAAGAAAAAATATTAAAGCTTTAAGTAAAAGCAAAGCATTTGTTTTAAAGTTTCCAAATAGAGCTTTGCTCCTAGTAAGACTGTTTTTCTTTCTTTGTTTGCTTGTGTTTTGTTCCAGCCTTTTTCCCCTCGCTATCCCCCCTGTCCCATAAATAAAAGTATCTGTTATCCCAGCAAAACTACTTTTTTTTCTTCCTGAGTACATAAACCCCCAAATCAAACTGATACTAAATTTAGGGGGCCTCTCTCAACGGCATAATTTACTTAATGTGGCAGAACACAGTTTTATTGAGAGGGAAGGAGCGACGAGCTGTCCTGCTGTAGCTGCTGCCAGCATGGAGCTGACGGTCGTTAGAAGAGACAGTTTCAGTCCTCGGGTCTCTTTTCTCCCGCTCCCTCTCCCCGCTTGCTCCCTGTCTCGCTCCCCCTCTCTCTGCCGAGCTGAGCCTTGGCGTCCTCCCCAGAGCTGCTCCTTCACCGGGGGCCGCGTTTAAGGCAGCTTGGTATGCCGGTTCTGACGGGAAAGCGAAAATGTTACTGCAAGGCCAGTTATAACTGATAATTAATCACAGGAGCCAGTGTCTCTGTACCATACGCTTGGTGACACGCGCCTTGTGTGTTACAGCTAATTTTGCACAATTGCTTGGCTCTTCTGGATGAAGGGAAAGGGAAAAGTGGGTGGAAAAAAAAAAAAAGGAGGGAAAAAAATAGAAAGAGAGAAACTTTCAGCTTGGATGGGGCTCAAGCAGGGGAGGGAGGTTCAACCTGGAGGTTTTTAACAGGGTGACTCCCTACCAGGGGATGTTTTGCCCTTCTGAAAACTAGTTTCCAATTATGGTCTGACACTGATGGATAGTAACTGAAATATTGTGTTAGCCAGAAGAGGAGTTAGTAAATTTGTATATTAATATTAGACTTTTATTTAATGTTAGACATAAGATGAATTAAATCATTTACTTGAGAGGCATTGTACAGTAAGCAAAGAGAGGGAAAGTAATTAGGTTTTTATAGTTACAGTAATAAGGAATGCTTGAATACTGGCCATAAAACAATAATTTAATTTAAACCCCCCAAACTTTAAAGCCAAGAAAAACTCCAAAGCAGATAGTTAATAACCAATAGCGGTTGCCTATGGATGACCATTTAAGCAGTATAGATCAGGACAGGATGAAGGCATTTGAATAAGGAATATTTTGATATATCCTGTAGAGGGACCCTGATTACTGCTGATCCAGTATGCTGGTATAGAATGTAATCAACGTAAGGCAAATAAGCAACCCTGTTCAATTTCCCATTCTTGAAAGTAAAAAAGTTCATTTCTTTGTAGAGATGCACATTTCAAAAACACTGCTTAGCACTAGGAAGTGTGAATTGCTACTGCGTTGCTTACAAACATTATCAGCTGTATGCATGTCTGTGATACATAACATATTTGATTATATTGATATTAGACAATGGCACAGAAAGGAGTTATCCAAATTACCTGCTGTATTCTTTTAGCAAGAAATGGGGTTAAATTTTACGGGTTGGAGAAGGGTTCTTTCCATTTCAGCCACAAAAGAGTTAACATAACTAGATCCAGATAACAATCAATTGATAAATGACAAATGAACCACATAAATAGTATTAGATTGCCTGTTTAGTATTAGATTGCCTGTTTAGTATTAGATCTTTTTCAACAGATTTAGACTGTGTGGTCTCTGAAAGACTAGAAAATGTTCAACACTGACAAAGAAAGGAAACAAAACTAAATAGAGGAGCATCACAAGGTGTCAATAATTTGAGACAACTAGCTTATTAAACCTAGCCAAACGTTTATACACATAGGCTAGGCTGTTTGGTTGCTATTTTCCTTTTTAAATAATATTTTTAATGTACTAATTCTTGAGTATTAACTGGATTTTTTACACTGTTGAACATGCGTGCTCATATTGTACACTGTATAGAAAGCGAGAAGTAATGTACTAAATGAACGCGTGGTAGATGCTATATCAACGTGAATTGGTATACACACAAGTAGCACTGCAAAGGTGATAATGTGGAACAGATTTATTTCTTAGAAGTCTGTTCTTGATGCATTTGCATACCTGTTAATATCCTTGTCACATTTTGTTTGTTTGTTTGTTTATCATGTGCTAAACATATTTAGTTCAAATATGGTTTCATCATTCTTTTAAAAGGAGGGTAAGTTATTTTGCTAAATGTATTTCACTTCTTTTTAAGTATAACATATTGTCTTATATTTCTGATTTGTTAAGGCTGTTATAACTTGCTAGCTCGCACATACTGTGTGCAAGTGCAGCTGCAAATTTGTTTTTAAGTGCCAGTGTTTCTTTATAGATCACTAAAGTCTTGAGTACTGTTTTCTGTTATCTATTTTCATTCATTTGCTAGTTAATTATTTTCAATCCATGTTCTGGAAATACAAGTATTTTTACAAGTTCTCCTATGCTTTAAGAAAAATTGTTTTCATGAGTACAAATAACATGAAGTTATGAAATGTGCATAACTTGCTGCAAAGTTTGGCATGGTTTGAAAGAACTGTTTAATGAAACTTTTCCAGCTATACATAGTAATGCTAAAGACATTTCTTTTTAAAATTTCTAAGTGTAATGTTGTTTTTCCACATGAATTTTAGAAGCAAACAAACTCTGAGCCCCATCACTTTTCCTGGGAGCCTTAACTTAATCTCAGGCACGTTTTTAATGGAAAGATTGAAGCATGGCAAGAAGAATTATTTAGAACAAAACAAAACCTTGTAATCCCTCCCTCCTCTTACCTCTCAACTCACACTGCACTACACTTTGCATAATATAGAAGTGAATAACTTTTCTCAGAATAAAAGGAAAATCAACTTCATTGTGATATGTGTCTTAGAAAAATTAGGATTGATTGTACAACTTTAATAGCAAGTATTGGTACTTATTTTGGGACTATTTTCTTTTGAGAATGGAAACACAAGAAAATGGTGTCTCCACATTCCAGAACAAATTTAGATTTTGATGGGGTGAAAGGAGAAGCGAAATCGTCTCCTAAATTACCTGTGAGAATTTTATGACATGGCCACTTGACTGCATTGTTTTGCCTATGCACCTTTTGTCCATGTAAAAGTGTGTGATTTGCTTGAAAGGGGTCATCCCATTTTGTATACAGAAGAATGTCTGATAACCTCAAAGGGCATAAATCTTAACTTTTAAAAAGGAGTGCTTCTTCGGGTCACTTTGATCAGTGACAGGTCGAGAATGAGCAGAAACCCTTGGCTTCTCTTCCATGCTCATCTGGTTAAGTCCAGGGCACGCACTGCCCATTCTAGTTCTGGCAGGGAGTTGTTAACAACAGAAAAGGAGGTCTGGATTTGATTGATAAAAAAAAAAAAAAACCAGGCTTTTGTGATTGTCTGCTTTCATAAATGTTTTGTGTATTTGTTAGAATAAGAAATGTCATTTTTCTTCATCTAGTTACCTCAAGGGCTGTAATGTTCTAAAATACTTTAAAGTCATTTCAGAAATGAGACTATAAGAGAAATGGCTGTAACCCACAGTGACACAAAATGCCAGAGCCATCTGCCTTTTTGCTGAGAAAGAAGTATGTTTAATCCATTTCAGATAAAAAGGTAATAGCCTTTCCAGAAGCTATTTTCAACATGAGAGTGAAAAAGCAGTATACAGAATTATAAATGGATCTGTGCATCATTATATAGTAATTTAGGATTCACTCAATGATGTAACAAAATTAACAACATAATTTCATTGTGTAACTGTATCTTATTAAAGAACAACTGTCTGACATTCTCTTACAGTTGCTTTATTTAACTTCATGCAAATATTATTAGTAGTGACATTTCTCTATTGTACATTAGATTCTCTCATTAGCATGATGTGTTAGTTATCACCAGAGAAATCACTTCTAGATAGGTGAGCGAGAAGCCAAGAAAACTAAAAATTAAATCAATGATGTATATTAATATAGACGCATCTGTTCATGAGAGATATGGTACAGTAAATTCAACTTTTTTTCCTTGCATAAATGCATGATTATTCCAAGGAAAACTAAATAATACTTTCAATACATGGAGTATGCATTAATATTGCTAGAAATACTAAACTGCATACAATGTTCACTGCCTGTTTTGAGCTGCACTTGTATTCTTCCATCTGATAGTTCCTAACATTAATGTAGATATAGGCACATAAACTGTTTATTGAACCAGTATTAAAAAAATAGGAGTGTAGTGTAATGTCTAATAGATTGAAGGTGAAAGCTTTTTAAATGTTTCTGGGCTGCTGATCATTGAGCTTCTTTAACATTTATTAAGTAATTAACTATTTTACTGTAGTATATAACTATTCTTTTACTATAGGTGTAGATGTAAAAAGTTGAAACTTAATTTGACAACAGGCTGTAATACCATGCATTGATTTACTATGAACATTTTGTGAGGAAGATTAATATTGGTAAAATGCATTTTGTAGTTTAAGGTGTTTAACAATCACGTTTGTGAGTAAGCATCAGCAAACATAATACAACTGTATATATTTTTATTACACCATTTTATAGAATAGCGGACACAGGTGGGGTGGGATTTTTTTGTTGTTCGTTAATAAGTTTGTGTGCTAGTATGAATTTAGAAGCTTTATCAGGTTATGTAGTCTTATTTCAGACATTTGCTTTAATTTTGGTGGTTATTTTGATAAAGCATGGTTTAAATGTGTACTGGTCCTTTTAGCAAATTAAAAATATTTGCATTAAGAATTTTTTTCTGCCCCTGAAGTAGCTCAGAATAGAGGCACTGGGAAATACTTTACATGACAAAAATGCAGGATGTTTTGTATCGAGTATACAACTAGACATACAAGTACATGCAATGATATATACATGGCTATGTGCATGATACATGATTAAAAGTAAAAAATCACTCTCAGTAGCTTCTCTTACTGTGTTCAGGATTTACAAGAGAACTAAAACATAGCAAATTCTTTCCCATTCCTCTCTATACATATTGATCTTGCACATGTTCATATACAGTGTTTGAACATATTTGTGCCATTCTGTATTTTTGTTAATGATGTGCTAACACTGCCACAGCTTTGCTTAACTTGGAGATATGTATGCACAAAATTGTAAAACCTGCTTGAAGCATTGAAATATACTCAATTATATTGTGCAATAAGCACTACTATTAAATATTCCAAAACGTATATTTTTTCTCTTTTTTTTGTTTATATTTTAATAGTTACTTGATCATAAGTATAGTTTTATAGGGATTTGATTAATGTAATGACAGAACAGATCTGGTATAAAACAGCAGCAAGAGTCTTCTGCTCTTATGTCAGGGTTAAGAGCCAAGGCAAATCTTCCCTAACTAATTAGATGCTGAGTAAGGCATCTTAGTGAAGCTGGGGCAAAAGTGAATGGGTCACAGCTGAGGCAAGATTGCAAGGACTGTAGTGATAGTGAAAGCATTTGCATTTGCCAGGTCATTGTGACACTGTGCTGATTGCAAAGGAACACTCTGTTCCCTGATACAGAACTGCTGTCATAAAGTAGAATCTGAAACAAGAGCTTTGAAGAGCTTTTACTTTTTACTAGAAATGCTCAAAACATATGCTGTGTATAGCCTTCTAGCTTTCTTTGCTCAGATATTATTCTCAAACAATAGTGGTTGTGCTTTTATTAAAGGATTTGCCTTGCAGACTAATGATTCTTCACAGTTTAGAAGAATTTCCAAACTTGGGGCTCCTAGTATACTCAGGAGGTGATGAATCATACTGACTCAAGAAAGAAAAGGCTGAAACAGAGGAGAAAGGGAGAATTCCATTGTTACTGTATCAGAAAGAGAATCAGTAATGCAGCTTTTTGCTATAATTCTGAGAGTGTAATAACAAAATTTCAGCTTCTAGATAAACTGTAATTAAGTTTGGTTTTTTGCCCAGTTTGCCTGTAGAAAGAAGTAAACTTAAAAAGTATTTTTATTAAATGAATGTATGAGTTTTTCAATGAGGCAAAATGCTTTCTTTAGCTTAACATCACTCTGTCTAACAAATGTGCAAAATAAGAGACTGTACAATCAGCCAATGGACAGGCATGTGCTGCTTTACTGCTCACCCCACTCATTATTGTAACGCCCTAATGCCTTCTTTCCCTTACTGAAATACTTGACAACTGCTTTCTAAATTATTTTCCTTCACTGACAGAGGAAACAGTGCCACTTGTATGGTTGTATCACACAATATTTTGTCATGGAGAGGCCATGTCTTTTGGAGGGAGGGGAGTGAGCATCTCAGAATTGCATTGATCAGTGTGAACTTGCCAACAGTGTACCACTGATGCTATTCTGACCCTCTCGGGAAGCCATTGCATCCCCATCCTCTACTGATGATGCGTATCTGTGCACTTGTGCACAGGAAAGGAGAGTGTCATCCGCCACTTAGAGAACATGGGAGTTCAGAAGAGAAAATGTCATGATTATGATCCTGCCGTTCCTCCTTGTGTAACACACAAAAGTCAGCAATCTTTTTTTGCGAAGTGAATTATAAGTGATACTTTAAGAAGCTTTATGGAAAGTGAGAAAATTTATACTGGGTTTGTCATTAAAGCTGAAATGTACTGTCACTGGCAGGTAAACCTGCCGTGATATTTGAGATGATGTTTATTTGGAAATGGACCACAACACAAATATGCCAGTAGTCTGCCAGTAGGGCTCTGCAGTCTGTCTACCTGTGCATCTTGAAATATGCCCCTTATAAAAGAAATTGAGTGACATGGTAAATGGCTCTCTTTTTTTTTTTTGTGATACCTACTGCGACGAATATTGGAAAGAGAGCTTTACTTGTTCTTCTTTTTCTCAGTAATTTTTAGCAACTTGGGGAACAGCAAGGCACACATGATGAACAGTATTTGTGTATTTGTGGTAGTTGTTTTTAAACTTTATTTCACCAGAATTCCAGGGAAGGAGATAGATTACCCAAATCTCTGCACATGTGTATTTTCTTAATGCATTCCATAGTGTATTTCTTAAAGATCAGTAACTTTAAAATGCAATACTTCTGGCTTGGAACAATTTGAATGAAAATGTCATACGATGTAGTTCTTTTCAGCTGAACAATTCAACATTTGGTGTAACAGTGAGAGGAAAATAGAATATAAAGGACCGCATCCTAACTGTGATCCGAGCATGTGTTTTCCATTCATGTTATTGGAGGCCCTGTCATGCATCAAGGATAGCATAGAGTTTAGGTACAGAATCACAGATAGCAGTGTACTAGCCTTCAGAGTGAGCTGTAACCAGGAGCTCAATTCTGTAAGCCTTCTATGTGCATGTAACTTTTATGAAGCTAAGTGTGCAAGTATTTTGCAAGACAAGATTCTACATTGGTAAAAAAAGTTGCTCTTGTGTTTCAGTCTTTTCTATTATTTAGACACCAAGATGAACATAATTTAAAAATAAAATTAGCTATTGCACTTTCTTAAAGAAATCTAAACCTGGCTTTCTGGGTTATCAAAATCCAGAAGTTAAATGTGTTTCTCTGTTAAAGTCTCTGGTCAGGTGTGAGCTTTTAGACATTATTGGCCTCTGTATGATTTTAGGTATCAGTTACTGAAAGCTCCGTTTTTCATGGGTTACCTTGGAAGCCAGTGCAAAATTATGGTTGCTTTTAGTTTGCCTCTGAAGTTTTGAATTTTTTTAACAAGAAATCTCAGAATGGAATTTGGGCAGGGTAATTCAACATGAAATAAATTGTAGAAGTAATGTTTACAAGACTCCTTGCTAACTGTAATTGCCAACTTTTCTAAAGAAAAAGTAGCAACACAATAGGATAAAAGGTGATTTAATCAATAAAATAGCATTTTGAAAGGAATTATTCTTGTTTACATAAAAATTTGGCTTCCCAAAGTGTCTTCTCTGTTTTCTAATTAGAATTATATATATAAAAAACCAAACAAACCTGAAGATGCTACTGCCACATCCTTTTATGCAGATTGATTTCCTTTTAGCATATTCATTGCCCTTTGCCTGCACAGAATACAAAACCTTGTGTACTGTACTGCAGTTTTATTGCTGCTTTCAGAGGGATGTCTTGTGAGATGTTACAGCTCTTGCAGAAGTACAACAGCAAAATGTCGTTTAAGATAGATCATTATTGATATCCTTTATTTATTTATGTCTTTCCTCATGTTTCTTTCCCTGCAGTTTTTCTTTCTATGTGTATATCTGAACGTGTATTAAAAGAAAAACTCTTCTTGGTAGTAACTGAATAATTAAAGCAATCTTGATTATAAGGGACCATAGGAAGAGATGAGAGGCAGAGAGGAGAAGCATCCCTCTCAAGGAAGGCCGAATGTAAGTGCTGACATGGCGAGTTCAGTGTTTTGT
>JAWWLV010000100.1:40386339-40393839 GCA_035041135.1 Platyrinchus mystaceus
AATTAACAGGCCTGATCCTGCTATCAAATTAGAGCTTTGAAATACCTAGGACAACTGTAAATACCTAGGACAACTGTAGATCCTCTCTTTAATAATTTTAAGCTGATAGCAAAAACAGAGGGGGGAATACAGAAGCAGAAAGTACAATAAAAATGTGTGATGTCCTTGATTATCACACTGAAGGTGTGTAAAAGCATCTCAGTCTGATTTCTGCTTTCTACAGTTTCTTAACCAAGGCGTTGCTAATATTTAAAAAGAAGCCCTCATTTTATTTGTATTCCCCTATGTTAAATATGCGTTTATTTGACAAAATAAATTTATAGAAAAATGGGAAAATTAAACTCATAGAACACCCGAATGCTGTTTTTTCTACACAGACTTAGTAGGCAAAAATTAAGTCAGCTTGGACTTCAGTGAGTTATTTAAAAACAATTAAAAGCACAAACATATCACTATGTTCAGACTTAGTTCTTAATTAAAAATGTGCCTTTTTTTCTTGCAGGAATTCTCTAAAAAAATCTTGTGGCAATCTATAAAATGGAATTCTTAGGAAAACAGTCTCCTCAGAAGTGGTAGCAACAGTTTTTCTGAGTGGTGGCTGTGTTTTCGCACTTCTTATCATAACATTTAGTAGCTGTTTGTTCCCTGAATGGTTTACTTTTTAAAATACATACATTTGATAAGAACATCTGAAATAGATGTTTTGGGGAGGAGGGAGGTAAAAACTAATGAAGAGTATGCAAGGAAAAAAATAATGACTTCCAGCTGGCTTATATAATAAAACTACTATTAAAATGAGGAGCTCCATTAGTAAGGCTTTATTTATATATTTTCTTACATTTCTAAATAAACAACATAGTCTTTAGAAAAATAACTATTAAATAAGTGTGACAGCTCTTGCACTAGCCAGGGAATAATATAACGAAGTACCAACTCATCTACCCTGCCTTAATGCCCCACAGCAGTTGACATTGCTGGAATGCCTCCTGCAGCTGGTGGCATATGACTGTCATTTGCAGGCAGGATATACGGAGAGTTTACACAATGGAGGCATTCATGAAACTGTTCCTCATCTGGGACTCCTGCAAGCTCTCATTTTATTGACCCTGTCAGAATTTAACTGGTAGGCTGTCAAATTATGTGTTGCTTTATCTATTATTAGTTTTTCTTTTAAATTAGAATGCGCAGAAGAAGGGGTTGTGGAAAGCAGGTATGAAAAGTAAAAACAACTTCTGGCTTACTGTTTCTAAACCAGGAAAAACATAACAGCTGTGTAAGAACTTTATCTTTGCTGCTGCAAACTTTAGGGATTCTATATTGTGTTCAAGATTAAATAATGTGCCTAAGAGTTTTTTCAGGATTTAGGGTAAGGTGGGGGTGTTTTAGCATTTAAAGCCTTAAACTGAAATATGTTTTCTGAATTACCGTGTTCCTCAACTGTGACTTGAACATTGGTGTACAAATAGTTTTATGAAAGAGCTCACTCTTTAATTGTTGGTGTCCTTAAAGATAGAAGGAAAAAGTGCTCTTTATACAAACTTCTCCCAAAAGAGATTTATTCATATGCTTTGCTGCATCTTTTTGCAAAATGTCATAAAGAAATGCCCAATACTTAACAGTTTTGATTATGTTCTGTAAACAGTATAATAATCTGAGAGGTGATTAATTATTTTAAATATGTTATTTATATCACAGATTGGCTGCTTATTAATTCAATGGTGTTGAGGCATGACCTCTCCAAAGCCATAATTTGCATTAACAAAATAGAATGTATGCACAGCTTCATTGGTATCTGTGAGAGAACTGGTTACAGCAGCAGCCAGCACACCAAAACATTGGCATCATGCAGATGGAACATACTGCAAAGGAAGTACCTTATGCAGTGAGTTACTCATTTTAATAGATCTTCCTATCCACTAATCCATTGTTAATGCAATGCTGAAGTTCACTTCAGGGTGGAGGAGAGAAGAGTGAGAAAGGGAATGAGAATGAATGATCAGATTATTAAAGGAAAATAAATTTTAACCTGCGGTCTATCAATCACTTCCTTTCTGCTAGGAAAAAAAAACCCATCAACTCACCATACATGTTTTTGTTCATGTATAGAAATAAGGTATGACATGGGCTCTCATTTGCATAGATTTTACTTACTACATTTTCTTATAATTGTTCTACTCTTAAAAAATGTTTTATTTCTACGAGAATAGGAATAGCTGACTAGTAAACACTGTTTTAAATTATAAAATATATGTGACTGGCTGTGCATAATGGCTTTCCAGTGCATAATTTCCAATTTCTTGTTACTTGGCTTTTCTCCTCTAGAATATAAAATAATTTTAATCACAAAGACCTCCTAAAATACTGCTCTGGAATCTACTGAGATGCTGATTTTTCTCTAGAGGGATAAAACATTTAAATTTAGTTGGAAATGTGTATTTTTTAACCTTCTGATACAGCATTCTGAAGACATTGTCTTCCCTTAAGTATTTAAAAAGAAAAATTTCTTGTAATATTAAATTAGCATTTAGGAATCCAGAGATTTTATTTACAATAACTTGACAAATGTAGAATCTCTCTGATGATACGTGAATTTTCATTTAGAGGAAAATGCTACTTCTCCAGTTTTGCAATAGCAATAATTGTAAAATGGCATTTTTTGTTTTCCTTAAAAATTGAGAAAAAAACCTGAAATAGGTACATTCTGATATATTTTCTTGTTAATGACAATAATTTCATTAGTGGCTTCTCAGTCTGATTGTCTAAGGAGAGATGTAAAAGCTGGATTTTAGAACATGAGCAAAACCACAGAAAAAGCTCAGACAATAATAAAAATTGTTAGTAATTTTCCTATCTCATCAGACTTATCTGACAATTTATTTAAAATAATTTCTGTGTATTTTTTCTCTGACAAAAGCTGGTTTCAGGGAGTCAGGCTGTCAGTACACTATTACAGGTCAAACCCAAAGTGTCTTAAAGTCTTCTGCCTATACGTTTCTGTGGAAAAACAATACTTTACAACACTAGAAAATTATAATTTTAAGTATATGGTCCTTTTCTCACTGAAATTAATACAAGTAGAGTCTATAATCACAACAGTGGTGTGAGGGCTTTTCCTACAGTCTTTCCTCAGGAAGAGGTAATTCATGTTTTGCTTTTTCTGTGGTGGAGCACATTAAATATTAAATTAAGAAATAATTGTAGAAGTAAATTTTGGGGAAGTGACTAGAGCATTGTACTCTAGTTTCAAATAATGCAACATTTGTGAAAGCATGACATTTAAACTCTAGATTCTTCAAAATTTTAATTATACACTTAAGAGAAACTGTGTGCTATATGCTAGCTGTTTAAAAAAGTAATCTTCTGATAACTCAGTGCTGGGAATTTTTTAACTTTAAAATGCAATTTCAATTTTGCCTAAAAAGTATGTTTCCATAATCTGTCTCTGCATTTTATGAAATCTTTCAGAAGACAGTAGAAGGAAATTATTTAACTCAGTGTAGGCATCAATGATGCTAAAAAATAAATCAACACAAATCCTAAAACCAAAACTAACCCCACTTTAAACATCTTAGTTGGTATTTATGTATCTTTTGCATGAAAGTTGCTTATACATGAAATTATGTCTTTCTGCACACCTTATTTTTTGCTAATGCTGAGGAGCTGAAAGTCAGGTATGAAAATGTTAAAGCACTTCAATCTGTATGCAAATTAATAAATAGAAAGTTGAAATTTGGTTTTCTAGAAACAGACCTATATAAATAATGTTTCCTATGATTTTTCAATTTACATTTTTAAAGGCCTTTTTTATGATACCAAATGGAAATAAAACTTTTCTAGCATGTAAAGTTCGCAAAGTAACTAAATATGTAAATGCATAAAGTAGCACTATAGACATGAGACTGATTTTAAATGACTGGTTTTTCTTTTAGTAAACCTGTCCCTTCTATACCACATCCCCATCCCTTCTAAAATTCAGCAATGGTCAGGTGTGACATTTTATTTCTATCCACTGACTTGCATATGCATGTTTATACACCTACAAACTGTAAAAAGAAAACTGACTAAATGTGGCTTCAGGGAAAAGAAAGGAGTGGTGGGCGCAGATACCAGCTGGAGCTTGATGCATGTGTTCTCTTCTGTGGCACTGTTTTGTTGTTGATGTGGGAATGTAGCTAAACAGTGGCTACAGATGCTCCACTAAATAAGGATCCACATAAATTCCAGCTGTGAACTTGTGATTCATCCTTCCCTGCACAGAAGATATGTTTCTGTGTGTCCCATTATGTTCCATATTTGATTTTTATAATACACTGTGTGCCATTCTGAATCCTGTCTACATGCTTTTTGTGAATTCTGCCCTTTCTCTCTTTCTCCTTTGAATTAGTTATAACACACCCCAGCCTCTATGCAAAAAAAAAAATCCAAATTACAATCATACAGCTTCCTTGTAAATAATTTTTTAATGAACAGAGACTGGACATATGTAGAAAATCACAGTAGTCAATTTGGAAAATATTTCTCTTGAAGGTAATTGCAGTCTTTAAAAAGATCCAAGTCTTAAACAATTTCATCAAAGTATTTTACTTTATCTACTCTGCATTTTTCTGATATTATCTGTAATCGTTTCAGATAACTTACGTACATAACCTCTCTATATTTTTTAATCATGTAATAGATTAATAAGGAATCTCATTTTGAATTATGAATAATTGTTAACTATTTATGCTCTCTGTGACTCACTGAAAAGAGCTGCGTGGTTCCATGGTACCAAATAAAATATGTTAATTCATTATTTTAAAAAAATACTAATCTTATTAATTATATTCTTTAGATTGGAATCAGAATATTTGTTCTTCTGCTACCATAATGTAGATATGGAAATTGGCAACTGGAAATCCATGGCCCCAAAAGCATACAAACTCCTGTAGTTTAAAATATTTAAAAACAAAGTAAGGATTTAAAAAATGCTAGCTAAATTGCAGTCTAAGCTTTCAGTTAGCTTATTGTAATATAGTTAGGAGAAACGTGGTCCCTGATTCCTAATTGGAGTGATATATGGCTGCTGGTCAGCTCTGTAAGAAACATAGTGCCGCAAGAGCTTTGCACTAAGTTTTACTTACGATAGTCATTGACTATCATAAAGCCACTCAAAACATGAGGCAGAAGTCAGCATTATTGTGTTAGAGAGCTGTGGTCTAGAAAGTCTGCCTTCACTGTTTTTGTGAAGGTAAAACCTCCGTGGTTGCTGTAATTATTAAAAGTCATGATAATAGTACTGAATTTGGTCATTGGTTTTTCCACATTAATGAAGCCAATGGTTCTAGCTCCAGCAAAAATTTAAAATGGCATATTAGGAACTGGATGAAATGCTTGCAGTCTTCAAAAGTGAAGTTTCTGTGCAGATGTTGTAGCAGTGCTGTTTCTGTACAATTGATGACAGTATACTACCGATTACATGTACAGTCAACTATCTCCATAGGTAGTTGTGATTTTGTTGACTGACGAAAAGTCAGTACTGTGAAAGTACAATTTTCTGAAACAAGGTATATCAAAGCAAACACTGATATTTACTATAAAAAAGCATCATTTAGCTGTGTGCAGAATTTGATGTCCAGTGCTATTTTGTCTCTTGTCCTTTTAAGGAAAGATGGTTCTATTCATAATTTAAATTCTCCAGGCAAGTCAGGTATCAAGATTATACCAACATTTTTCAGTGGAATGAATAGTTAATTAGTTTGTATATTAAATTGAAGGTGTCTGTGTTATAGATTTCTATGGGGAAAAAAGGAGAGAGTAAGTGGGGTCTGTTCTCGGCAGTCTGAGATACTGCTGAGTTGAACTAAGTTCACTGTCAAATTCCAATCAAAATGCAGGTAAGTTTGGCATAATAAAGTGTTGGTGTGTTTCCAGAACTGTAAAGAAGACTTTAACCGGAGAAGTGGCTGGAGATTACCAGTTTATTTTACAGATAGGTATTTCAAATCAAGTGACTGGTGCTGCTTGTAAAGAAGCATCTGCAAAGTGTGTCAGTGTGACGGTATTCTATGTTCAAGAAGTTCAGTGTCAGCACAGCTGTGACTTACTACTTCTAGCAATATCTCAACTGGGAATTAGATAAAATACCTTTAATTTGGGTGTGAGATTGGGTGAGAGTACTGGGACGGGAGTATAATTTCATATGCTATTAATTTTCATAAAATAACATTTGTGTGCTTTGTCTTGCCAGATACTCTACAATGCTTTTCCTCATTTCACGTGCCAGGTTGTTTTTATATTATCATTTCCTTCTCTGCTGTGTTTATCCTTTCTGAAAATGGTGAATGTAAGCTATTACTGGCTGGGTGGGTGGCACACATTTACACAGAAACTTTTAAAACACAGAGCAAGCATTTTATTTTGGTTTTTAAAACCACTGAGAGAACTTAATGCAGCTGCTTTCATGGCATCAAAGTGAAACATGTAAAAATCTCACTTTCTATTCTAAATAACCGTAGGGCTGTTGAGTCAGATATTTCTGAGTTGACGTGTTTTGCACAGGAGTGACAGTGGCATTGAGTATATATAGTAAATCTTAATGTTCCACTGAATCTCTTCACTCTTTCATGAGCTTCACAGGGTACTCATCCTTAACAAAATGTCAAGTTAAAACATGTCACTTTGCCGTAGTTGAAATTGCTTACTTGTTTTTAATCAAAAAGCAACTCTTAATGGCCTGTTTTACTGTAGGCAGTATGGAAAGGAGCTTTCCAGTTTAGCAGCAAGTAGTTCCTCTGACCCATTACTGCTGTCATTTCTACTTCTCATTCAGCAATGTGAAGGGGGTTGCATGATTAAAATCTGAGCATGGTGAATCAGGATGCTGGTGCTGCATATCCCACACCAAGTAGAATTAATATTTTTAGGGAAATCTGATCTGGTTTTAATGCATTCCATTCCATTCCATTAAGCAGTAGTCCTGTGTTTCCTAAGACCTTTACTATATTTGTGATATCTTTCAACATCAGAGATTATATTGCCAATAGTAAAGGTGATTTGTGATACAGTGCTTCTTTGAGTTTAGTCTTCCAAAATTCAGAATGAATTTAAGATGAGAGGTGCCATATATTCATCATAATCCTTGGATCCTATCCTGTGAAGTAGGGGCTTCCTTAATCTGTGGCATTCAGATGCTCAAGCTGTACAAGTCAAGTGAATTCAGTTCATATTCTTTTTAACACTGAAATGGCTCTTCACTTTCTAGGCCAGCTAATAATCCTCCTCTTAACTACACTGTACATATCACAGATGGTGCTTGACAGACTAGTCAGTGTCTCAAAGGTCACCACAACACTATTAGTGAGATCACTATGCCCTTTGTTTCTTGAGGATGCTTCTGCTACAGTACTTGTTATTTGAAAAAAATTATAGGAGTAAACTTTGGGGTTTGTTCTGAAAGAAAACCTTAACCACTTCTCTCCTCACTAACAAGTGCTTCAAATGTGGAGTTGTTTGTTGTCAGTG
>JAWWLV010000100.1:40396339-40434223 GCA_035041135.1 Platyrinchus mystaceus
ACAGCCATCAGAAACCCCATGAAAGGCCACCTACCCTCAGCTTATGTTGTACCTGCCTGTACTAGGGAAGTAGGGGATGGCAAAACCAGTAGTACTGAAGTCCATTTAAGTGAAGTAGCATTTACTTTTACTAGATGTGGATACTTATGTATCATCTATAGCATCTCATTTCCATTTATCAGCATATTATTTACATATGAATGTTCTGAAAATAAGATGGTGTCTGTTTCTATTACAATTGTATAATTGACCAAAAAAATTTCCTATAACAATGTAGGCATTGTGTAGTACAAATACAATGAAATAGAAATGGCAATTATGCAAGCACCTTGAAAGTTGTCTCTGCCTATTTAATCTGAAATGGTGAAAGCCACTTACGCTTTCCAAGAATTTTTAGAAATTATTTTCTCTTCCTGAATTTTGTTTCGTTTCTTAATATCTAAATGGGTAACTATTTGAAGCTGGTCAGTAAGCACTCTGTGTTTGCTTTAAATATCACTGAGCTGATCCTAATTAGTATACATTATCCCTATTGCTCCTTTGGATTTTGCTTCTCTGCATTATGACAAAGATATTTAGGTGGCAAGGTGCACTGCCACTGTCCGTGATGGACGTGTATGTTCAATAGACATCATTCTCATGCAGGTAACTCTACACTTTAAATGAGTGCAAAGTTAATTTATAAGGGTTAAATTGTGAAACAGACATCTTTTCCAAACATAATCAATTTAGGTTTGATTAGAATTTTCTTGAATGACATTCCATTCTCTATGCATATGAAATGGTGCTGTCTATATAATGAAAATAAACACAGTTTTTGTCAAGAAGTAGTTTCACGAATCTGACCTCCAGACAGTCCATAATGCTTTTCTTACTACAGTTCCACTTCAAGTTTGAGTAGAAATGCCTTATACATACATGTCATCTCAAAATAAACCCAACTTAATTCTCCCTCCCCAGCCTCCTCTCCTTTGTATTTCAGTAGGTAGCATCTGTAGATCTCAGCTGGCATTTAGAACAGCATTTTAATCGTGGCAGCTTTTCTTCTGCTAGGTGTGCAAAGGGATTTTGCTAAGTTTCCTTAAACTAAATTCCAGTGATGCCAACTCAGGTTGCTGATTCAAGATTTTGCTGGTCTGTGGTGTCACTTTTGACAGATGGTACCTAATGCAATCAGCCACTACTAAGGCAAGGCCTTCATTTGACCAAGGGGTCCAAAGGAAAAAAAAAGGGAAAAGAAAAAAAACCCTCCAGCCGTCCACCCAACAATGAAGTAGGGCAGGCTGTTTCTGAATTGCTATTTCCCAATGCTTTAGCAGAAGATGCCTCCCTTTGCGCATGTTTTTGATAAATTTAAGAAGTCAAATCACTGACACAGATGGATAATCCAAGTGTATAGGGTGAAGAGTTATAAATTAACACATTATTCCCTCTTAATGTGAAATACTTGAGAATGCATTTTCTCGGTCCCCTGACATCTACCCAGTGAGGGCTCGCATTGTACTTTTCAAGTGGCATTGATTTGTTAAAGCGCTGAATTAGCATCTCAGGCCAGCTGCCTGTTCCACTGTTGTGTTGTTGGGTTCATTCTCTTTCTCTCTGCCGTGCTTCCCGCTGCCTTGGCCACACACAGGGCTTCAGCCTGCTTACCCCAGCTTTTCCCCTCTGTTATTTTTGCTAATCCACGCTCACCAAACGTGCCTTGCCAAGCTGAGTAAATTAACATATCTCTTATTGCATAAAGCTCGTAATATGCACATATGCGTATATTTGTGTGCGTATGTGCGTAATGTTTTTGGTTGGACTGGGGAAGGAATAAGCAAAGGGCGGAGGGGAGAAGCTGCAGGGATGAATGGCTGCGCTTACCAGCCTCATTCTCTATTGAAGTTACACATTGTTCTCTTATTTAATTTGTGTTGAGACGGAGTCCACCATTCAGCAGCTGAGTCAAAGGGAAAAGAGAGAAGTAATATATGTCAAGTCAGAAAAGCTATTGAAATGCAATATTAAACTGCGTAACTTAGGTTTGAATTTAGGAGTCTCTAATACTTTGTCTAGCTAATCATTAGTGAATGCCTGCACATATATAAAGGTAGTTTATGCTTACATATCCGTATTGAAATATGTTATTTATAACTGCAGGGTTTTTATTCTTATTATTGTTATATGTTTTAAGACTTTCCTTGTCCCACCTTTTCTTTCCTCTCTTAGCTTGTCCCTATTACTGCTGTCTTACCATTCGCTTTTGATATTTTCAGTGCAACTTCCCACTTTATATTTCTTATGGTGGCACCTGACAGATTAGTAGCTTTGCCCTAATTGATCAAATTAAACTAATAGTATGTGTATTGCAATAATGAAAATTATGTACGTGAAATTAACATTATATTTCATTTAAGATGGCTAATAAAATGCTCCTATTTTTATCTGTGGTTCCTTGGCATAGATGAACGAGACTTTTAGATCTAGAGCTGAGTAGTAAAATGGCATTCTTTTATACTGCACATTCATTATTTCTACACTATTTTGATTATCTTTTCCTTACCATTGTTTCTTGTGAGAGTTTAAAGTAGTTTCCTTGCTGTGCTATGCTTCTGATAATGGAAATTTCAGAAAATCAACAGAAATTATCCTTTCTGTCTTTTTCAGCATGACAAAATCTGTTGTTTGGAGTACAGTGCTTCTGGGAAACCTTTTGTTCTTGCAGGTGACTAAAGGGATATGTTTTTCTGGGTATCCGAAACAGAATACAAGTGTGCTTTGAAATCTCAGATAAACTGAGTGAGATTCACACTCTTCACCTCTTTTGTTTATATCTACTAGCATAATGTTCTAATAATTGCATAATATTTGTACTAATTAGGGGGCATGTTTTGCAAATCTTAGTTGCAATTAACACAGTGAGACATTTCAATGGCATGAAAGTGTGGATTAGATTTCTTGCCTATTTAGATTTTATCCTTTCAAAGGTTATGCACCTATTAGGTTTCCAGCACAGTCAAACCAGAGTATTTGCTATTTGTGAAATTTATATCAGTTTTCGAATATAAAGTGAAAAGTGTTCTTTGCCTTGAGATGCTTACATTCAAAACCTAAATGCAACAGGCACAGATTAACATACTGCCCTGTTTGAGTAATCAGACCAAATTCCATAAAGTTAATTTTGGTAGATAACGCTATAAGAATTACGGCTTCATAGAGGTGAGGGGATTGAACAGCTATTGTCTTTTAACTGGGCTGTCAGGGGCAAATTGAAACCACCAATGAGAGTAAACAGAAGACACCAGGTCTTCCTATGTTTTCTCCATGGTATGTTATTACTTCAGAGTAAAGTACAGCACTGTTACTTTGTGCAGCATGCAGAGACAAGCCCAGTGTGCCCTGCTGTGTTAATGTTACCTAAACGTGAGATGCCATGCTGAAGTGCATCTGATACATCATATGCAGGTAGATCTATTTCTATTATTTTGGGGAAAGAGGGGCTCTGAACCGTTGGAGACTGTTTAATTGTGCAAGTGGTACTCTCAGCTTAGGGGCCCAGCAAAAATTAATGCTGTGTAAGTGCTCTCAGAGCACATAGTGTCACCTAAGGCATAATTTGTGGTGGTTTTTGGTTGAAGCTTCGGGACCCTGTATAAGGAAGAAATGATATCAGAGTTAAGGATCTGCCGAAGAACTAATGGAGAAGTGACCAGCTAGAAACAAAGCTACTCACAATACTGGTAACAAAAGTAGAAAAAGATCAGTCTTTCCTTCCATTGTTCCAATTTCAGTTGTCCCAAATTCAGTTCAGATCTGTAACATCTGTTTTTTCATATCTGGAATGTCTAATATCATGGATTATATTAAAGCTGCTAGATGTACACATGCCATCTTGCTATTAAAAAAAAAAAAAGGAAGTTATTTGGCATTTGTACCAACCACATATTTTAAGCAATCTCTTTCATGAGGCTGTGGAGCAGTGTCCTGACTGCAGTTCCCTATCTTCATTAGGATTATTCCTTGCACTGGTTGAAGTGAAGCCTCATGGCATCTGTTGTTATGTAAGAAATCAACACAGTCTTGTCAGATTTTAACATTTAATGGAAATACAGTAAAGGAAGAAGAAAATGTGGAGAACAGACTATCACTGTAGCTAGTCTGACAATAAACACGGCCAGAGTAGTCGTTCCATATAAATAAATAAAAAATAATTGCAGTTTATAACAAAGACTGTCATTCAGTTTTATTGTTTTTATAAGAGACACAATAGAAGTCAGTTATGTAGAATGAGTCAGATATATGCATTTGACTGGAGGTTCATATCTGGGTATATATATATTCCACATGCATGGCAGTAAAAAAACCCAATATCATGAACCTCTTCTGCCCTGTTTTCAAATTATGTGAAAGTACTTTAGGGGAAAAAAATAATGTTACATAAATTCTGTGGACCAGTACTTTATTTCTTGTGGAAGTTGGCACCCAAACAGAGAATTAAGTTACTACCTTGAATACTATGGCAATGCAGAAACTGAATTTCTGAATGCCACACCTGTTCTAACCACAGGGACTGATTTGTCTCTGTGGAATTTGATATGAGGTATTGCTAATGTTCCACAATTAAGTTCTTCTGTTATTTTATATTTTTGTGCACTGGGTTTTTTTGCCAAAGATGCCAGGAGTATTATGAGTTCCCAGTAAGGGGAACAATTTGTAGACATTAGTTCATAACTGTGGCTGCTCAATAAGAAAAAATCATGAATGACACATCTTAGTCATTGCACTCTGCAAACCTCATTTCAGTAACAATAATTCTGCACTTGCGTTCTGAAATTACTGTCAACAATGTCAGGTAATGTCTGGTTCCACCCTTAGTGATTTGAAATAGATGTAGGCATGCGTATTGACCAAGCTTTGAGAGTGAGACCTTGCTTTAGTGTCATGGTGGAAAGATGAAGGAAAGGAGTGATGGTGGCCACCAGGCTTCAGATGAAGAGTCTTTCTTGTGGACTGCCTAATTACCTGATGACACTGTGTAAATCTGTGGGGGGGAGTTAAAGAGTAGTTGATGGAACTAGCAGAGTTCAGGTCGTGGTCTTTCTGTGCCCAATTTCCCTACCCAGTGCAGGCAGCCATTTGCTACCATGTGAAGTATAGGTGAGTTTCTCCCAGAATTATGCTTTTTTATGAAGGTACACATTTCCACTTTTTTTGCCTGAGGAGAAGTCTGTATTCAACCTCTTGGGAGGGCTCTGGCAACCAAATAAGCTGCACATTCCAGGTTTTTGGAGGACTAGAAGGGTTGTACTAGTTTGATATCTCAGCATGCAAACCCCATGAACTTAGTGGATGACTGTCATTTGGGATGCTTCTCCAGAGGTAGAGGAACTTGAACAAGCAGCCAGAAAACTGAAGATGTGAATTCACTCACTGCCTTCACAGGACATTGCAGCTGTCTCCTCTGGCACTAGCCCCTGCATTGATTCCAAATCCTAGCAAAATAGCAAAAGATTATTATTGTTGCGGAGCTGGAGTCAGACAGGCACACAGATGTTAATTTTCTTGCAACTTACACTGCATTTTTGCTAAATGTCCATCCTTCATAAAGGAATTAATGTGATTTATATTTCTCAGAGATACTACGTTGGCTTTTCACTTCTAAACAGTCTGTTCTCTTTCTTCAGACAACTATCTTACCATCTCTGGGTTTGTGTCAAATCCCCAGTGCCCCATCCTTCCTCAGAAAAATCTTTGACTGAGATTTTTTTTTCTGCTTCCCAGCATGTTCTTTATGGGCAGAATTCTGAGGGACAGAATAGATTCTAATATCTTGTTTCTACCCTGTGAGCAGATTAAAAGTTAATGGAGCACATATATTTTTAGACATTTAGAACCTGCTTGCTACCTTCACCCATTTTGTCATCCAAGGATTCACTGATTAACCTAAAGAAAATGTGGTTAACAATATGCAAGGCCACTGTTCCTGATCTGAGCTTACAGAATGTGGCAAGATGGCAGAGTGTTTTCTTTCTTGTTGGAAGGGATTGAGGATTATTTGGAACAGCTTGAATCAAGCTCTGATAAATTTAGGAAATTGTAAGATTCCTGGTATTCTGGGAAAGTGTGTACATGATGGATACCATTGATGTTCTTCCTATAGAGAGAAGCCTGAGTGGAGATATTTCATCTTTCCCAGACGGACACTTTGTCAGCTGTCAGAAACAGGTAGAGCAGTGAAGACCAAGGATGTCACTTTTCTTCCTATTCTGCGTCATGTTAGTTTTAACTCCTTGAGAATACTGAGGACCTAAATAAATAGATATGGTGCCTCATTAGTATCTTTCTAAGCATTCAATTTTGTTCAGGCAAGCCCAGTGGCTTCTTGGCACTTCCTTGGATTACTTCATGGTGTCTAAGAGGTCATGGTGTCTAAGAGAAATAAACCACTCTTAAGATAGAAAAATGAACTAATTCTGGAACTATATTTAAGTTGCATTTAAGTTAGTCCATGAGAGCATCTGTCTGAAGTGCAGGCAAGAAAATATTACTGAAACAATAAGGTATATTACCACCCATAGATGTTCTCATCTATGCCCTGGAGAGCCATCAGCTTGTGCTGTGTTTATGTTTTCTGTTTTTTGTTGCAGTGATGATAGTACCAAAAAAGTCCTTGCTTCAGTAGCTGCAAACAGACCATTGTTGCATCTTGACTCAGATAGTGTTCTTCAACCCTGCAGCCCTGAAAGATCCCTCTGCAGTATAGTTATGTTCCCTCCATCTGTAGTCTACATGCTCCTTGAGATTTTTGTCTAACCTGCCTTTGAAAGATAATTAAGAGAAGCAGATCTTATAGCCAGAGAGCACTCTGTGTCTGTTTGTTTTGTGAAGGTGCCCATTTCACCTACAAAAAATTTTAGGCATCCATAGGATAAAAAAAAAAAGTTCTAGTACTCTAGATTACATGGGTATATATTACAACCAAGTGTCAGAGACAGTTTTATCACAAGAGAAATCTAAACTCTACCACCTCTCAAGTAAATTTTACTCCAAAGTATACTGCAAGCATTGGTTGTTTTCCTTCTTTTTTGAATGGATATGATACAACAATTATATAAAACAGAGGTAAATCCCATCATTATCCTCCTTTTTCTGAAATAATAAGGCAGCCCCTCTATCTGACTAGTCTGTGCTGTAATGAACTGTTAATAGAATATTGTCATGGAAGGGAGACCAGGCATTTTTCTTTTAGGTGAAAGACCATTAGGAAAGATTCAATAGAGCTGAATAAGGCAGGATTTAGTAGAAGTTTAGTAGGTGCTCATTATCAGAAGCAGGAGAATAAAAGAATAAGAACCTCTTAAATGAGAAGAAATAATTATAAGCACAGACAGATCATATTGACCACTAGAAAGCCTGGACTACTTACATATATTTGAGGTTGCAGGCATAGATTCATT
Organism: Platyrinchus mystaceus; assembly: GCA_035041135.1. Taxonomy (NCBI): domain Eukaryota; kingdom Metazoa; phylum Chordata; class Aves; order Passeriformes; family Tyrannidae; genus Platyrinchus; species Platyrinchus mystaceus. The sequence continues at coordinate 40,403,779 of JAWWLV010000100.1, forward strand.
GACTCTACAGCCTTCTGTATAAATGCTGAATACACTCACATTTCTTCTAGGCAAAGTTAAAAATACGCCCTTTAAAAATATGGCAGTTCTTTTATAGTTTGTGGATTTGAGTCATTTAGCTACAAAAAATTTTCTGAAATGCAAAAATGTACCTCTAAAAGAACAATTGCTGATATCTAACAGCAAAGCCAGATTTTTCAGAACAGAAAAACCATTTCTAGGAACTTTGTGTTCTGAGTCTCTATATTATCATTCGCAGACTAAATTTAAAGTGTTTGCCTTCAGCAATGCAAGAGCTTTGATTGCATGTATGCCTACTTACTTAACTTTTGTCTTTGCTCCAAATGCGGTTCTTCATGCTGAACATTTACACCATTATGTTACATATTCATGGTAAAGTTAACTTGACTCTGTATAGGCAAGTATATTGAAAAATATTTTGTGTGTGTGAGGAAGCACTTCTTTAGCTTCCCTATTGCCTAACACAAGTACTAATTGTAATTTAAATGAAAAGTCAAGATGGTTTTCTGACACGAGAAGAGCATTTGCAGAACTGCAGCTTTCCTCCCCAAATTATCTACATCTTCACATCATGCCATAAACTAAACTGTAACAGGGTGGAGATTATAAAAATTCTGTTCTGTGGGCAACCTAGCCCATATTTGTCCAGTGTTGGATTTCTTTCTCTGAAGTATGTGATAGTAACTACTGTTCACAGCAGTTGCTTTGGCATATATAAAATCTCTAATATTCTAGAAGAAAAGACAATCAGGCTTGAATTTCCTAAAAACTTAAACACTAGTCAGACAAACATGGAGTCCAGAGGTACTGCTGCTTTCTTTTGCATTCTGGAAACATGATTCTCAATGGAAAAACCACAGAAGAATTATTTTCAATGACAATAACACAAGGCATTCTTCATTAACAGATCTGTTAATCTGTTGTGCATTTTGAAATTCAGCATTTGGATGTTGTGTATTGATGGAATACCTTTCTAACCTGTGCTTATTTCCACTGACCTCTTGGCAATTACATGTGGAGATACAGTTCCAGATGTTATGACGTAGGAATGACATGCTATCTAACTAAAGCATGTCTCCTGGGCTTTTGTATGTGGTAGCCTCTTTCTCCTCCTCCTCATCTGTTTGTACCCTGTATGTTGTGCACACATGGTAATATCTCATTCCCTTGGTAAACTACTTGGGCAGAGGTTCTGTCCTCTTGGGATCTTTCTGTAAAGCATCTGTGGAACCACAATGGCACGTTGATAATTATGATAACACTATAATCAGTCATGAGGGAGTGCTAGTCAACTCTCATGAGTTACAATCAGTGTTGTGTACTGCAGAACTAGGAATGCTTTTATCTCCTAATTTGGTTTACAGACATCTGTAATAAGGAACAGACACCTGCATAAGGGACAGAACAAGTACACATGGGCAGTTGGTATCAGTTCCCTTTTTAATGCAAGTGCCGAAATAGCTAAAGGTACAGTTCCAATTTTTTTAAAGTGTTTCCTTGCCTGTTCTTTCAGTGCACTCTGTTCACTTAAATCAAAGGTATTTCAACTGCGGAAGAATTAAAATGGGTAGTAAAAAAATGCAAGGAACACCAAAATGCTTTTTGGTGAAGTTGGCTGTGCTGTTTGTCACTCAGAACAAAACAAAGTAAGTAAATTCAGGTCTTAGAAGTCTGTGCTCATAGTTTCAAAAATCAAAACGACAAGTAAACATTTCTTGTATATCACTTCACTGCATTACGGTTCTCATTTGTTTTTTCAGCAATCCTGACATTACACAACAGGGTTAACAGAGAGCAAATGAGACATTTAATGTTTTCCTTTTGCCATCAACATTCTTTGTAAGGCACTGTTTCATTCTATGTAAATCATCATGCTTCTGCCTTTTGTTCCCCTTTTCTTTAATTATAAAGGAAAAAAAATGCCACTAGAATGACAGAGTTCTGATAGCTTTGGTAACTAGTCCCATAAGCAAACTGCTCTGTCAGTAATCATAACCTAATTACCACAGGCAATTGGAAAGATTGGATTTGTGCTGTTGTTGGGTTTTTATTGGGTTTTTTTTTGGTTTGGGTTTTTGTTTGGTTGGGTTTTTGGTTGTTTTGTTTTTTGTTGGGGGGTGTATATTGTTTTATTTGTTTGGTTTTGGGTTTTTTATGTCCTGTCCCCGTCCCCTCCCCTTAGATGAGGTGGGCTATATAGGTTGATGAAAGGTCTTTAGATTTTAACAGTAATAATAGTGTATATGTAAAAAAAAAAAAAAAAAAAAAAAAAAGAAAGCAAACCTCTGGAAAATGTGAAAACAAAACCAAAAACAAAGAAAAGGGAAAAAAAACCCCAACCACCCAAATGATCAAGTGCCTGTTGAGACAGAGCAGCAAGTCAGTGAAATGCTGGAGTTGCCTGCTCAGTGTTGTGACACTGCAGAAGTCCTGAAGTGACATGTGCATCACAGGGCTGTCACAGCGGTGACACAGGCCAGGGGTCATGGTTAAGAGCAGGGTGTTGCTGGATAAGGCTGAGGAAGCAGAGGTGGCCCCTGTGTGCTCCGTGTGTGGGTCTGTGTACTCCTTTCCCGTCAGCGCTGGCCCAGCACAGCCAAAAAAGCCGTTCCTTGGCAAGGCTTAATGGCAGGATGATGTAGTCTGTTGTGACTAGTGCATTCCTTTCAGGTTAAACTAGGGAAATGGCATTGTGTTAAAATTCCAAGTCGCATGAATGTTTTATTGCCACAAGTGCATTCAGGCCTCAAGGGGAGTGTGTGTGGTGGGGAAAGGAGGAGGGAGGGTGACTTAGTGACTCGAAAACTATCAGAAGAGCACTTCCCCTGGAAAATTTTACCCAGCAGCGTGAAGCTGACGGGCTGCAATAGTCACTTAGACAGGTTTCGCTTTTCCTAAGCTGCGGCTGTTTAAAATCTCTCAGTCCAGACAATTAGCAGTTGAAGAAAATATGACAAGACACACGCAAAGAGGTTGGGAGGTAGAGGGGAAGGAATGCACCGGGAGGGAGCTGGGTTGCCTTCTGTAAACTGCCAGACCTCTCCCCCGCCCCCCTCCTGCTCTGCTGCCCCAACCCAGGGCCCCGGCCAGGGGGGGAGGTTCCCACCCCCCCCACCCCACCCCCCTCTCTTGCTTCTCTGCTGATGGCCAGGAATGATCTGTTAACTGTACAACACTGGCTGGGAGGCCAAAGCGGCTCATGGTACTGTATGTTACCATTACTACTCCCTCATTCCTTTTTACATTTTTTAAACATCTCTTTGTATTAATGGTTGACATGACTCAGGAGGATTTAATTTTAGACTGCAAAATAACTTAATAACAAAACGTAACAATGCTGCGTGTTTGTGAGATTCTATTTCTTTAAGGGAATAAATTTATCCATCCAACTGGCTTTAGTTTTAAGTAATAACTTCGAGCAAAGTTTAAACAGGATTGTTTTAGTAGAGCAAGAATAGGCAATTTGGAACAAGAGCTGTGCTGATACAGTCCTTGGAAAGAAACTTTGTTTTGAGTCATACTAGATTTTTTCAGTGTCTCTGTGGTTTTATATGGTCTCAGGCTACTCAAGTCATGTGCCATGTGTGATTTTTAAGTGATTTTTTTAAGAATAAATTACTGTGAAGTCTTCAGAGCTCTTTGTGGCATCAAATTATAGTATATCTTATACTATAATTGTTTGTATATACATACTGCTAGTGATTAGTGCAAAAGTATCCTGTGTGGATATGTATATGGAAGACTAATTGGGACCTTAGTGTCATTTGATCTCTAAAAATCAGACTGTTTTTACAAAATTGAGATACCTGTGTTTGGACCAATTTGCCATGGAATTTGTATGCTGTTCACACATGTACACACACAGGCCAACTCACTTGTGCTTCATGCATGTACTCTTGTGAGGTCATTGAAATCAAAGAAGCAGAATGGATGTAAGCAAAGACTGATTTGGTCTCTCATGGGACAAAATGCTCTAGATCTTTATGTGTTATATCTTTATCTAAGTCAGGGTGCAAAAATGCTGTTGTATGCATATTTATGTTTACAGAATATATGACACTAAAGAGTGATGTGACAGGTTTTTGGTTTTGCAAGTGAGAAATGATCACAGAGATTGTAGAGAAGATTTAGTGTCTTGCTGTCATCTGCAATAATTATGTCACTTCAAAGGTTATGTATGGATTTAAGTTTATTTTTGGTCATGTTAGCATTCTTACTGCTAGATGGTTTGCTTTCTTGCAAGGGTTCATTTGGCCATGTATGTATATATATATATATATTTATATTTGATTTCTGAATGATATGGTATCAGTGATATCAAACTCTATATGCAAGGATTTGTATCCACAAGAAGTCATGAAAACTAATGATGCTTGATAGTGCCAGATTATCACAGAAAGTAGCGAAAGTAAGCTGACTGTACTTAAAATAAGAAAAAAATAAATATAAGTAGGCACAAAACCTGTCTGTACATGTATGGTTATGTTTACATATGTAATTTTTAATTGATGTGTACAGTTTACTCTTTCTGAATCCTGAAGTTAAAAATTAGTGTAGTATACCTTAGCAGCAAAGAGAAATACTTGATTTGTTTGAAATCCATTACATTATAGGGCAGATGCACACACTCTAGTTTCTCTTTTGTCCATATATCTGCAGGTAAATCCAGTTATATTGGACATGTTTTCCTTTAAAGAATGTAACTCTAGGAAAGAAAAAAAATCCCCAAATAACCTAAAATAAACCATATCCTGGGTTATCTATTGCGTAAGAGCTGTTGGGACATCTACATTTGCCTGTATGCTTTATTCTTTTGCTTGCATAAAATGCAATAATTTTGTCAGGTTAAGAAGATGTTAATCTGATAAGTTCACATTTCTGAAGGTTTAGTCGCGCTGGTTTTAAACAGTTAAATTGACAAGGCTTATGGAGGGTTATAAACTCAACAAGCAGTCAGCCATAAAGGAAAAGAATGATTTATAGACTGAATCATTACTTCAAATTTCAGAAACCCTCATTAACACCTTTCATAAATTCTAAGCAATATTCGCTTTGAGTATGTGTTTGCAGTTTTGAAATATAGAGTACAAACTCACTACAAGTTTACTTATGATGGCCTGCAATGAAAATTTTAAAATTACATTTATTGAAGATAAGTGGCCCATGATATATGATCATGTAATATATGTAAATATACTACCTTTTAAAACTTTTAAAATAATTTTCCAAATAAATTTCAGTAAATTATAACTCTCTTCTAAAAATTGGAATTAAGAAAATTTTAGAAATTCCCTGCACGTATAATTCCAAAAAGAGATAATTTGACAGAAGGTCTTATTTTACATTGCTGCAAGTCTGATGTCATAATAGAATAAAGTTGGTTTTTTTAAACACAAGGTGCAAATTGTCAGTATGCATAGTAATGTGGAAGTACAACTAACTCTGACTTTTCCACTCAAATCAGAGTTAGCATTACCTACAGTTTACAGTCCCTTGTCTCAAGTGCAAAAAGGTAGAGAACTGTTTTGGGTTTTACTATTATTTTATAAAGAGAATAATGTGCACTATGCAATGGCTAGGAATTTCCGAGAATGCTAAGCATTAATTGCTAAGTGTGTTTTGGATTTAATAGTGATACTGCTGTAGAGATGAAGAGATTAAAAGTAATACATTTAACATGAATATTTTTGCCTTTTGATACGCTGACTTCGGACTTTTATACTTTGGTTTGCATACATAAAGCAGAAATTAACCTGTATTTTACTCTGATCCTTCCAGTAGTTGGATCTTCACTCCTTCCGCCCCTCCCCAACCCCCCCAAAAAAGGTAATTTGAGGAGCATACATATACATACACTCATGTGTATGCATATATCTATATACACATCTGTAAGACATCTATATATACATTCATGTACATACTCATCTAATTATGGTACCATAAGCTCTAATGTAGGCTTGTTTAAACCAGTTTAAATTTTGGTATAACTACGTTGAACTAAACCAGTAATTCAATGAATGATGACTCAGAATATGATCTGGTCTTATAAGTCTGCTGCGCTACACTAATTAACTCCATCCACTTAGCACAACAAATGTGAGGTAAAAACATGTGAGCAAAACCCCTCTTTCATAGAGCTTTAATTGTCCACATTTTATCTCAGGTTTACAGTGGGTGATAAATGCACATCCATTTGGGTACCACGGTTAAGCTGGGATGCAACAGTTTTTTAAACCATGGTAATTCGATTGTGTGTTTGAACTAAAAACTGGATTTATGTGAACATAACATAATGGCTAGAACATGGCTAGAACTTTATAAATATGTCTACATTAGGGTTTTGGACTGCTATAATGATCCATTTTTACATGGCTTTTCATATATTTTGATTCAACCTTTCTAATAAAGACAGATCTCGAGAGATGATAACTTGCATTTATCTTTCCTAGAAAGATTATTTGTAATAGTAAGAAATTTTAAATTGTCATTTTGAGAATTCTTTTTTAAAAGGTCTTGAGATATCATTTAAGGACGAATTTTTATCTCTCATATTGGTGGTGTGCATACCACATCAAGGAAAGTTAATCAGAAGAAAAAAGTCTTGAAGACACAGAACTGAGTATTACCAGTTGTACAGTTCTTTACATAGGGTTTCAAGTCCAGTCTTCGCATACCATGCTCTCACATGACAGTCATTACTAACTGAATTAAAAAAAATTAGTGACTTCTTATCCCTTATTAATTTTTTTTTTTTCATGATCGAGTTTCTATTAGAGATGTGGGTTGGGTTTTTTTTTTTTAGTGTTTTCAGTATAATTTTTTGCACTTTGGTCAAAAATCTTCCCAGCTGTTTTAGAATTGCAACTTTTTTTTGGGGGGATAGCTAAAAAACATCCCAACAGTCTATAACTTTGAACACTGTTATGTAAATGATTCCTGTTAATAAGTTCTTTCATGGCCAAATTTGGAAAAAAAAAAAATTGGATATTTGGGCTATGAATAAGCAAAGCATTTAGGCTATGTGCTTGGAGCTATGTACTTGACTTCTGTGTGGAGACTGCATTAGGAAAGACTGGAAAATCAGACATAAACAAAGCAGTATATACATGCATCTGCAGGAAAACTTTGACAGAAGGTACATAAATGATTTGTTGTTTCATGTTGACTTTTTAGCAATATTGCTAGTTTGTTAGCTTTACTAATGAAAAGAACTTACTGTCTGAATGTACCCACAAAAATCATTGGCAAAATTAGTCAGTTGTAAGGCCCAGAAATAAAATCTAAACTGGAGCAAGCGTATATGCTTTAATTTCTTTTCACTATTTTTGTTCATCACTCATTCAGAAAAAGAAAGAAGATTATTTGTGGGGATCAGGTATTTAGAGTCTTCTGAAGATAAAATTCTCACAGTAGTTTTTGAAAATTTTCTATTCTTGCCTTGTAGAATTTTTTCCAAAATTACCTTACAATGCAGACTGTAACTGCAGACTGTTACTGCTAGTAACTTACGTGGTTATTTTTGGACCATTTCTATATGTTTTCTTGGATTTTTGATATAAGTGCATAACCTCAACCAAATCAAGGATTTTCAGAACTACGTAGGACAGGATAGTGTGAACAGATGGACAGACCTAGTGGTATCCTTTCATTTGGGCAGTATGTTTTCAGCAGATTGCTTCTCTACTTTCTTAGACTCAGATATGAAGTGGAAGGGAGAAACGCACACCTCTGCATCTTCTGGGTGTGAACTCAGATTGAACTTCCTTGCCACTGCAGCTCACAAACTGTTAAGGCCCTACTTTTCCAGGCACTACTTTTTACATGCACACCTTCTAGCCCCCCACACCTGTTTTATTAACAGGCCTGTAAAAATATGTTTAACATAAAATAAACTATGTTCTTCAAGAAGTACGCTGTCTTTAACAAAGACTGTCAAACAAACAAACAGGGAAATTGAAGAAGGCTGATAAAATGCTTTGAAATAAATTAATGTAGTTCTTGTTTTGATCTTGCGTGTGAGATGCTTTTTCACTCACATGTAAAAATGCCGCATAAATACTGTCACTTGATTAGTGTTACTTGTGGTGGGATGAGCGGAGATAAGGACAATAAAACATATGCCAAGTTGTGCTTATTCACAAAGTAATGGATACTCCTCCCTTTTATATGTCTAGCGTTATCTAAGGGAACAAATTCCATGTTAAAAGACTTAGGGGATTAATATTTAGTTTATTTATTTAGCTAGAGCTGTTCCCCCCTCCCCTTCCCTCCTTCCTTCTCTCTCCCTCTCCCTCTCCTCTCCTCAATACTTTTCTTTCAAAACACTTCATCAACCTTCAAGAATTTTAATTGAAAAGGCTTATATGTAGAGTTTAGAATGACAGAAATATAGGAAGGGAAGAGAAATCCGGTCTTAGATCTAAAGTGAAGATTCTGCATCATCCTCCAAAAAAAATAAAAACCCAAACCAAAAAACAAAATGAACCAACCAATTAAAAAAATAAAAAAAAAACGCACCAAAAAACACAAACTGTAAAAAGAGAGCTGCTGGACATGGGACGTGCTGCCCATTGGTGCACTTCTGATTCTTGCTGCACTTCGGATCCATTCAAGAGTATATTGCCTCCTCAGCCTTTTGAGGTGTCCCACTAAATTGTGACCAAGAGCACTGTGAAAATTATAGAAAAAATCTAATTGCAAAGCAAAAGTAAAATACTTCTCATTTGAGGCTTTGAAAACTCTGTGTTACAAAGAGGGAAGGGTTTTTAAAAATAATAACTCGGTAACAGATATGTGTATTGGTAATGTTCTTATTTCTCATGGAGCAAATCATGTTCACTTTCTTTTCCCCTTCTGTTATCCACAACCAAATTCATGCCTTATGCCTGTAAAGAAACCTATCTTAATTCATCTATCTCACTTAAAAGACTATATTATAATATTCTGTCACAAATAACTTGTTGATCTAATGTTAGGATTTTACTGATATGCTGCCCATTTCTAAGACAGCTGCACTAGGAGGAAAGCCAGGTAATCATCTATTGAATTTTCTTACAAAATACGCTTTAAATTGTTGATGGGAAAACATTTTATGTGACAGTAACATGTAAGATAGTTGCAAATTTGGAACCAGCTGTAAGTATGGCCTTCAACAATGAATTTCTCACAACAGTATCTCTTGAATCAGAGATGAATTTTTTTGCCTCCATACTTTCTTTTGTGGGATTTTTCTCTTCCTCCAAGCAGTGTATTCTGTTGCAATTTTCTGGTAGTGATAAAAACATTGTATACTGTATTCAAAATCTCTCCATCTCAGTCATTAGTATGTGGATATGCAAAGTGTCATTACACTGCTGACTGAAATGGTACTTCTGCCAAAGTCCTTAAATCTGACAGGTAGTTGTACCTGAGTTCCTTGATCTGCACAGGTGCTTTCTCTGACTGTATGTTTTAAATGTTAGAACTAAAGTAAGTGCTACAAGCTTCTCTTCTACTTCAGAAATCCTCTTTTTGAACTTTTTTGTGCTACCCATGTGAGTGTATGGACCATCTGCTGATTCATCCTTGCCTTTTCTCTGCATTTCTGAAGGCATGCTTGTCTATCATGGGTTCTGTTTGTGCCAGTGGACCACAGCAGAAACTTTCAATGAGGGAAAAAACCTAAAAGCATCAGCCTACAGTCCAGCATGCTTTTAGGTAAAGAATAAAAATTGTTAGAAGAAAAGGTCAGAAATTGCCTCAATGAAATAGGAAAACGTATTGAAAGGAAGACTATACTTCTCCCTTTTCCTGAACGTGCATTTTGGTCTCAGTATCCATAGTCCTGGCACCATCTGTGGGATTGCTGAACATGCTAATGTTTCCCCAGCGTTTCAGAGATGTCTTCTGGTAGTTCTCAAGTCCTTCTGAGCTGCAGAAAAATTTCCACAGGGGCAGTAGCATTCCCCCACTGGTGGCATATCTTTGATATATATGCTGCCTGTTGCAAGTTTTCCCTACGACCTGTTAAATTTCCCTAGTTCTTAACTTTTCCTTGACAATCACTGGCATTGGCCTCAGAAGGCATTCTGAGTCTCACTGTTATTTACAAGAGGTATCTGGCTCTGGGCATTTTCCATTAGCTGCACCATTCCTTGAAGTGTCTTTCAGTTTTACGTTGTCACTTCTTTTCTCCCTTTTGCCTATCTTTTCAACTCCTGGTCAGAAGAGCATCACTCCTGTTTTATTCCATGTCCTTGTTTGCCGTTGGAGAGCCTAGGCATGGAAATATAGTGTGTACATGTATGTTCATATCTGTGTGAGGAGGGGAGGAGTGAAGGATTGGGCAGATATTTTTCCCATAGCTCAAAGTAAGTATTACCTCAAAACCCCCTGTTTAAAAAAAAAAAAAGCTGTGCCCTTGCTTCCCTCTCCCCTTATTTCCTGGGTGAATGGGAGGGATAAAGGTCAGGAGGGATAGATGGGGGAAAAGCCTTTATGCTTGTTGTTATATATTTTATTTTTGCTGATGATACACACAGCAAGTTGTAAATAGCTCCTTCACATAGAGTTGTTATTCCTTTGAAAGAGATTCTGCACAGTAGCTGTGCTCTCAGCACTGCTATGCCCTAGGGATCAGAGAGGGACTTTAAAGACCTTTTCATTCACTTGCGCATTTTTGACAGAAAGAAATTTAGCTTTTTATCAGACAAATGTTATCCAATCATTAAAGGTTGAACATTATTTCCGAATTTTTAGTAGCAGTCAGCACAGTATCAAACAATGTCAAACTATGAATTTGCATGACATACAGAATCCAAAGTGTTTGAATCCTTATATGCTGCCTGCCATATACACCACAGCACACAAATAAAAGGAACCAAAGGAAAAAAAGCAACTGAGGTAAAATTTTTTTAGGAATCAAAATGGGGTTTGATTCCATTTATTCACCCATCAGTCAAATGAGTTCACAGATCTGGATAATATTAGAATCCATAAACTGAAAGATGCTAAATGCTTAGCTAATTATACTTGTTCTCAGCCTGGTGTTAATATTTTTACCACTTGGGAATACAGATGACAAAACAGACTGTAGTGTACATTTCTGTATTAAAGTTATTGGAGAAGAATTTTTAATTCCTGGGAGATAAAGTTCATCTGACAGCTTTTTGTGTGACTTATAATATGTTAAGGAAGCTTTTGTGTGTACAGGTATCTATTTGCTAACATTGAGAATAATGTCCCCACCTTCTTTCTTTCTTGTTCTCGAAATATGGTGCTGGTTGTATTAATAACTCTTATAGTTAAGATCAAAATCCTCAACTTCAATATATTTAACACTGATGCAAAACTGACCATCTGCTACCCTCGAAGATTCCAAGGGCCTTTTTGGAAAATTCAGGTCTAGTTTGAACCTTAATATAGTGGATCATTGGATGTAACAATCACAAGCAAAGGGAGTCTGTGGACTCTGGAGAGCTAAGGTGCAGAAGAGATCTAGAAGTTACTTTGTGCCATATTGCTGCTCATATTGATTTGAACAGTTACAGTGATGATCATGAGTAGAAAAGCAAGATGGATTAATGGGATGAAGAACAGCTTATAGAGTCATTCATTTTTGATGGTCTATGAAGCATTTGCTGTTGGCTTATGGAGAGCTGACTAGTCATGTTGTGCTGGGTTTCTTCTTTGCTTTCTGTTGCTGAATTGCACTGAACATTTTCCTGTACATTTCCATGTATATACCCGCCGTGGGAAAGGTGGGAGGGGAGGTGCTCCATGTGACCCTAAATGGGAGGAAAGGTGCTCCCACACAGCAGTTTGTCTCTTAAGATGTTGTGCAAGTTCTTAAGCATCATGAGAATCCTTGAAGTAGAGGGGAAAGAAAAGCTGTAATATAAATGCAGAACCAGCTTGTGTAGGGTACTGTAGTTATGGAAGAACAGAAAGATGCAGAAATGGAAAATAAAAAGTCACTGGGGTTGAGCTGGCCACACTGAACAGGAAAAAGCTGAGAGCTGAAGAAATCTGATTTAATGGCTTGAAAAAGGATAAGGGAGACAGTCCCATATACATGGAAAGTGGAAAAAAGGACCGATAAGAGAAGTGAGGACTAAGACTATGTTATTTGGTATTTGCAGTATGTTAAAATACTTTGTGAGTCACTGGAGTGCATTCAGATCCACTGGAAATTCAGATGTGAAGGTACTTTGCTAAGTTTTCCTTCATGAAGAAATTTGAAAACTAGGATGGTAATTTTGAATTAGATACAGGTCAAAATTAAAAAATTAGATCAATGATACAATATTAGTCTGCTTCCTGGAGAAAGTGACTGTTCTTGGGTTCAGTGTTTTGGTCCCTTTAATTCAGAATGCATTGATCTAGACAGTGACTGTAAAAATGAGTGTGATTGTAACTAAGATAACCTGAGATTTAAGACCAGAAATAGACTTTTGTCATATCACAGATTGAAGTGACCAAGGAATGAAAAGATAAAGGAGCTAGTGATCATAAAAAACACAATAGTCTTGTTATGAAGAAAACATAACTTGTGACTCTGAGGTTGTGGGAGTTGACCAGACAAGAAAAATAACATCATATAAAAGTCTGTTGCTGATTTAAGGAAAAAACCCCAACCTAACCCTAAATTTAGTTTTTACAGTTAATAGTGGGTCTAAAATCTTTCTGAAGTCTTGGAATTTTTTTTTTTAATGTTATGTGTGGAAATTTTGAGGTCTACAAATGCTTCAGACACAAAATTTTGTCTGTGCAGGAGTTTTCTAGAAGGTGAATACTTGTTCTAGATTAAAGGGGTCAGTTGTGCTACATTGCACTTAATGGTGAGATACCACCTAGTGTTTCAAACACTGTGACTTCATTCTGATACATTCTTGGATTTCAGTTGCTAGACTTCCCAAAATGAACGGACTTTCATGTGAATGATGGGTTCTCTATGCATTTAAATGAGCTCTGAAATGCCTTTTTCTTTTTTTTTTTTTGAGCACAGTGAAATAGAATAAAGGAAGGAGAGGCCAGGTGTTTAACACTCGCCTTTGGTGTGTTGTAACCTTCAGTCCATCACAAAGGAAGCTGACTTGTAAGGCTGTGATACTGCAACTGTGTATCAGGTCACTACTGCTTTTTAGTCCTTCTGAGGTTAAGAGTTCAAGGTAAACTAATGGTTTATGTAGAGAAAGCATAAACATTCAGATAGACCTGGTACTATGTTTTAGCCTTCTTATCAAATTGCATTTCTGCTTTCATTTTGTTGTGATAGCTCTGGAATGCCTTTATGTCCTTGCCATCTCTATGTAGTTCAGTGTCTGTGTCTCTGCCACAGGAAATCTCCTAATCTGATTGAGTCATGTTATCCTTGTGCAGGTGCTTTCCTAAAGACGCACTAATTTTTCTAGGCCTGCAATCTAAAAAAAAAAAAAAAAAAATTAAAAAAAATAAAATTAGCACTACATAGGAATGCAGAAGAAAGTTGCCTTAGAAAATTCTTTCTTCAGTTTCACAGTGTAAAATGTGTTTTGGTATTATTCTTCCAGACTTTTACATTCTTCGGATGTGACAGGTGTCTTGCACTGTTGATATTTTAAAAATGGCAGTGAGAAAAAAGTTTTCGTGTCTCCAATATTTTTTTCTTTTTCTTCTTAAGGTATAACATCTCAACAAAAGTCTGTTCCAACTTTGTTTTCCAGAGTAAGGACTTCCCAGTCCATAGATTTATTTAAACTTTATCCTTTCAGCTGGGACTAAGATTGTGTTCAGACTATCACTTTTTTCTCTCATGACACCTGCTCAATAATCCTGCTGGTGAGGGTAGCTACGATTGTTCTATCTTGGTCATAGGTTTGCTTCTAAAGCTCTTGAATATCCTCAACGTCCCAATTTGCAGTTCTTGAGAATGCTTCAGCATAAATATTATCCTGCGAAGGCATCCTTTACATTTGAAATTATTTAAACTATTGCCAAAAAAAGGCATATATATACACTAACAGCCAGTGACAGAAAGATTTGTTTATAGGAAAAGTTTTAAACTGTTAATGGTGACATTAAAAGTGTGTTTTATTTAAAGGTAGTTAGTACACCTACCACTGCACGAAGAAGCAATATTAGATGGCCCCTTCCTATAAACACTCAAAACCTAAACAGATGTTCGGAGTGATCCAGTTGTGAAACACTCATAGTGGCCCTAGGATGACTGTCTCTCTGAGCTTTGCATTTGACATTTAATGGTAAGACAGAGGTGACTTTTCTAGGTGACTTAAGTTGTTTGTACTTCACATAAGAAACTAGTTGTTTTAAAGAACAAGTGAGAGGAACTGCACAGGTGTGAAAAAGGACATGGAAGACAAGAGGTGACTAAATAGACAAGGGAGAAGGAAGGCTATGGGCTTCAGGGAGCCAAATGAAAGGAATACGATGGAGAACAGAAACATAGCCAGTAGCAGAGTTGTTCAGAGCCTTGATTTTTAGGATAAAGAGCCTGGACTTGAATCAGTTTCCTTTACCTTCCACATCAAAGAGGGGAGTGACATGATCCAGGCAATAGGTGAGAAAGCCCTTATATTACAAGTTTCATGCTACATTAATAGGAAGCATACTTACAAAGCTGAGGCATTTAAGAGAAAGAAAAAAAAAAGAGTATGAATGTAATGGTCTACAGGTAAGAAATATTAATTTGACAATCAAACTGCAGTTTAGTTAGTAGCCATCTTTTGTTCACCACTGCTTTTATGGGAAAAGCCTACCTGTACAGTTATGTTGAGCCATAGTTTGCAGTGGAGAAACAGATCCACATGGCATTGATTTTGTGAGGTGAAAAAGCATGCAATACACTGGCTTTGAGAATATGATGTACTTCCTATGTACTTTTATGCCCAGAAGTAGAAAGGGTAAATAATGAAAAAGTCTTCAGTTTTGTTTAAGCAGCCAGGAGCTCTTGGTCATTGGCTCTTTTCTTTGTTTGTTTGTTTGAAAGCAGCTCAAATAATGCATGGTGTTTCAGTTTATCTATGTAGTAGTGTGCCTTGTAGTGGAGCGATTCAAAATATCTTGCATCCCAAAAAGCAGCCCAACTGCAAGTTCACAAAGTGGGCTTTCTCAAGAGCAAAATAAAGGAACTTATTCTGCCATTGGAAGGCAGAACTCACTGCTCCAAAGTCATTCAAGATGTTTTCTTTGCCCAGGTTCATTTCTGTCTTAGCTCTACTATTCCTGCATGGCAACCTGCAGTGTAGAGAACTCCAGAAACAATTTTAAAATAGCACTCAAGATGATAAGGAAAGTACCACTGGAGACACTCATAGTGAATTTTGGCAGAATCTGTATGTTTCATTATTTCATTCAATAGAGAGGATTTACAGGGGACATTTGGAAGGTTCTTTCAAGAAGAATCAGAGCTGGTAGTGCTGAGTAGGTGAGAAGGGAGAGACGTGGGCTAAACCTTATTCTCTCAGTGTCTGTGTTGGTGTTGCCTAGTGAACATTGTAAGTTGGAGCTGCAATTGTTGGAAGCTGACATTATTTGCACTAAAAATAACAAGATATTTCCAGTGTTGAAAGACATATGAATGTTTCTCTTGATCCAAAAATCCATCGTATTTTAAAGGCTAGGTTTTATCCAGCCCTCTGTTTCCCCCATTTAATATTTTCTAAAGAAAAAAAAACAACACAAATCAAGAAAGCAAAAAAACAAACCCCACCAACAACTAATGGTCACATATTTAGTTAACTGGAATGTATTTGGTTTTGTGAACCTCCTCAGATAATAGAGTGCCCTCTCTCTGTTGTCCAAGAGTATGTTCATACTGGACGTGAGACACACCATAAAGAGTCCATGCTTATTAATGTGTGTGTGTGTGTGTGTGTGTGTGTACTTAGAGAGTGCACTCCAGGTCTTATTTGTTTTACTTGATGTCTAAGGAGATGATATAATGGTAGCCAATGGTGTTTATTGCTCCTTAGAGTACTACACAGGATAGCAAAAAGCAGAGTGCACAGTGAGAATCACAGAATCGTAGAATGATTTGGGCTGGAAGCTACCTTAAAGATCATCTAGTTCCCAACTCCCTGCCATGGGCAGGGACATGTTCCGCTAGAACATGTTGCTCAGAATCTCATCCAACCTGGCCATGAACTCTCCCAGGAATGAGGCATCCAGCACTTCATTGGGCAACCTGTTTCAGTGCCTAACTGCCCTCACAATTAAGAACTTCGAAAAAGTGCCTGTGTATCTTAGTATGTCAATGTGTGCATATATAATGTTTTATTAATGTATAAAAGCAAGCAGAATTCCGAAGTGCAAGTAGAATGGAAAACTTGCAACAGTCATTGAAGTTCACTTCCAGCTTAAATAGTAACCATGCTGTCTTTACAGTATAAATCTGGTAAAGCAGTTTTTTGTTAATTTTTGGACAAAAAATTAACTGTTGATTGAGCTCCCCCGTAAACTCGATTGTGGAATGATCTGAGGTGAAATATGACGGTTTTGGATATCATTTTCAGGGCTAACTCATCCCTGGAGTTCTCTTTTCATATTTTGTGATATTGAAGTTTTAGAACAAAGTTAAACTGGTTTCTGAAGCTTCTATATTACCAAGAATAAGGATTCATATATATTTACAGTCTGAGACCTATATATACAGTTGTTTTGAGAGTGAGATGATAGCTCAAAGCATAAATGGCATAAAACTGTCATCTAATATATAGCTAATTGGTAAACTAATATTGAACAAAAGCTAAATCAGCAGAATTGGTTAGTTACACATATGGAAGAAAAAAAAAGGAAAAAAAAAAGAACCAATGTGCCCCAGTACACAGTAAACAGTTGTTCTTACCCACATATATGGAAGCATTTTCTGTCCTGGTGCCCTGCTGTACTTGCTTATGCCAATGAATCGTAATGATTCTTATTGATATGCTGGTCTTACTGATAGGCTGCTACTGATGGACTACCCTAAAGCATCCCCACCTCTCTACCCTTCCTTTCTCCCTGTCTGCAAGTTTGGGACATGGAACTGGATTGTACTGTGGAGTGTATAAAGGAGAACGGGTGTCAATTGTAACGGATGGGTGTAATTTGTGCAACACTGCGCACAAAGACATATATGTACATGTGTGTAGACATAGATACATATTTATGTTTGTCCATCTGTCTGTCTGTCTGTCTTTTTGTCTGCCTGTGTCTTTATAGGGAGAGGTTTGGGTTTTTTGTTTTTCAGTTAAAATACACTTCAGTGCATTTTGCTGGTGTTCACAACTCATGTGATTAAACTAAAAAGGTTTACTTGAAAACAATTTTGCATGCTGTTTGGACTCAGTAAATACCACCATTGCAATGTCTTAATGTAAATATCAGGGCAACATTTTTTTCCCAGTTTATATGTAGTCTCTTGTGATGTTCCATATGTTTGAGGTCCTTACACATGTAAGTGGGGTTCTTTTCCCAGGAATACTGAAATACAAGTGCAAATTTCCATAAAATTTAAATAAGATTCTTCCTGTAATAATGAATAATTGTGGCTGCTCTCTGCATTGTAATTAACCATGCTCAGACTTGTTTGGGGGAGATATTGCTCCTGTTATAATTTGACAGGCTACTGTGATTTTGCCAGCATAAACAACCTGCAGCTTTACTTGCAGAGTCACAGGGACAAGATGTGCTTCTACTATAGCAGCTTCTTCTTAAAAGCAGATGACTAAATTGATAGCTGAGTGTGAAGGGCCTTCTGTTGTACCAGTACCTATTCAGGTTTGTTGTAGTTTGTAATGACACCTTCCCTAGCAGTATTTATAATTTTGTACTATGTGATACTGTGAATTAGTAAAATCTTGCATTGTGTCTCAGAAAAGGCGAAGTGACCCCTTTTATGTTTTTTTTAGCAGATATTTCTGCAGACGAAATAGAATATGGAAAAAAATGAAGAGGGGGGAAGGGAGGAAGCACAAACAAAACCAATCCAGAACTACAGAAGAACCATAAAAATAGCCCTAAATAAAAATACTTTTTCTTTTAGAAACAGCAAATGACCTTGTGCTCAAATACAGATGCTGAATGCAGTAGAGTAATCTCTGTGGACTTGATAGCATTGTATCTGGACACTTGGTCAGTCTCTGTTTCTCTGTCTTTCTCTTTTTGTGTTAAGAACTGCTCAAAACATTACCGTCTAGTTACTGCGGTGTCTTTCATTTTGATTCTGTTTATTGACTAAACCACAAGGATTCCTGCCCAAAGTACCAGGCAGCCTACGCTTGAATGATTTTGATTTTCTAACATCAGCCCTGGGGTTTATTTGAAAAATGTACATACACTGCAGTTTTAACAAGCAAGTGACTGCATGATTTTGACCATGGATTAAAGTATATCTGAAGATCATTAAATAAAAAAAAAAAAAAAGGTGGTGGGGTGAAATAAATGTAGTAGTCATTGTACTAGTACTGTGCATGTGTGACACATGTTTTTTGTCTTTTCATCTTCCACAAGAGCCAGAAAGTTTCCTGCCGTTCTCTTTCCAGCTATTGACAAATGATTGCCAGATGCGAGATCTTTGCAGTGCTCTTCCCCTTCACAAACCTGCAGTGATGGGATATTTGATTCTCCCTTGCCCATTTCATCTCCTTTCCACATCTGCCAGAGACACACAGGCTATACATCCCTACATGAGAGTTTAAAGTTTATTCAGCTCCTCCACTCTCCCAAATAAAACATTCAGAGACAACAGAATGAAGTTCATGTGACTCTCCATAAATCTCAATGCATTTTAGAGTAGATTGGGGGTTTTTATTTTTATTTTTTATTTGTAGATGTCTAGGAAAGTTTGGTTTATTTGTTGGCATATATTTTATATATAAACTCATACAAACACACACACACATACACACACATATACATGTGTATATGGAAAATGTAATATTAGTTTGAGACTACTCAGGAATTCCTGTCACTGTCACATTATGTGAATCTCTCCTCCTCCTGAAGCTGAAGATGGTCTTCAGCATAACATTTTACAGGATTGTCTGGTAAAGTGATTGAAATGAGCAACTAAAAGGACCTCAGTGATGACCTCTGTGCTGTGAAAGACTTTAAAACATTTTTTTAAAAAATGATAAGAAAAACCAAGCCTGTTACAGAGTGTAGAGGATCTGTTACCTCTCACTTTCCTTCAGTTTTGCTACTGGATTTTTAAGAAAATTCTGAAGAGCCTTTCCTTCAAAATAACTAAGTAATCTAAGGGATGAACTAATTTTTATTTTAACAAAAATAACTCTGGAGTGACCACACACATAATCAGTCTTATGTACAAAACTTTTCTGGCACTGCTATCTAGAGTTTGTATTGATGGGGGTTACTTCTCCCTTCCAAGTTTGCCTTTAAGTATGTTTAACAAAAGAAAAAAAAAAACCTGCAAACAAACAAAAAACCAAAACACCCCCTCCCCCCAAAACAAAACAGAGAGAGGAGGAGAGAGAGAAAGAGACAGAAGGACAGGTTTTCCAGCTCCTGACCTTCCTATCAGGTGGGCTAAGACAGGTGGCCTTTCTGTTTTAATACCATACTTTTGGCAAACTGAGCAGCCCTTCGGTCCCTGCCACAGATCAGGGTTTTTTTTTGTTTGTTTGGTTGTTTTGTTGTTGTTGTTGTTGTTTTGTTTTGTTTTTTGTTTGTTAGGTTTGGTTTGGTTTTTTTTATTAAAAAAAAAGTCAATAGAATGTCTGCCATATGTGCTCAAAATAGTGGATGGAATTTCAAGAACAGATATGCCTGTTTTTTAATCTTAAAAATGCAAGACACTTGCTGTTTTGTTATTCCAAGGTTGTAGTTGTACAGTTGTTACCATTTCTGCCATGCCTGTTAAGAGATGGTGTCATATCCTCATTTTCAGCATATCCAGATTCACAATTCCACTTCTCTTTCCCACCATGTAAGATGTCTAGGTACCTCCTGTAGAGAAAAATACCTGAAGGTTGTGAGGACAAAACTGTAAGGGTAAATTGTCTGCTCACATAGCAAAACAGAATGCAAAACCCAAGCTGAATGTGACTGACACTTTTCTAAGATTCAGAGGTTTTTGCATTCTGCTTTTGAAGAGGATGGGATACTGAAATAATGTAGGTAAGAGTTCATTGCCCATGTGGTTACCATTTAAATTTCTCCTTTTTTTTTGTTTTTCTCTTTAAAGAAAGGACAGGTTATTTTTGAGAGAACATAGAAAACTTCACACCTTGAAGATCAAGGCAAACAGTTGTCCCTCTTTTCATAAAACAATCAGGCATGGAACTCCAGTAGGAGGAGATGAGATCCTTCAAGTTCAGAATGCTTCACTTTATTTGTCCTTACTAATGCACTGACTAGTTTCTTGTGGCTTCCTTCTTCTTTCACCATGGTGACTCAGGGAGGTAGAGAGGTGCTAAGCAATGGAGGTGTCATCCGGCCTATGCACTGAGGGAACGTCCTTCAGAGGACAACTTGTCACTAGCCGTCAAAGAAGAGAGTGGCTTTGTGGTCTCTGAACATCTGGCAGCGCTGCACAGGAAGCTGAGGGGGTGTCATTAATTGTGATGAAATAATTTAAACCATCAGGAATAAATGAGGCTGTTAAGCTAAGTTCAGATTCCATTTGCTGTGCACATGTGTCTACCAGCCTGTGTGCAGTTAAAAAATGTTATATTAGCTTGTGAGTAGAAGTGAAACAGATACTGTAAATGAAGTGAGTTACAGTGTGATGACATCATGTAGAACAATGTTCAGAGAGTGAGTTTTGTAAAATCAGCATGCAGGAAAGTGGCATGTTACTTTGATAAAGTTTTGCTTAAGATCACACTGGATGATGATGGATAAAGCAAGCCATGGTTTGGTGCAGGATTTGCAAAACTTACCTCGCAGTTTCAAAAAAGCAGCCTATCTTATAAACAGAGCTTTTGCATACAAATGTTAGCACAGCTTATCTGTTGTTTTATACCTATGGATCTGATAAATTTGGAACTGAACCATAGCAGAGATATTTGCCAATAAGTGTTTGGGACCCCTGCGCACAGAGATCCTTTCGAAATTTTGTTAGTTTCATTTTGTTTAAGGTGGAAGGGGCATTTATTGACCTGAGATTTTCATCACAGTGCCTCAGCTGTCTTATAAAATGAAGAAATTACACTCACAAGATTTCAGAGAAATACGGAAATACATAATCTTGAACTGGTTGAAAAGAGAGATGTGCTGGGTAAAAGGTCTCAATTTGCTTTTTGCTCAAACAAAGAATTGTCATTCTTTAGAAAAATGCAGAGAAAATGGCTCTACAAAACTAAATTCTTTTAAACAGTTGTTAAGTGCAAATGCACTTGTTTCTAAAAATGAGCAGACACAAACAGACTTTTGCTGAGCAGTGACATATGGTAAGCAGAAACAGTGGAAAGCAGTGGTCGTGGGCATCTCCAAAGTTAAGAAGCTTCAAAAATCTATAAATTTATTCCAGACAGATTTTTGGCATCTGTAATAATACTGCAAGCCTCTAGCTGCAGGTAGGACACACAGCCAGAGGTCGCAGTCCATGCTTTGGGTATTGTCAGCATATGTACTGGTAGACTGCTTGTATTGGTGCAGCTGGAAGGTTGATTTAAATTCCACCAGTTACCAGCAAATTATTGTTAGGGTTTCCTCCAGCGAGGAGAAGAGAGCAAGGGTAAATTATTGTGAATTTCTTCAGCCTTTATTAGAGTCAGCTTCTAAAATTGTGCTAACTTTTGTTCCACTGTCCAGTTGCCTGTCTGTGGACTACCAGTTTTCTTTGCTCAGTTCCTGTTTGGAATTGAGGGTGCTTTAACATCTGAAGTCAGTGTACTTGAATTTCCATTGGATGCCTTTTGGTTAGGTAGGTCTGGTATCCCTGAGTAATTTTTCCATTTCCCTTGAAGGAGTTGGTGATCTGAAATAGTATTCAGAAAATAGTCCTTTTTTAAAAAAGCTTGGTTCTTCTTTTGGAAGGTAAACCTATTTTCATCACTAAAATCAGATGTATTTTGTATAAGTCACTTCATTTGTCTTGTCTTGGGGTGCCCAAACAGGATGCAATTGTACAGTAGGTGGTGCAAAATGATGTTTGGTCATAGGGAAAGAGAGTATGCAGTGTTTGTAGTGTATAAACCTCTTGTCACACACCCTGTAGGTGAAGTAACTGGTTATTTTAGTATAGAAACATTAAGCAAAAGCTTACAATAAAAGAAAAGATATATACATATGAATTTGACTCAAAATATTTTAAAATTTGTAACTGTGAGTTTTGTCCCAGTCCTCCCTTCTGCCTGTAACCAAGAAGTCATGTTGTGGTTATCAGCAAACTTAAGCTCATATCAGAGCATTTTGTGGAACACTAGAAAGCTGTTGAAAAAGCATGTGGGAGCAGGAGTTGGAAAGTAAATGCCTGAGCCCTGTAAGGAAACTGGCTGACCACAGCCTCAGTCCTGGAGGTGCTGAGCACTTTCTATCCCTGCTGAGATTCCAGGTAAGATGGAAAAATGGTGCATGTCTGATTAAGGTGTCTTAATATGCCTGTATGTACTGAGCTGCAGGCCAGTGAATTTGAGCAGTTTGGGTTTGGAGAGTTAAAATACTATCAGTATTTCTAAATGGAAAGCGTATTAAATATTTTCTCCCTGGAGTGCTTTAATAGTTTTAGCATAGGTTGTACCTCAACTTAAATATATTTTCAGTGTTTTTGCAGTCTATATATATGGCATGTAGTTTTGCTGCCATGTAGTTGCAGAAAACAAAATGAAGACTTTTGGTTTTAGTTGTTTCTGACATATCTGAGATACAGGATTTCTCTCCCATCCTTTCAAAAGAAGGACTTTTTGCTTTTTTAAGACTTTTTCAACCTCTGCAATTTACGTTTTGGCCTTTGAGACTGTCACTTTCCTTCTGCCTAGTCCCTGTCATACATCAACTGTTCTTGTTTTTATCCTGCTGGAAGCTGTGAAGAAACAATTCTTCAGTAATGTCACTAGAAAATGAATAAATAAGAGCTTCGTATTCCCCAGACTAGTTTCTTTGAGCTAATATACACCAAGAGGTATTTCTGTGAAACACTCTCTGTGTGTTTGTTTTAGATGAGTTAAATAATTGAGTTAAACTATGACTGACTTGAGGAGGAGTGAAAAGGAAAACAATGAAGAACAGGGGAACGAACAGATAGTGCTGCAGACATTTCTAAAACTTAGCAGACTAAGCCTGAAAGTAAACCCTGAGAATGGGAAGCAAGGATGACTACCAGACGAATATAAATGTTAGTATGCTCGCAGCACTGTAATGCGAACTGTTCAAGTTACTTTAATATTTCTAAAATATGATTTTAAGGACCCTGTTTTCTCTCACAGGAATAAAGCTGTCCCCTCCTTTTGAAATCATATATTAGGCTAAAAAATGTTCCAGGATTTAAATTGACCCCATTTTGTGCTTTGATGGTAAATACACTTTTAAGTCAACTTACCTATTTTTGTAGAGCTATTGTGTGAGGTTCATGATATAATATCACAAATATTGTGATTATAGAACAAGTTTTCTTGGTATATTTTTGTCATCTCATAAGGTATTTTTGTTTGTCAATTCTGATAACGGAATTCTGAAGGAAGTTGCTCAAACTTATGTATAAAACAGCTACATGCTCTACTCCCAGTTACAGTTTACTTTTTTTTTATTTCCTAGGATGGGAATTGTACTCTTTTAACCCATTATCCCCTGCCTAATTAAATACAAATACCCTCCAGACATGGCTTTCTCAAGGCACATCAAAGTTTATTATAAATGCAGCTCACCATTTGTGGGCTGTGCTGTGTTGTGCTGCTCTGGTACAAAAGGTATTTCACTTGCATGTTAAGTTTATTAGATTCCTTATGTACATCAAGGAGGTGTTCTTTGATGTTCAGGCAAATTGTAGTTTTAGCAACTAACCATAAAATCACCGGTTTAGTTAGGCAAGAAACTTCTCTTGAATGCAGCATTAGTTGGTGACAGTTGTTTTCATTACAGGAAAACCAAAAAGAAGTAGAAAACCAGATACACGCATTTGAGCAATTGACAGGTCCACAGAACTGCTCTACATTTGGCACCAACACTTACTTTCACTCAGTTACAGACTTGGAGTACTGGAAGGATTGGGGCCTAACTTTGAACCTGAGAGTTGATAGGTGCTACATGGACTTTTCCAAACACACAAGGTACCTGCAGCTTCTACTAATTTCAGTGATGTTTTGGAAACCAAGCAGTTATGAAAAGCAGAACAATAGGGCTTAATTCCCATAAATAAATAAAAAATAAGATTGTTCTGAGTGCCATTTCAGTGGCAGCTAGCAGACAAAAAGTAGCATCACTTTTTCTAGATCACTGTATGTGTTCTTTTTGTGCCTGGTTACATCCTCCTGGTGCTTGCCACCATGTGTATATATTTTCCTTTGAGGAACCGGTTCAAAACATGCTTCCTTCTGTGGAATCAACAGGTAGCAGAAAATCCATGTGATAGACTTAGAAAGATTATTTGTATGACTTGAGCAATTACTGTCTGATGTGGCAGGCATTCCTAGACCTATCCTTGAATTGTACTTGATTTATTCCAATTTAGAATGAACTGATTCAGTAGAACTCTCTATATAACAAGGTGAAGGGTTCTTTTAGATTTATTCTGTACTAGGAAACAAAAAATGGCTGGCTTAATGCTAAGTAAAAAAATGCTAAGTAAAAAAATGCTTAGCTTAATGCTAAGTAAAAAAAAAAAAGTTATTGGAAAATTTAAGCATAGAAGCTGTTGCACCTGCTTCTAGATTTTCTTAAATGAAGCAACTTTTTTAGTAGTAATCTCTCTCAGCACCATCCTTATTTGTCTCAATCCTGTAGTTTATGAATCAGTAGCTGATGGTGGTTTTTTGAACAAAATATCCATTAATTTTTTGTTTAATGTTTTCCTGATGAGAGAGAGAAAAAAATGATAATAACACCACATTACAATAAGGGTACAAATTCATTGTAGCATTATATTGGGACTTTTGCTGAAAGGCCTTAAGAATGTCAGTGAAACTAAGCACAAATTTTTCACTCAGTTGAGCAATGTAGACAAATTTGAGTTAAATTTGATCTGCTTTCTAGAAGTTACCCAGGCCAGCTGTTATTCTGCCTTTACTGAAATGGAAATATATATCAGATGGAGCTGAGATTTATAGTGGGAAACTGGAATGGCATAAACAGGGAAGAAGTGGGATTGGGAAAGTGATTTGCAGAGTTTTTTGCTAGATCTGTGATTAAAAATTAAACAATTGGATAGATATCACTGGGATATCTGGGATATCTGGGGGATATAATCTTGAATATAAGAATTTTGTTTAAGAAGGAGTGGCAAAGGAAGGAATAATATCTGTCCTTTGCCTACATTGGCCACTTCTTTACCTTGAATTTACCTTTTCCCACCTGGTTTCCAGTTTCTTACATGTTTTCAAAGTTAAGTAGATGTAGATCCTTAATTTATATCCTGCTTCCTTAGGTATACTTTCTCACACGTGTAGGTGTGATTTGTTGCCTAGAAGGGAGGTTTGAGGGAGCAGGTAAACCAAGATGGATGAGTTTAAAAAATCAGTGTCTGAAGAGGTGGCTTACATTCTGCCACATTGTGGCAAAAACTAAGTTCTATCTCACCATCCCTCTGGGACTTGTATGTTGCCATCAGGAAAGGGCAGAGACACATTTAAGCTGAAATTGTCTGAGGACAAGGCTCTCTTCATAAAATCACAAAATGTCTCAAGTTGGAAGGGACCTACAGGGATCATCAAGTCCAACACTCATTTTGCAAGTAGTGGTACTGGAGAGTGGTGAAAAACCCAGGATGTGCTACTTGGGGTTTGCTTTTGGGGTCATACACTAGCTAGCTGAAGGGGATCTGCATATGATTTTGCATTTCAGAGGTGGGTGATAGCTGCTAAATCTTGCAAATGTATGACTTTGAAGATGGAATTATGTAAACACTCCTCATGAATTATAATGGGAGTGATCTTTTTGCGGTTTATTCTTTGTTGCTTATTTTATTGATTTCGTAGCAGAATACTTTTATTAATGTATTTATTTTCATAAATTACTAGGTAAGAGACATTGGATAAGTAGATGAAACAAGATCAAAGTTTAAGGCAGAGAGCCTTAGGGTGAAGCTAAATTCTTTAATGCTATATTCGCTTGCATAGCTGTAGAAACCACACAGCTCTTTCCTGTGCTGTACAAGGAGTACTGTCCTGAGGAGGATCCCAGAGTGTCCAAAACTGGAAACAAATATCACTGCTGGATGCTGTCACCATCTTGAATAACTGAGAGCACTAGTGTAGAAAGAAAACTTAACTACTTCTTTAAAAAGTTATTTTTTTATTATTATGACCATGTTCTTTATTTGTATTGCAGTGGTGCATAGAAGCTCCAGATATTGGCCTGGAGTATGGTCATTGGACAAACATAGAAAAAACCTTAGCTTTACAATGAACTGATCCTAGAGTGATATGTAACTGAATAAGTACTGTAAATCTGCATGCCAACCATTTGTGATGATGTATCAGGAACTGTGTACTCACTGATCCAGAAATAAGAAGAGGGCTTCAAAAGAAGGGTTGGAATAATGTTAGCTAAAATTTCATGTGCTTGATTCAATTTTCAGTTTGCTTTGCACATTACTTTGAAATTTCTGTTAGCGCATCAAAGACAGCCAACCAGGCAGATGTTGAGGAAGAAAACTTGAAAGGAGGTGATGCAGTTGAGTTTTATGGACATTTTTGGAGGTTTTCTAGGTGGTCAATTGTAGTATGAGTTTGTATAATCCTCACTGAAAGCTATTAAACATTTAGGAGATCTGTGAGAGCTGTTTCTTACAACTGAGTCTGCCAGTGGAACCAAATAATGGTCAGAAGGCATAACAAAATTGTATCAGAGCCTCATGGTGCAACTTGATTGGCAAAACCAGAGCAGCTTCTGCAGGCAAAATGGAATCTGAGGTGCACTTACAAGCGGTAAGACACTTCCTAGCTTCAAGTGTACTGTGGGAAAATGAGATGAAAGTTTACATTTACTTTGAAAACTGACTCTCATGGTTGAAAAAGTGAAATCTATAGCTTGATGTTTGCTTTGTATCTTGTTCTTTGCCATCCTTTATCAGCAATATTGACTCACTATATTAGAACAACCCAGTCAATATATGAAGTACTGTATATCTCATGATAACATTATGACCCCAAAATTAGAAATGTGATTTATGAATAGCTGATTATCTGCACAACTTTTAAAATCTTAATGTGTTGGTACCATGGCTAATTCTATTCCCCTCAGCACAGCCTGAGATATTTTCCTTTACATGACAATTTTGGGAGAGGTTAGAGAGAAATTACAATACCATAAACCATTAGGTCATGTAGGTCCATTGTCATATATTTTTCATTCATATACTTGTGAAATATCAAATAATTTTGGCAGAGACCTGCTCTGAGTTACAATCATTTTAAAATCTGAGAATCTATCAAAACCATATTTCTAGCTGTAGCAAACTGTATATTTACATTACAGTCTGTCCAACATGAGTAATCAACCATATTACAGTATACATTTTATTTCAGCTAGTAACAGTAGCTTATCCAAGTTCCAATCAGAGGCACAGTGTAAACAACAACCTAAGTTTTATGTCCTTCAGTGGTAAGCCAGTCATGTTCTGGTTTAAAAAAAAAAAAAAAAAGTGTGTATGTGTATCTGTGTATATACTATTTACAATAGTTCTTGCAGATGCACTTAGATTATTTTTGTAGCCAATGCCATACTGTCAAATACTTTTTCATTTTATTTATAACCATAGAAAGTGCAGTTTTTATAGTTTTTTCCTTTTGAAAACTAAATGTGATATGTCAAAGACCCTAATCAACAACTGAAAGCCTCAAACCCTTTTTGATAGGCCTCTCTAGTCTGTTCCACAGCAGGGCACAGACTTGGCTCAAGGCAGCAGGATATGATCATTTTGATCACTGGTTATTGAGTAAAACCTCATAATTTGGTTAAAATTACATGGTATAGCAAGTCTGTTTTATGTACTTTTGCTAATAGCTGCTAGAAATGTTTTCACTCTCTAGCCTCCCTAGTGCTTCTTTGCTAAAGGTAATGTTTCTTAAAGGAGCCATAATGCACTTTTCACCTCTTAAACTGAAAATGACTGCTACGTTAGACAAATATAAGCAAAACTGTCTAGCCTGGATAAAATAGTCTTCTGAAGATTTGTTGCTTGAAACAGATACTTCTACTTTTTGTAATGTCAATTTTGTTCTCACTGGGTTGTGACAATTTTACAAAGCTCAAGTCCTCATTTTATCACAATGAAGTCTTTTCAGGTTTTTTTTCCTGTATGTACTCTGAAGTCTGGGTGCATGATCTGACTGACTCATTGTCTCTGTGAGTCTGGTCAACCCGGTTTGTACCTATGACTTAGACTGTAGACTGTAATTCTCGATCTAAGGTGCCTCTAGAATTTTTCATTTAACAATACATAACATCTGTACAAATTCAAGCAGTGGAAGATTATAAAAATGCATTATGTCTGGTTCAGTGAATATTGGTACCTACAATGTGAAATTTTGAGGAAAGAGTCATTGCTGAAAATAGTTTTGAGGAACCTGCTGTGATGAATAGTTAGATGACTAGTCTTGTTCAGGACAAAAGGTAGCCAGTGATTTAAGGAAGAAATGCACATTCAATATTTACTTTGTAGATATTGTAGTGCATCTTTGTACACAGATTATCAGTATAGCACATACAAATTCAAATATTATTAATATCATGTTAGCAACTTAATGTTAATACCATCATTATTTTCTTATGTTTTGAAATATGTTTAATAGTACTTCTTAATATTTTTGACTTACGGATAGTAGGAAATATGTCCCTATGACATTGCATACACGCACATGCACACACATTAAGAGAAGGAAGGGTGGGAAGCAAGAAAGAGAGGGAATTTCAGCAAGCAACATGAGGAAGATCAACATGAGGGAATGCAAAATTAGTGGAAGGAAAGAAAACAATTGAAGATGAGAGGAAAATTAGGGTAACACGTAGAATCAGAGCCTAAGAGCAAAAGTACATCTCATGATGTGCTTGTTCAAGAACACTATAATGAGATAATATATATATCTTAAAATAAAATAAAACCCAATAAAAGAAAAATAAATATATAAAAGAAATGTGAATCTTCTAATTCTAAAAAGTGGAATAATATATCCCTGGAGTAAATAATAAAGTGAAATAAAATCCATAGTAGTTAAGAGGTTACTGAGTGATACAATTAATCTATAATAATTGTTTTCTCCATATTAAAAATGCACATGTATAGTTGTGTTTCTGTGAACCATTACTTAGACAGAAGACTAAGGTTCTTAGGGTAGACAAACATTCATAGTATGAATGCAAAGAACCTAAGTTAAATAAATTTTTAAAACTTCATGATTTCGAGGCCTGGATATGTAAAAACAAATTAGAACAAGAAAAACACCATAGCAGATTTGCCAAATATAGGATGTCAGAGTATCCTGTATCAAAATTGTATACTCCATATAAGAATAGTAAATCTCTGAAAATAATGGGAAAACTTCACCATCACAAAGATGGTGAAGGGTCTTGAGGGGAAGCTGTATGAGGAGCGGCTGAGGTCACTGGATTTATCCAGCCTGGAGGAGACTGAGGGGAGACCTCATTGCAGTCACAACTTCCTCATGAGCGGAAGAAGAGTGACAGGCACTGATCTCTTCTCTGCAGTAACCAGTGACAGGACCCGAGGGAATGGCCTGAAGTTGTGTGGCCTGAAGTTTTGGATATTAGGAAAAGGTTCTTCCCCCAGAGGGTGGTTGGGCACTGGAACAGACTCCCCAGGGAAGTGGATTGTCCTATGCAGTGCTAGGAGTTGGCCTCGGTGATCCTTTTGGGTCGCTTCCAATTCAGGATATTCCACAATTCTGTGAAATGGTGATGGATCTCATAAAACAACACTCATGCTATTAAAGAATTGTGAACTATAATCTACTATGCACTTACATCATGATTGATTTAAACATATAGCTCCTTAGAATAGTTTTACCTTAGAGTAGTTTTAAAGTTATATCAAGGGGTACACGTTAATGCCAGTAAGGGTATAAAAGTATACATTTGGAGGAAAGTACTAAGAGGAAAAATATTTTCTCAGGCTGTTGGGAAGGTGGAAAAAGAACTGAAGCAGATTGGGGAGCAGTTGACTTTAGTGTAACTCACAACTAATTGACTTGATTAGAATGACCTGATAATCCTTCCTTACTTGTGGAACCGGGGACCCCTGGTGGCCTAGCGGTCGCTCCTGCTTCAGGGTCCCCCGGGCAGATGGAGCTCGTCAGCCCCTAAGGCCATCCATCTAAGAGAAGGTCACTCT
>JAWWLV010000100.1:40434323-40445368 GCA_035041135.1 Platyrinchus mystaceus
ACCTTAGGATTACAGGGTGGGCTCAGTTCAGCGCAGGCGGTGGCTCACCTAAAAAATCCATTGGGCAGGTTTGAAAGGTAAAAAGACCTTTCCCAGATCTTCGTTCACGAAGACTGGCCACTTACTTGTGGAACCACTTGTAGAACCACTATGCCATTACTGGAACATGTTAAACTTTACATATTTTTATTTTTAAATTTCAGATCTAAAATGTGGCAATAAGGTTGGAACTGGAAATTTTCTGGAATCGGATTTGCAGTTATCTGTGATGTTATGTTTTGGGTTACTATCTGCCAGAGATCACTGGTACTAGTTACAGAAGAACCATATTCTGTGGAACAACATAAGATAAAAGATAAGATAATAAGTGGCCAGTCACAACAACATGCATGAAAAATGGTTACAGATTAAAGCCTATTTTGTCTTCCAGCATATGAGTTACAAATAGTTGAAGATGTGTCCATATGCTTGTGCATATTATTGCTGAAACTCATACGAGTTTAGTCTGCTGCTGTATGAAACATGAGTTCAATTTGCAGCACACCTGGTGTGTAGCATGTTTTAAAAAGCCAGTATACAGCCTCTTTGAATTCAGAGACACTGTACAAAGTGTTGATGTAGTTGTGTTGCACATTTTGTGATACACATTTCTGCTGTCAGTCTCTACCACCTCATGTTCCCCTTAACTTTTTTTGGTGGAGCATTGGCATTGAGTGACTTGACTGTGGGAGAATTGGTGATTTCAGTCTATAACTTGGCTTAATTCCTAGGAAGACCATGAATCGTTTAGACAAACCATGGAAAACCTTTTTTATTTTTGTTGTGTGATTTGCTTTCTTAAAATCAAAAGCCATACAGTGATAGTTAGGAAGACTAGGAGAGAAAAGTCCTTTACTAGATTTTATTTGGCAACCAGTGAGTTCCATCTACTTCAATGAAAACCACCATTTGGGCTATTTTGGTATATTCTTAGGGAAGCATCATACTTATGACTTCCATGGGACTTTACGATAACTAGAGAAAAAGAATGTGAGAATTCTTGTTTTGGATTATTTTTGTTTGTTTATTTGGAGGACAAACAACTGTAAATGCAGTTGTTTCCCAATAGACAGCTCCAGTTGTGTACAGATTCACAAAGCTTGAGGAAAGAATTGGATGTGTTGTTGAAAGAGTCATAGTGTGTAGCTAGTTAGCCAAAATTTGGATTAGTAAGCAAGTCATTAGGAGTTTGACATTCAGGGCTCTAATTGTGGTTTTGAGTATTACATTAAAGGATCAAAAAGTGATATTCTCTTTGGACCATCTGGAGTTAGTCAGGCCAGCAGTAAATGTTCAGCAGATTTAAGACTGTTGTTAAGTTTCTAACATTGTTTTCTGTGGAGTGCCTTGTTTTGCTGGTTCCCCTCCCCGCCCCCCCCCGTTTATTCAGGGGTGGTCTTAAGGTCAGTAATAGTAGGTGCTTCAAGAAAATATTGGTGTTTTGGGACAGTGACATCATTTCTGTTGTGTGTGGGCAAACGTGATAGTCCTTTGCTTTCCTCAGTGGGAGAAATCAGCAAGTATGGTATGGGCAGAAGGTCAGTTGTTCCCAGCAAGAAAGTGCTGACCCTTTGCAAGCTCATCAACATGACTTTCATTTGTAATGACTGTGCTTAAATAAGTCTTTGTTCGGTAAAATATGCAAGCAAAGCTGCTTGTTCTTTCCATGAACAGCGAAATGCTGATTTAATGAGGACCAGTGAAAGGATGTATGTGGAAGCTTGCCACTGTTCAAAATGGTGGGAAAGTGCCAAGGTGAGCAATGCATGGAGAAGATGTGGTGATCTCACTTCTCCAAGACCAGTATGAATTGGAAGCATTTGCTCCATAGTTTGCCTAACCCTTGGTTCTCTTTCCTTCCCACTTATCCTGTGCTTCTTCCCAATCAGACCTCATTCCCCAACAGTGAATCCAGCATAAGGCTTTGATCTTGTGATGCAGCCAGTCTGAAAAGCAGTTTGTACCCAGACACATTTTAATCATTCATATCATGATTGGTGGCTCCTTGTTGTTAAACCACAAGTATTGATCCACTGCTATTGCAGTACATGGGTGAGGAAACATGGCCTGTTGGTTGCAGACTGAATAGGAAAGAAGCGTAGAGCTCCTCTAACTCACATCTTTTCATCAGGGTGGTTTGAAAACTCCATGGTGGTGAATTACATGGTGTTTGATTTGAGTTACAAGATGTTTGATTTGACAAAAATGGCTAGATTTACATGACTGGGTTCCTTTTAAATAGGATAAGTGATATTTGTCCTTTGCCCTCATATCTGAGTTGGCTGACAGGTTAACTGCTGCGAAGTATTGCACCTGGAAGAACAGACCTGGTGTAAAACTCCTTCCAAGGCATATATAGCTGTGTGATACGTGCTGAAGTTTTACTGATTAATTGTTTCTACACAAGTTAATTCTGTCAGACAAACATATACTGCACAAACCTTGGTTGGTTCAAAACAGTTCAAATAATTGTGTTCAAATAATGTTCAGATAGCTGATTTGTTAATTCTGGTTTTGCTTTTGGATCAGATTTAAAGTTCTGTGAGAACTGGCACAAAAATTGACATGCAGAAATTGAAGACATAATATTGTCACTGACTGTAGGTGACAGTGACCCACAGTGTAAGACATGGGGTTATTCTATTATCCAGGACCATACACACACACACACACACACACATATATATAAATAGGTTATCTCCCCAAAGTTTGTGTTTTAGCTAGGAAAGATGATGAAAAAGAGGAATCTAAGATGGAAAATTTGATAAAAATGAAAGCTTAAGGACTGAAACAAAACTGCAATTCTAATAACATTTTATTAGTGCCTGGGAGCCTGTGCCTTTGCTACAACCCCCTGAATGTTTTATTTTTGTTATAATTACAGTATCTTGCCTGCACTTTGTCCCTCTGATCCTTTGTTAAAGCCCAGATCACTATGTGCAGACTGTGCTTGTAGGTGTGATTTATTGAGTGACAAGTAGCTGTAGGGTAGAACACACGCCTCTGTACCTGAGTAAAGTATTAGACATCACAGAGCTGGGGGGTGGCGAGAGAGAGAAGAAAAGAACAGAGCAGTAACACAGCAGCTCCTGGATACAGATCAGACAAGAGGTTCTGCCACAAATCACCTAGAAACATGTCAGACGCTGCATGTTTGTTGTTTTACACTGAGGGCACAGCCGTAGTCCAAAAGTATTGATTCTTTTCTTTGTACAGAGACAGAAACTGTCAGCTCTAGCAGACTGACCTCAGTATGGCTCAGACAACTATTCCCCACCCTGCCTACCATATGAACCCCACAGGAAAAGTCCAGGCAAGATATGCCAATGTCCGTTTCACATAAACAGAGAGAAACCCAAGTCTGCTGAAACAGCTTCTGTCTCTCCCTCCAGAGGTCCATGATAGCGGTTCTGCACCACATTTCCTATGACAGAGAATTTGATTTTTTCCAGTGTCTCAACATTCAAGAGACATTAATTCTACTTAATCATTGAAGAATTCAAGAAGTGTCTACAGAAACTAATAATAATAATAACAACCCCCACTGCTATTTCTCACAGAGAAAAAGCACTAGCATTTTTTTTATGGGCCTGGTGGGGAGAGTGGGAAACAAGCCCACTTTGCACTAATCACAGGCAGAAATGTTTTAATAGAATTGTAATTATTTGTGTTAGTATAGTAAAATGACCCAGACATATTTTACATGTAAAAACATGACCACATTTCAGGGAAATATTTGAGTTGACTTCAAGCGTTCTTTTGCGTTTTATTACAATATATTTCAGTGCAGTAGAGTTATGTGCTTTTTTTCAAGGCTTCACTGTTTTACTATAGTATTATTTCCCTCCTTTTAAATACTTTTCTGTGCCCTTCCCTAGCCCTAACACACTCACTCATTCGTGATGAAGAGAACTCAGTAGTAAGGAATGATATCCGTATGGAAAACGTTAACTGGAGTCACAAATTTGACTCCAAAAGTATACCTGTTTTGGCATCTGTGAAGATACATAATCTCTGTAAAGACTTCTTCAGCTAAGTTTTAATACAGCTTTGTGTTCTGACATCACACATCACCAAAGGTGCCATCATCCTTTGGTCAGTGAATGATTTTTTACTGTGGGAGTTTACAGAGCATAAAACTCACTCTATATATCTTAGTTAATCCTATTATTATTTAAAAACTCATTTTAAAACACAATACTATGGTCCTCTGACTATTTAATAACTTGATTAGGATTTACTATCTATAATGTATAAGGTGCTTTATAGAACAGAGAGAAAAGTACTGTGTAATAGTATTTTACTTAAATTTACTTTAATACTTTAGTTGTGTTTTACTTAAAACAGAAAGTTAATGTAGTTAATGTAGATAAAGAATATCCAAAAGGTTTAAATGAAGAAAGGAGTGTACAGAGGTTGTAATGATAGATTATTTGAGAATTGCTTTGTTTTAAAAAATCTGCTTATTTTCATTACTGCTATTATTTGGTTATTATTTTAACTTGAAAGCACATTCCTGTATGCAATTTTCCAAGGAAAAGTGTTGATCATAACATATTCATTCTGCTTTGTAGTATAAACTATAAATTATCTAGATCTATCTACATTTCTGCTAAAAGGCTGTCACTTAAGCATATTATGTGACATGGAGGCACTCTACCACCAAGTGAGAGTAGTTTTGTCTTGTTGGAAAGGATGATGCAGACTGGTAATAGAAGTCCCTTAAGAATCAAAGCACATTACAGTTTTTTAAGTTCTGCTAAATAAAATAACTTTTGAAACTTGTGCGTTTTGAAAATTCATGTAATGAATTTTTAGTCAAAAAGCCCCCATATTTTGGGAATTGTTTTCTGTCTGACATTTTGTAAACATATTCCCATATTAGTATGGCTGTTCATTAAAACAATGTGTTACTATATTGTAGAGAACATACCAAAAAGTTTGCTTCAGAAAGACATAGGGCCCCATCATCATTGGCAATATTTCATTGGCTGATCAAACCCTAATGATTGCATTAATGAAAATATATTGGCAGAAAATAATTTTCTTCTTTTGTTATTACTTGCTTTGTGCTCTTGTTAGTGTTTTTTGTATGACTGCCACTTCTTCCCATTTATAATTAGTTTCCCTTTTTTCACTCAGTAGCTGCAAAGAAGAAAGGTATTGCAAACAATTTGAAATTGTCTGAAAATTACCTAAATTGCCTAGACTTTTGAGAGAAGGGTACAACTGAAATTTTTACATCTGTCTTGCAGATTGTGTCATTTCAATGCTTTATGTGGCATTCTGAAAACCATCCACTCTTAAAGGAAATTTTCAGGAGCTCTTTTATACTGAATCACTGCCTGTCATAAGGAAGTTGATTGGTATTGAGGCGGAACCTATACTTTCCCCTCTTTAAACTGTTTGTATTTGTTAAAAAAAGACTAACTAAACTGGAGAGATACTAGTACTTTTGTTATTAAATATATTTTTGTCATATTGAAAATTAACATTTTTTAAAAAAATCTGTTTTCACTGAAATAGAAAAAAAGAGATAAAATTATTTGTAATTTTGTGAGGTTATGGAATAATAAAATTTGCTTTTTTTCAACCTGTTTGTTTTTAAGGGCTTTCCCTTGTTTTGAGAGGCTATTTTCTTTCTTTTTGAATACTATATTAAACAGGATAGTAATGCAATACTATCACAAAATTTTGTATGACATTTTATAAAATCTAGCAAGTTTGAGGAAATGAGAGGGTATATCAGGAAAAGTTTCGAACTTTGATAAAATTATAAAATAGATAATTTTTTGTTAATTTTGCTGAAGTAAGTCTTCGAGATTTCTGCTGAAATAGATGAAGTCAAGCAATTCATATCTAAGAAAATCATAAAACAAGGGGGGGAAAAGCAAGTAATAAAAGGAGAAAAAGCAATGAAAAGGGTGATTTCTATTTTTCTTTTTTTTTTTTGTGAATATGTCTAGCAAACACTCCCACCTGATTGAATTTTCTACATTTCTGCTTTGTCCAAATTTGTATAGTAAGGTGACAAGAAGTTCTGCAGAAATATGTAAAATCAGGACTTTGTTTTTGTAACCATAATAGTTTTGACCAAATGAGTAGTCATGCAATGCCTGAGAAAAATTGCTTCACAGCAAACTTATGAGAATAGGAGCACACATGCCACATAGATATTTTCATGTACAGAAAATGCTGTTGAAAGGAAGAGTAGAAAAATTGTATTTGAAGGAGGAAGGACAAAAACATAAATAAACTGGCCAACCTTTACTTGCTACACATCTTCTGTTTATTCTTTGTTGTTAACAATCTTTCTTTCCAGCTAGAATTATTAGGTAACACCAGCTTTTTAAACCTTTTTCACAGACTTCTCTTGGTCTCTAACTTTGGCCGTTGTTGTCAAATCCTGATTGTATCAAAATGACTACAAAAGAAATCTTCAGTGGAGTTACTACGGTTCAAAACTGATGCACAAACATTTCCCTGTGGAATTGATTTGCTTAGAATATATAATTTTAAACCTAACTTTATAATCAGAATTTAAACTTAATTTTTAAAGAAAAAGAGAAATTAATTATATGTTAACTATTAGTTTAAGAGGTCCTAGAGATTTTTTGAAATGGGACTACTATTTGAAAATACTACTAGATGTAGATTGTAATTTTTTTTTTTGTACTGTGAAAGCAGACAAGGAAGCAAGGAGTTCAGCAAGCTAGGAGATTTTGTTCCTGCAGTCCAAGCATAAAAAAGCCTTGGTTACACAGTCTGGAAGGCAAAGCTCTCAAGACACTTAGTCTTTACAGAATAGTGTTTTGCATGAAAAGCCTAAATATTTGAGCAATGGCCACCAATCTTTAGGGGCCTTA
This sequence comes from Platyrinchus mystaceus, assembly GCA_035041135.1. NCBI lineage: Eukaryota > Metazoa > Chordata > Aves > Passeriformes > Tyrannidae > Platyrinchus > Platyrinchus mystaceus. The sequence goes on from JAWWLV010000100.1 coordinate 40,441,229, forward strand.
TTTTCTAGGGACTTATGCGCTGTGGATCCATATTCTTCACATAATTTAAAGGAGACTCTCCATTAATATCCTAGGTAACCCTTTAAAAATAGTTGAAAATAAACTCCCTTTTTTTACAACCAATTCGTACATATAGTTTCTCTTTTGGATTTAAGACAGCTTTCCAATTTTAATCTCATTACACATTTTATAATCCAGTCTGGTTTACAGTACATCAAGTACTGTAACATTCACAGGGTAGTTTGAAGGGGAAGGGTAGTTTTCAGATGTAAATAAATAGGACAAATCCTGAAGCCCTATGACAAACCCTATGTTGAAGATCCCATTGGAAACAATGGGACCTAAGCAAGAATGTTGATACCTGGAGGCTAGGTTCAAGTCTCTCAATAACCAGGCCTTATGGAGACTGGCAGAAAACAGTCCTCAGAAAGTGAACACAAAGGAGACATAAACACACATTCTTGAGAGAATGTTCAGAAAAATTTTGAGAAAATGTTCCTAAAAAGCTGTTAACATATATACATCTTGTTTTGTTGAAGAGAATTTTGAATGATCTAATATTGAGGGACATGATTCTCCCTAAGAATTACTGTGACACTTGGACAGTTAATTAATAACAATATTTATACTATCTATTGGAATAATTCCTTACAACTCTTCTTCTGGTCCATAGTTCTGTTGCAGTGCTACTAATGATGCTGTGACGTGCTATTACAACACAGTTGTTTTCAATGACTGTTTAGCTCATGACATATGATCCTAATCCTTACATTACTAGGAAAATAAATCGTTTTAGTGTTACTATTTCTGTCAGAGACAAGCAAATGAAATCCCAAGGTAATATATGTTTGACTGGATGAAGAAGAACAGTTTCATTTGAACATCTCTACAGACCACTTAGTAGGGTATGTTCATATTTCTGAGCAATGGAGAATGAGAAGGAAGACATAGCTCCATATCCAGAAAAGACTTGGAACAGCTTTTGTCTGGTGGTGGCTGCTTTCAGTCATGCAGATAGTGGCTGATCCCAATTCCTGAAGGCAAAAGCAAACTTTTTGTTCTGCTGTGGATGAAGCAGTTTTCCTTGCCCGTGACATACCTTTGTGCTTTTGCAGTGACTTGTAGAGGCTTTTTTAGCTCTGTTACAGGTTGTCTGGAATGGTCTTATTGTCTCAGACTTCTACTGCTCTTTTTTTTCCTTTCACTTTGTTCTTTTAATTGATCTTCTCTTTCCTGCTCACTTTTATGCCATCCTTGCTTCTTTCTTACATCCTATCTGTTTTTCTTTTGATTGCTGTACCATTATTTGTTACCCTGTTGGCCACTGTTTTATGGCAAAAATCCCTGGCAAATTTGGTATCTCGAGAAAAGGAAAAAAATTCAAAACAAGCCCAATCTAGACAATTAGCACAAGAGAGGAAACAGGATTCACAGTTCTCCCTGTGTTCCTGAAGACTTATGACTTCTGTTTTTTCCTCAACTGAGTTTTTCTCTCTTCTGAGCTGGGACAAGGGACTGAGCTTCTTTTGTGCTCATATACAGTATTTCTCAGTATGGGGTCAGGGTTCTCTTTGGGTAGGTTCTGTGAGGTTTTACTGCTGTGTCTGCTACTACCCAGATACTACCCAGATTAAAGAATAATAGTGGTGCAGTCTTCTTTCTGCCCCTAACCTCTTGCCCAGAAGTGCACTCATCACTGAAGTGGTGAGGAAGGTGATGGTTATGAAGAGGGGCATAGAATCTAAAAGAGTTAGTAATTTATTTTGACTTTCCATTTATTTCAGAATTTATTTCCACTACTGGGAATCTGAGAGCCATCTTTGTTTTGCTTCACAAGTGGCAAGATACCTAAGAGATGGCTTAGAAATGGGGGGAAATGTTAAGAAAACATTTCAGTCATGATGATTGCCTAATTTCAAAGTGTTTATTCCAATTACCGGGTTCCCACTTCAATAAAGGTTTAGAGGTCTTAGGACCTTAATGGAATCCACTCCCTTTTCTTTCCTCTTTTAAGCACCTGAGGAGATAGTAGAAACATTACCTTAACCATAATATTTTCTTCCTCTCATTGTCATCACTAGCAACTTTTAAGGGAATTTATTTGGGAACAGCTTGCTCTCTTCTTCATCTTGGTATTTAAGTGCCTGAACAATGATAACTAATCTCTTCAGTTTTCAGATTGACATATTTCTATGCATGGGTCTGACGTCCATGTCTGTGTTCCCACTTGCTTTAAATCAGAACTTGTTAGCTTGTTGCAGGAGAAACCACCAGAGGAGCGAAGTAGGAAAATTGAATATGCCATGCTAAAAGTGTAATACAACATAGAAGTAATCAATGCACTGCTAACAAACTGTGTGCTAACAAAACAGTGGAGGAAGTGAAGGGTCAATGTTTATTTTGGCTTATGAAACAATTAAGATAAATCTTAACTGTGATAAGCAGGTTTAAGCCAAATGATAAATGTTGCTAAGCAACGTGTTGCTTTTAGTGTTTGCTTATGGTGGGAGAATACTTGGCAAATATGGGCAAGTTCTCTTTTCTCCCACGTCTTTGAACTTCACTAAGGAGTATTATTCAAGCATATGAATATGAATATGCATCTGAACTGTGTATGGCTGAGGTGTCATTGGCTTCCATGGAGCCACTCTCTAGATCCACTGAATTTCCCGAATGGCCTGCAGCACTTGAAGGAGGGATTGCTGAAGGAGTTTGTCATCTGTGTACAGTGGGGGATGGAAAAATATGCCTGTTTTCCTATTGCCCAAGCAGAGGCTTACTGACAGAGGGAATTATTGCAGTCATGGTTGTTGGAGTGTTCAAAAGTTAATTTGTAAGCATCTGTCTTGAATGTCTTTCTATTCAGGGGAGCAAAAAAATTAATTACAGAATAGCAGTGTGGCTTTTTTATAAAAGGCTGCAATTTCAAAATATTTATTGTGATTTACGGGATATTAGCTATAAAACGGGATGCTGACAGTACAGCAGTTAGTGACATTAAAATACCACAAAGATTAAAACATGTAGTAGTATTTGTTTAAAGGTTTCAGAATTTTGCTTATTTGAAAATACTTTTAAATATGCTAAGAATTAACAAGATGTTTAAAAATATTTAAAACTGCTTTACAGATTGGTAAAATCCACAGCAATTGGATTATTTTGCATTGAAAGATCTCCCAAGGAGGTGCTTTTCAATAAAACAAAGGTATCATTATCATGTGGGTAACCACTCAGTTATTGTAACTAGTCCTGTTTATTATACATAATTCTCATCATGAGGGCAAATAATCCATCAGCAAGTGAGCTGATTTCTGATTACCTTGTTGAAAGGCTGATGTGGTGTGTGACTGTGCCCATTGTATTTCTGCCTAGGATTTCCTGGACATAAAAATGTCTTCACATTCTCTGTAGCACATGCTCAGAGTCTCATACTTTCAAGAAATGCCAGGCCTATTCCTTGTGCACTGAGCAGTCAGTCTCTGCAAAGTGAGGAAGGATGTTACATGTGGGACATGTTGGGCTTAGTGCATGTGAATAGACCAGCTATACCATTGACCCTTCCTGAAAAGTCATAGTAACTGTGTACAAGTTGCTAAGTAGCTTTTGCAAGCTTGCCAGAGAGATAAATTGTCCTAAAAGCCATCTTTGAAGTACATATGGAATGGGTTGATCCTTCCTGGGGGTGCTGGGCATGCTTATGATTTGTAGGTAACCAGGCAGCCCAGCTGAAACACAAAAGTTACCATCCTGACTTTGGATTCTTCACAGACAGAATAGGATAGCAGGTGTTACAGGGCTGATCATACCTTGTAACTCCCAAGTTGTACAGTGACTTCTGTGAATAAATCTCTTAATGGTGGGAATATCAACAAATAAGACAGGGAAGAACCAAAGCAAACTCAGAAAATGGCTGCTGTCTGCCAGTGGAGTTTGTGTAGATGTTGATGAAAATGCAGCTGCTGTAGCTTCACTCTAGTCAAGTAAAAAGTAGTTCAGGGAAAGTGAATCAGGAGAGAAATAGGGAGAATTTCAGAAAATTGAATTGGCTGTTTTGGTTTTGTGTTACGTAAGTGGCCAGTCTTCGTGAACGAAGATCTGGGAAAGGTGTTTTTACCTTTCAAGCCTGCGCAATGGATTTTT
>JAWWLV010000100.1:40454618-40464682 GCA_035041135.1 Platyrinchus mystaceus
TCAGCGGATTTTCTGCCCCCCCCCCTCCACCCCCCCCCAAAACATCTGAAACTCTGAACTCTGTCAAAACAACATGGCTGGCAAGTTTTAGGGACAGAGCAGAGACATAGACAGAGACAAAGAAGCCCCTGAGAAGGCAGACGGACTTAAATTGCTTGTGGTTTTTCAGTACAGCTGGTTTCAGATGTGTAGGCCTTGTTCTGTGCTGGTTCCACTGCCAAAGCAAGACTGTCACAGCTGGTAGTACTTACTGCACTTGCGGGAAAGTATGTGATTCATTAGTTGGAACCGTATGTTTTTCACCAGTTCTGGTCATGTTTTTGTTAGGATGTGGTAAAAGCATAAGCAGGGGGTAAAGGGACAATGGAAATATGTGACTTGTTAAAGATTGGCCCCAATCAGGTATTAGCTAAATTGTTGCTTGTGATTAATAAATAAATAAATAACCCCCCCAAAAAACCAAAACCAACGAAAAACTGATGCTTATAAGACAGATTATTTAATTTTTTCATTTATGTCAGTAAGTCATATGTAGTAAAGAAAAAAATGTAAATATCAAGTCCTTTTCCCATCTTTTCTGTGGAGTACCCTTAACCCTGAGATCAGCTGAGCTGGTTAGAGCCTGGTGCTAATAGTGCCAAGGTTGTGGGTTCAATCCCTGTAGGGGCCATTCTCTGAAGAGCTGAACTTGAAGATCCTTGTGGGTCCCTTCCAACTCAGAATATTCTGTGAACTTTGTAAATGACAACTGTAGTACAGGGAGAAGTCAGGCAAGCAAAAGACATTAATTTGGTAAAAAACAGCCAAAGAGGCTAAGTATTTTGAATTTTGTTAAAGGAATTAGCTGTTGCTACTGGTAAAATACAGCTGTGGCATAAGGGTTTGTGGTGAGTGCTTGGTGTACTGAAATATTTGGTGAAAGGAAAACTGTAAGTGGGTGTTGCTGTGCCCACATGTGGTGAAACAGACCAGAATTGTAGGTGAGATGTAATAAGATCTTTTGTTTACTTTTTTTTTCCTGGGGTAACATCTGCCAGTATTTTTGAGTGTTGGAGAGAGTTTTTGTACTGATGTTTTTTTTATAGGTGTTTGAACCTAACCATAACTGATGAAATGAGGAGGGAAAAAAAAAAAAAAGAATGCTGTGGGGAACACAGTTCATTTGAACCAAACCATATTATCAAGCTGCTAATACAGTTCCCCCTGCCCTCTTCATAGCACCAATGAAATAACATGAAGACTTCAATTCTATGTGTTTTAGAAAGTGCTTGTACAAAGTCTCCCCCCAGTCCCATTTTCCCTCTCAGCCTCTTTATATGCATATGCAGCGACTGGACTTTATAGAACTAGAACCAGGTCTGTCTCTGATAATTAGCTCAGCTGGCTGCAGCATAAATAAAGGAATGCACTTAGGGGCTGTAGTCTGTGACATGGTTTAACAGAGCATAAAAAGGTGCATCTGTTAACATGCCTGAATTCAGTCACCTTACTGTCACCCACAGAAAGATACCAGCTTTGAAATGCCAAAGATATTTTGCAAACAAGAGACCAGTATTGTATTAAATTAACCAGACTGTGAATGTGCAAAGTGCTGCCTCTTAAAAATCATGCTGTCTTGGGTTACAATGGTGTTGCAATGAGTCCCTCCAGTATCTATTAGGATGACCTGTGGCACGGAATACTTCCACACTCTTCTGGCTAGTATTGTTGACCTTTGTCAGCTTGATAAAAAAGCAGAGCTTAGAAATGTGCTTGTCATTTTTAGTGAACAAGGAGGCTGGAAAGCATGGGAAAGGGGAGGGGGGTGCAAGGAAGCATAGAGATGCCAACAGCTTGTTTTTGCTTAAATTAGGATGCTGAACCTAGGACAAAATTGCAGTCTGCTTCCCTTCTCCTTCCCAGCAGCCCCATGTCTCTCACCTCTTTCTTCCCCTGACTGTTGGTACTTGATTTGAGGTCTGAAATAATGAGGAATGTCTGCGTGATCAAAGTTACTGTGTGCCTCCTGGTCTCCAAAGAAGCTCTGCTGTATGTGCTTGGTAGGCGACAAACAGCTTATTGTAATGTATTTGGAGGTAATGCAATCACACTTTTGTTATGTTCTTTGAACATTTATTTGCTTTTTAATTAGGTAGCCCTAATGAAAAAAATATTGAAATCTTTTTGGTTTTGCTTTTATTTAGCTGTAGAATGATTCTTAAATTATTTGCAGGAAAAATATTACTTCAACAGGGGATATAGCCAAGCATAGTTCAATGAATTGGTAAGTTCCTAATTTCATAGATGTATAATTCCTTTGAATATGTTGATTAAAATATATTTAGCTTTGTCCAGACACTTAACAAGATAACAGGATATTTGTTTTCAGTACACGTTTGTACTATACAAACTATTATTTTTACAGCATGATTATTATATTAATTTATATATTAGTATATACTTATATACATATAATGCATATACATGGTATTCTTCAAATGGTCCACCTGGGTGCCTCATCCATTAGAAAGTGATGTAATGCCAGTGGGAGCTAGTCCCACACAACTTGAACCAAAATTTATTCCATTTGGCAGTAACAGAATGCTGATGACCAGGAGGGGTGATGCATTCTCTACTGTATTTTGAAGTTGCTACACTGGAAATATCCCACCCAGTTGTTCTTGGCCCTTTAGTCCTGACATTGGGCCACACCTGCATTCCTGCCGTCCAGACCCATCTTTGTTTTTGCCAACTGCCTTTAACCAGGAATATCTTCAGGGAAAAAAAAAATCTAAAAAAACCCACAAAAACCCACACATTAGCATGTACGTTATTGCTTGGAGAGAGAGACAGGGGAGGGAATGAAGTTGCTATCAAGAGACATGATAGTGCTTCAAAATCCCTTTATCTGAGTGCTGTGAAGTTATAATAAGCCAGTTGTGAAACAGAAGAAAAAAAAGCCACAGAGTTCTCTTGATTTTTTTCCCTAGTTATGACTATTCCACTCCTTTTTTTTTCTTTTTTCTTTTTCTGTCCCCTTCTTAGTCTCAAGTGAATTTTGAGAGAAGCAAACCTAAAGAAAAAAAAAAAGCTGAGGTTTATGTAAGAAGAAATTAAGGTTAATGATCATTGGCTCATTTTCCTAGTCCGTGGGTGTGGATGGAGGAGTAATCAGTGCAGGTGGCCTTGCCAGTTGGGAGTTTTTCTTTGTCATCAAGAAAATAAGGAGAGTGCAGGGATTGAATTACCACAACTATTTTAGGGCTAAATGTATTTTGTTTCCCCATTGGCTCTGATTTAAGGACAGAAAGCTGGCACTAATTTTATCCAAAAGAAAAACACAGTAATGCACTATATATTCTGAGATAATTTGACTGAATATGTAAGAATCTCTGCTTGTTCAAATGTATGTCTAGTGTAAGCTTACAAATAATTTTGCAACAGTAACATACTGAAAAGCAAAGTATTTTTCTTAATTTGCTCTGACAATTTATGTCTCTGTGCTCAATTACCACTCACTTTATTGAATGTTTAAGAGCCGCTTATTAAAATATGTGCTCCAACTGCTCCTGTTGGCTTCCCAGATGCTTGTTATTACATGTCAAGGTGCTCTTTTCTAACTTTTAGTGGAGTTCTGTTCAGTTTGAAAAGGTGGTGGTTTGGTTAAAGAAGTGTGTCCTGGCCCTGAAGCAGTATCTAGTGGGCATTCACGTCAGCCATGAAAGAGCACTTCTTTAAAGAAAAAAATGTTTTTGAGAAAGAATAATGAAATTACTAATAATTTCCAACAACCCCTTAAGAAATGGTACTTAGAAGTCTTCTACATCAGTGATGTTCTGTGTGTGGTGTTGCTGGAATACATTATAGTCAAGAGATTTCAATTTACAATACTGAAAAACCAGAAATAAAAGTCAATGGGAGTCTGCAAAAGGTATTGAGGAGGAAGAAAACCAGCAGTCAGTGTATTTTGATGTGTGTGTTTCTAACACATGCATTTGCCCATCCATGCTGTATTGTGTTTGACTGGAAGGGGAATGGAATTATCAAATAGGTAATTTTAGTTTCAGAACATGATGCAACTGGCAGTAGCAACTGTTATTTTTGCACTAAATCTATGTGGATGTTAAATTATAGGTAATGTAGTTCTAGTTAAATTAAAGACTTAAAGTACTGTGTGTTCTCATTGTTGTGTTTTGTTGGGATTTTTTTAAATAAAGCTGATAGCAATCTCCCAATCACAGTCTTACAGGAACAACAGAAGCAGAGTTACAGTTGCTATTATTCAAAATAAAATACTACACCATGAAGAGGTTTAACTGCTAGAATAGGGGTCTGGATTTTGGTTCCCTTAGTCTTGGGAGGTAAGAGTCAACATGTAGCTGAATATTCATGAGGCATTCATTAATATGAATAGTTGGTCTTCTGCTGCACCTTTCCATGGTTTATTAATACCTTATGGACAGACCACTCCCCAGCATACAGAGGGCAAGAATACTTTAATGATTGCAGCATTCTCTCAGTAAAAAAATGAAGAATGAGATGGGTTATTTCAGCAGCACCATTTGCAAAGCTGTATTTAAGGTGTCAGGAGCACACCATGCTTAAGGTTGTACCAGTAACACTGGAACTATAAATCCTAATTTTTTTTCAGTGTTAGAAGTTGTATATAAAATTTTGTTCCAGGCTGAAACATGAGACTGGAAATATAAAGAAATATCTGCCTTGAAGGAACTGTTTCTTGACTACATCTTTTAACATATCCTTTTATCTTTTTGTATTTTAAGTCAATGAATAGATGGAAAATAAAATTAATGTTACCATTTCAAGGCATTCTTCCTCCTTACTGGTGAAAATCAAAGTGAGCTTAAATTAAAACCAAAAGTCTAGTGTTTCTGGCATTGAAAAATAATGTTTGTTACTCATGCAAAAAGAAATTTTTAAAAACTCACCTTGCATTAAGACACACTGCTGTTGATAGATTATTATAGTTATGATCCATAGATAATATCCCCAAAGAAGAGGAATAATGCAGCAAAGATGACTTTAGAATTTTTTAAAATATATTTTTCTGGTCTTAAAGGTAATTTCCCTTGGGCATATAATTTCTTAAGGTTTTTGACATGTTTATAACATACTATCCAATAAGATTATATAGTCATATTTTGTAAATAGTATTTTCAGTTAAAACTTAGTAATCATTTAAGAGCTTAAGAGTTTCTCAAGTAAAGGTGGATGCTGTGATATCACTGTTATCCACAGTAATGCAACTTCTGTCATTTCAGGGAAGTAGCCAATTTTACTTTCCCTGTTACACTTTAATGTAAAGAAAAACTGAATCATGAAGTAGATCTGAAAAAATTTAATCCATTAATCACTGTCCTAAAAGAGTGGGGGAAAATACTCAAGAATTATAAGAAATATAATTCTTTTTGGTCTCTTCCACCCCTGTTTTCTGTCCTTGATGAAGTTAAAACAGAAGCCTTATTATTTAGTGGGAGAAACTGCATTTTTTTCATAAGCTTTTAGAATTTTTTTATCTAGCATGCTACCCTCCAATGAACTCTCCTCCGAGAGAATTCTTCTTTTGTGATTAAAAACATTACAGTATCCTGGATCAAGGGATCACTAGTTAGATACAGTCTTGTTGCTTTAGGTCATCAGTTTGAATTCAGTCCAGGCCATCATCAGACTGCTGTTAACATCTTGGCATCATGGCATTCTCAATCCAGTTTCTAGTAGGCCCTAGGAATTTTCTCTCTTCTTCCATTCTCCAGTCTCTCTCTCCTGAGCTGAACTCCTTCTGTTGGGCTGCCATCCTGCCAAGTGTGAGTTCCATCATCCACACTTGGATCCAGTTTTCCCTCACCTCTGAACAATTCATCCACAGTCACTTCTTTTATGTTACACTCGGGTGTGAAATTACCATCACCACCATCACTGATGTGCCCTTTTAATGTTTCAAGACACTGTAGAGTAGACAGATACTTGCCTCAGTAAACTGAAAAGGAAAAAAATGGCCTAAACTAAACAGTCTACCCCACCTCTTCCCCCCCCCCCCTAAACACAGCTGTGTTGCATAGGGTTTTATGGATTAAATGCTTGGCAGAGGTGCTGGTGTTGATAGGGTATCAGTTTACAGTAAGACAGCCTCATCCATAGGACTCAATTTCATTAGGCTGCCAGACCCTGGGCTGGCTACCCTTCTAGTCAATCTTATCTCTCAGGAAAGATGAGGGGGTAATGTTAAAATTAGTATCTCAAGGAGAAGATGTAGTGGGGTGAAGTTAAAATTAACAGGTTTTTGTGTAAGGAATGGGAATATTTCTGTTTGGATGCTTGTACAGTCACAGGAAGTCACAGAGAATTTTACTGTATCTTTGTGGAAAAAATAAGTACAAAGAGTCTGGATGATGTTTGTGTAGGGCCACCCACTGCAGCTTTTTTGTGGATATGACCATTAAATTATGTGCCTGTATCTCTGTATTTAGGTACAGTAAAGAAATAAAAAAAAATAAATACATTGGCTAAATTGTCAGTAATCACAACAGGAGACTGAAGGATGAAATGAGCCATGGAGACTAAGCTACTTTTTCAACTGTGAAATTGACCTCCTTAGGTCAGGGTTATGACTTGTTGGTAGACCGAACAGGGTGTAGAAGCTTTACTGCTGCTACCTGTGGTGGTAGAAAAAAGGAGGCTTGTAGTTCTGAGGCTACCTGTTCCCCTCTTCTATGACCATTACATTTGCCCTTTACAATAAGACTGTTTTTTAAGTATTAATGTAATTCAGAGTATTTAAAATATCAGCAGTTTATTATTGGAAATGTTTTGTGTAAGATTAGAAAATAGTAGGGAACTAGCCCAGTTTGGCAAGAGATAGGCAGGATGATATAATTGTCCTTTCCTCTCTAGCATTTATATGCTGGATTTTGTAACTACTGAGTATACTTTCCTCCCCAAAAAAGATGAAAATGTTACACCCTTTAGCACTAAAATAAATAATTTAGAGCAGGACATAATTTTGCTCTTAGATCTGAAAAAGAGAAGTCAGGTCCATTATTCTTCTCTTCCTATGTAAATGTTAACATTGATTGCTTGACCGGAGGATGAGGTGGTGGGGAGTGAGAGGCACACCTCTGTCTTGCAGATCTAAGGGCAGTGCAGTGCCTTACATCTTACTGTTGAGTTCAGAGTTCATTCATGTCACCTGTAAGCAAAGGTGAACTAGCATATGGGATAAGTGTAGCTCTGAGGTTCCTGAAATCTGACCATAATTTGAGTCTTAGATACCTACTTAGCTTCTAGTACATATTTTGAAGCTTCCTAAACAAGTATTTATTCCATACATAATATTTTTTTAAAGAGTATGAGGAGACAGAAGCTGTCCAGGATGTTTGTCATATGAGATTTGTATTCTGACCTCTTCATCATGAAATGCATATAAAATAAACATATTTTCCCAAGCCCTTCCAGTTTTGAGAACTGGAAGTAGTCACACATTTTTCTGTAAAATTTGCTTCTTCGGGTGCATAAGTGTTGCACATATATTTTGTTACATACTCTCCATTCTCTGGTATGTAGTCAGACTTTCAGAGGTCAGAAGTGGGAGTGGAGCAGTTTTGCTTTAAATAACCAGTTTTAAAATTGCACTTGCATCACTGCAGGAGTAAAGTACATATCTAAACAGATAGTTGCACAATTAGGTATCTGCACAGTTAACAGTAATTTGCATAGGTAATGGACTTTTTTGTAGGCAAACAGGGTAAGAGAAAAATGGTGAAGAGGCTCATGTGTGGTGCCTATCTTGCAAAATTTTTGCCAGAAATGGCTTGGTTTGCTTAGTGAGTAAGATTTAGCAGGATTTGTTTGGAATACTTGAGAGACTGTAAACATACTACAAAACCATGTTAACACAAGATTATCTTACTAGACAAACCTCTTCAATTGCTTTGGAATGCTTAATTTGCTAATACAAGTCAAAGTGTTAGTTTATTTATTTATTTTCTTCATTCCTTTTTTTCCCCCCCTTGCTTCCTTGATACTGTTTCAGTGGAAGGGTAATTGAGGTGGGGGGGAACCTCTTTTTCCTTAAGAAAAGACATCTTGTCCTATTCCCTAACAACAAACATGTTACAGACAGTACTTTGGGAGACTATAGTATTGCTCCCATGCTTTCTTTCTGATTGTGCATGGAGTTGGCCAGCCTGTGGCTGTCCACCATCTGTGTAAGGAATTCACAATCCCAGACAAAAGAAATTGGCAAAGTCTTCTTTCTGTCTGTTCTCCAGAGCCTTGAGATAGCCATAAAACACCTGGACAAAATCAGCAGGTGATGGCAAGGGAAAGAGAATGATCAGTCACAGGCATTGTTGAATCCTTTGAACATTACTTATAGCTTAGACAGTGCTGTCACCAGACACAGTTTGATCTTTGGTGAGCTTTCGGGAAGTGCTTTTTTTCCCTGGCTGCATGACAACAGGGGGAACCAGATAATGCTGTGGAGGCAAAGCAGAACTTCCCCATCTTGTAATTTTATCTTACCTTGTAACTCAAGTTTTGTTACCTGTATTTGCACTTAAATAATCATGCAGGAACAAAGGCAGCTTCTTAGATGCAGATAAAACGTGCCATATCTCTTTTCCTCTATGCCCACCTTAGCCATCAGTGCTTAGCTGTGATCCATGGCTCAAAATTAACAAATGTCTTAGAAATTCAGATATATCACTGTCTTTCTTTTTCCCTTTCCTGTTACTTTATACAAAACATGAAATAATGACAATTATAAAAGGAATGCAGTTTTCTTCCAGTTATGTTCTTCTGTTAGCACATTCATAACAAAACCTACTTTCTTGCTTATTTATGATTTCTTAGAACTTGGTATTGATCATTAGTTATGATCTTTATGTAATTGACTAGAAACACTGTATAAAGTCTGAGAAAATACTACACTTTTATTCACTTCATGTTTTCTTGTAGTATTGCCATACCCTGTATATGATTTTTAGCCAGTACAGACTTTAGCATAATAATAAAGTTAATCCTGAATTTAAAAAGAGAACGAAGAAGTGCAGTGACAGATTAATAGATATAGAAGAGCATCTGTACATGAAACAGAAATATAGCCCCAAGAACATACCACCCTTGGCAGGAGAGGAGAAAGCTTCCTACCCGTTAACCTGTTGAATAGGAGTCAGAATTGCAGTGCATGGGTGCTTAGCATTGAGGCTGACAGCCTTGCCAGTGTCAAGGGGTTAAGTTTGTGGCTGTTGTTTTGTTGCATTTCCAAAGTGAAGTCTAAACTGTATCAAAAAGCTGCTGGATCACTTCACACTTCAGCTGTCCTCTGACTCCTTCTCCCTCCTGGTGTTTTCTCTCTGTCTCCTCCCTTCCCTATCCTGCTGTAAATACAACCTGTCTTCACAGAGCTGGTGTCAAGCTTCAATGAATATAGCTCTATCTTGCTAAGTGTATTAATTCTGCACTATACTTCAGACAGGAACCTCACTGCTCACCATAACGCCTCTGTGTGGGTTTGTGTGTGCATGCATGAGTTGAGGTTGTTTCTTAACCCGCTGTTCTGAGGAAGACTGAATGCTGCAATTGTTTGACTGTTTCTGTAGCCCATATTATAACTTCTAATCAGCTTGTATGAACCATAGGGAAATAAGGGTGAAGATTCCAGTTTAAAAAAAGTAAATTAAGGAGGATTCTGTTACTTCACTGCAAGATCATTTGTGGGTTACTAAAACTAAGAAAACTTGATCTTCATTCTGCTTTCTTGATGTGGAAAGTATATGTAGCATCCATAGAATGCATTACCAAAAGTGTTAATATCTTGTAGCAGCATTAATAATAATCCTTTTACTCTAGCTAATCATGTGCTAATCTCTTGGTAAGTAAAAAAATATTAGACTATTTTAAATTCATTATGTCAGTTCAGCTGAAGTAACTGGCACAATGGTATAAACATTTGGAAGGAAAGTTCTTCAAACTAAAATAATGATGTCATAAAGTAAGGAATTCTATTTGTTCTACACAGCAACTCTAAGTAACTCATGAGTTTTAGGTACTAGACAGAAGCATTT
>JAWWLV010000100.1:40464782-40500923 GCA_035041135.1 Platyrinchus mystaceus
CAAAATACTGCTGCTGTATCCTTAATGTGTAGTATTTCTGAATTGGGCTTCAGTGTTTACTACTTCTTACTAAGCAACTAGGCATAGTTCATTATTTGAAAGATTTCTCTTCTTGTAGTGTTTTCTTCCTGTAAACGTATGACTGATGTTTGCACAAAGCTGAGGGGTTTTTTTAAGTTTGTAGCTCATGAGGGAATTTAGCATACTTTATTTTCTTTTAAAATTTGTGTTAGTTGTGTGGCCTAAAGTTATTACTTAAGCTTTTATCATAGAATCATAGAATGTTAAGGGTTGGAAGGGACCTTAAAGATCATCTAGACCCAGCCACCCTGACTTGGGGCAGGCCCCAAGGTCATCTAGACCCAACACCTCCTACTAGACCAGGTTGCTCAAGGCCTTATCAAACCTGGCCTTGAACGGTGCCAGGGTTGGGGCATCCACAGCCTCTCTGGGCAACCTCTTCCAGTGTCTGACCACCCTCACAGCAAAGAATTTCTTCCTAATATCATACCTAAATTTCTCCTCTTTCAGTTTGTACCCATTACTCCTTGTCTTATCACTGCAGTTCCTGATGAAGAGTCCCTCTCTGGCTTCCCTGTAGGCCCTCTTCAGATACTGGAAGGTTGCTGTGAGATCTATATAGAACCTTCTCTTCTCGAGGCTGAGCAACCCCAGCTTTCTCAGCCTATCTTCACAGGGGAGGTGCTCCATTCTTATCAACTTTGTAGCCCTTCTCTGGACTTGGTCCAACAGTTCCATGTCCTTCTTGTGCTGGGGACCTCAGAGCAGATGCCATACTCCAAGTGAGGTCTCACAAGAGCACAGCTGAATGGGAGAATCACCTCTTCAACCTGCTGGCCACTCTGCTTTTGATGCAGCCCAGGATTCCATCCTGTTGCTCAAGCTTACCTTCTTACAATTTAATATTTTTTAATTTGTCTTTATCACATTTGCCACTCTTCTTCACAGTATGCTTCAAATTATTCCCTGGAATGCTAAATCTGATACTTACACTCTTCATAATTAGACTATTCAGTTTAGACTCAATACAAATGGTAATAAAAGTTGATAAGAGGAATAATTTATGCTACCTCTTAGTCTTACATGAAAAAGTGGGCATATATTTTGTTTTACGTGATTCTCTTTTGTAAAAGGTTTCAATGATCACCTGTGTAGCAGTGAAAATTTCCTTTTTGTTAGCTATCAAAATAGTACGTTCACTGGCTCATGTCTACCTGTCTAGAATATTTTGAGTTAAAAGACATATCATCAGAAGAGAGATGGTGTTTCTTACTGAAAATGTGAAGACATTATCAGAATACTGTAAGTCTCATAGGCCTGTTTCTGTGAAGTTGTTTCTATGTTTACAAAATTGATTTTACATTATAAAACTGAAAATTCAATTTTTATTTTAAACTGAAAAATTTTAGATGTCATTTTCATTTTGTTTTATGTCCACCTAAATTTCTTAGGTCTCCATGGAAATTATTCATATCTTATGCACAAATTATGTTTGTGTATGACTGTGAAGATTTAGTCAAGTTATATTTGATTTGTGATCTTTTAATTTCTATTTTATGATTTTTTTTTTTGTCCTGGCTATGCCTGACAGAGCCACAGGTTAAAGCTGACCTCAAGCAAAGAATGTAGAATTGTCTCATTGCTACTTAATCTTGCAGACCTGTGTCCTCTCTTTGTGCTGCACCAGATAGTAGTATATGTTTTACCTACTGCATGGCTTGGTTTTGATTCCTGAGGGCATATAGAATACACAGCTTGTGCACCATGTTTTATGTCTGTCACTTCTGAAGCACTCTAAGAATGAGGTCAGTTTTATTATTCTCATTTTTAGATGGGGAAATTGAGGGAAAGAAGGGAAGTGACTTTTCTAACATAATAGTGGTGGACCATGTCAGGCATTATACTTTCTGAAGCCTACAGTAAAATAAACTGACTGACAGCTTTCAGGTTTCCCTGGCTGCTGATCAGAGGTAATATTTAGATCTGGAGCTTGTCAGTGCGGGGACAAATGCAGAAGATCATCTGAATCCATTTTGCTAAGTGTTTTAGTTAAACCATGATAAAACTGTGTATGAATGTTAGTATTCAGAAAGAGAGTAGCCTGAAGTATTTTGCTGGTTCCTTTCACATGTAGAGTCAAAATCTCCCATCTCTCAGCATTGTTGATTCACTTGGCCAAAAGAGACTGTTGATGGATCTTGATCACTCCTGCCTCAGTGTGCATACCTCAACCCCTCTCAGCTGTATAAGAGCTTAACAGAGATCCCCTTTCAGCTTAAACATGTTATGTTGCTCAAATTATCCATGCATTTTTAACAGCAGCATTTATTTAAGGTGTATGGAATTGTGTATTTATATAAGAATGTGAGTTTAAAGCAGTGTTTTATCTGAGAAAGGAACAGAGCATCCCCTGGGCTAGGTACTTAGGTGACTTGTGCAAAGGTGGCCTGGATCATACACTTCTGTGTATGTGAAGTAATGGAAAATTATTAGTGACAGCATTACTTGGTGTGGTGTTTACCAGGAGGTGAATATTTGTAGTATCAGGGCTTCAGTTCATAAAACATTGAATAAATGTACTCTTTATATAAATATTTTTTAGTAGTTGTTATTTCCAGTTGACTCTAGCTGCTCTTCAAGTGTCCTGTAAAACAGCTCTCGGTGGAGAGATGGTCAATAGAGGATGAGTATAGACGTTCAGATGCTTCTCCTACCAGCTGTCTGTCCTGATGGCTTCTGCAGAAGCCTCTTCTACTACAGCTGAGTGACAGAGGGAGATCAAGCTCATTGCTTGGTGACTTCTGTTCAAGTCCTCATGAAAACTGGGACACGTTTCTCCATCCTCAGATCTTTAGTAGGACAGTAAATGGTGGCAAAGTGAAGGTGTCAAGATGGATGGTGGCAATGTTGTGTCACAGCCTTTTTGCAGTGAATGTGAGACAGGGTTCTGTAAAACAGTATTTCCCTTTAAAGAATGGAAATTATGTGATATATGTACAGCTCAAGCAGTGCTGTATAATAAGATCTACGGGAAAAATTCTGGAGAATAGAGGACCAGCTGAAAAACCTTTTCAAGGAGCTTTCTTTACCTAGCAGTGGGCAACACATAAAAAACAGGTGGTGTGGAAAGAGCAGTTTTTACTATGACCTTTTGGTCAGAAATGGTAACCAGGATTTGTTAAGTAGCTGATATCTAACAGACACTTAAGCTGCCCAACTGATTTTTGAAATTAATCACATTGTGCAGTCATTTTAAGTCAGGCCTCTGCACAGTAGAGGGTTTTTTTCCACCCTTTTTAGATGCTCAAATTAAAATATATTACAGTCTCTCATAACTTCAAATATTTTCATCTGTAAGACACAATCACAAAATAGTACAACCTAGATATTGGCCCATGATGAAGTGCGAGTTATACAGTGATTTTTAATGATTCAGGTGGAATAGTTCTTTAGTTGTCTGTCCCTTCTTTGATTATACAATGTATATGTATATATTTACATATTTATAGTGGGTAATATTTTTGCTTCAGCTTTTGTTGCTAGAATAAATTAAGCATGAATGAACATTCTTGTAAAAACCCTTTATATTTGGAAAAAGAATAGCAGTACCGTTAATGTGGCACTGCAACATGGAACAGCTACTTAATTTCAGGAAGCAGTTTAATGAATATGAACACTTCGGAAATTAGTTGCCTATTTCGTTGATTGGTTTTTTGTGAATGAAAAGAGCTATTTTAGCAAAGATACTATTTGGTTTTTGGAAATTGCTCCACCAAACTATCTCCAGATTTTGGGGGAGGTGGCAAAGGAGGAAACTTCATCCACATATTAATACATGAAACTTCAATAGCATGCTCACAATTCATGATCTCTGTTTGGATGCCATTTTTGCTTTGTCTCCTGTGTGCTAGGTTTTCTTTTTCCCAGATTTTTTCCAAGAAAACAAAGTTTATAGCAAAGAGTCTACAACCGTATTGTCTGCTGAAGTATGAAGCATCCAGCTGAAGAAAAGAAACTGGTTGTTGCATTTTCAGTTTAAATAATATCAAATTTGCATTTTTCTCTTATCAGAAATAGTTGGGAAACCATTTACATTTTATAAATTATTATGTTGTAGTATAAATGATAAACGTCTTAACAGGAAACGACAGATATTAAAATGATGAAAATCATGAATTTCAGTAAAGTACCTAATAGTAAATGTGTTTCTGGAGTGCCAGCTTTCTTTGAGATGCTCTCTTTCCAGCTTGCTATTCAAATGACTTCACTCTTACACTAGATTTCTTTCTTAATATGCATAGGTTATCAAACAAGTCTGTGTTCTGTCTTCAATATTTAATTTCTTTTTTCTATCCTTTTTAAAATTGAATTTTCCTGAACTGTGTGCTTAGATTTTTGTCATAATTTGTTTGCTCTTTTAACTGAGCAATATTTCACCCCTTATACATTTTACTCTTCCCAAAGGAAGAATCCACATTTTCTAAGATATATTAGGGAAACTCATTTCTGAGTGATAACCAGCCAAAAATAACACAAGGTTTATGTTTAGGATTGAATTGTACATGTCTGTTAAAAAAGGCAACTGTGACACAGTTCCCTTTACAGTTATTTTCCAGATTATTCAAAATAATTGAGTATTAGAAGAATCTGTCTAGTCCCATAGGAAAAACTGTCCAATAAGCCTCTCCCTTTGTCTGAGGGTCATAGAGGAAACCCTGGCTAGACGTTTTGGTGACTAATTTAAAATATCTGGCAAGACAATTGATAGCACCCTTCCTTTGTGTTGTGACAAATATATTTCGACTGTAGTTTATTAACATAATCCAGTACAACCACAGACATATTGTATGTATTATAGCATAGAATTAGAAACATTTTTTGCACATCACAGTCTTTATTCTCTCTGTTTTTTGACAAGGATCTGGATAATTGCCTCAGCAAATAAACTGCTGTGTTCAGTCTGTTTCTGTAATTTCAGAAATTGTTTTCCGTGCTAAAACTTAGCAAGCTTTTACTGAGTAAGTATAAAGAACCGCAATGTAATTATGGGAGCAGTATTATTAAAAAGTGTGACAGAAATGGCATTTTAACTGACAGCTTCTTTTTCTTTGCTTTATTACAACAAATCAAATATCTCATGAAGTGCCAGATAGTAAGCAAAAGTATATTCTGCTTCTCTGTCTCTCACTTTCATGCACACATGCACATATGCACACAGGTATCTCAGAACTGAGACTTACCATAGAAATTACTACATAAACGGGATTTTAAATTATCAGATGAGGTTCCCACTGTTTCAGAAAATTTTGTTTAAATTTAAAAATAAGAGTGTTTGACTTAAACATAAATTGAATATTTAGCTCTTGTGCATCTCCCTTTGTCTGAATATGTTGGTTCCCTTTATTGGTAAAGGGAATTAAAATTATTCCCTTTACATGGATGGAAAAAGTGATTAACATTCCCAAGACTCAGAACCCAGTGAATGACCAGGCTAAGAATGAAACTTAAATTGCTGTCTTAATCATTGAACCACACTGTCTGCAATCAATATGGCCTTGATCCAGAGCCCACTGAAATCAATGAAAAGGAAGGTTTTGACCAGGTCCTGTATGTAATGTAAAGTCCTTTGTTTGTTTGTTTGTTTGTTTTTTCTCCTAATAATGTGGTTATTAAAGTGCAGCTGTTCCATACAATACTTTTGTAAGGAGTAATTAAAATCAATCAGTGACAGTGATAGAATTTGAATCAGGAAATTCAAGGGGGCCAGCTTCCCCATTTCTATGACTCCTTTTCACTTGTTTGCTGTGGGACACCTTTTTATATAAGAAATGTTCACACATTCAAAATCCATTCATTGTCTTTTAAAATGCATGTATTTTAAAGTATCTGCGCTGCATTTCTTTATGTTTTTTTTCCAGGGCTCTGCATTCAGTTCTTTGCTTTTAATACTCCTAAAATGAGCACAACTGCAAAGGGGCATTTACCAAATATTCCATAAATATCAGATTTGAATCAGGTTTAATACTATGTAGGTGATCATTACTTCTGAGTTATATGCTCAGTCATTTCTTGTCAGTCAGGTGTAAATGTTCAACTCTTAGCTGGTATGAACAACAGTAAGTGAAAGGCTAGCATATATGGTATATCATTGGGTTTGTAAAATGTGTGCAGGCTGGAGCTGTGTGGGTGGTGAAGTTTATTAAAGAAGAGCAAAACCTAAAGGGTCTTGTGAAAATACTTAACTGTAAATATGATTTAAAAGTTCTTTTAATTGATCTTCTCAAAATTTAAGACATAGTTATAGTTGTGAAGTCTATGGCAAATGTAATGTTTTCAGTATTTTCAACAGCCTTTTTTACTGTCAGTGGTGTGGCATGTCTGTAGGTTTTTATTAGATTAATAAAACTGCTGCAAAAAAGAGTGAGACTGTCATGAAACATAAAAGGCCATTCCATTTATGTTTTGTAGTTAACATCTGAGAACCAGGAACATGATAACAACTGCAGTACTTACTAAACTGAACCATAGTAATTGTATTTAGTTAATAACTTCACAAAAATTGACTGTATGAAAATTTGCCTTGATTCATGATCAGTTGTGATCCTTAAAGATCAGTTTGCCTAACAGCTCAGGATCTGCCTACAGATCTGTGAAAGACTAAATTGATTGACCGTGTTATATTGATGAGTTCTGGTTGCAATACCAAGGAAATAGTTTTACGAGGGGTTCCTACTAAGGAGCCTCCTGGTGAAATATTTTTTAAACAAATCTTTTGGAAAATAAACTTTGAAACTTATATAAACATCTCCTATAGAAGTCCATAAATCTTCCGGTTTTTAGTATACCATTTCAAATGTGGTTTTAGCATGTCTGATTCTACAGTTATATTTACCTTTTGTGCCCTCTACTCAGAAAAACATCTTAATACTCTCGTGTCTTGTTGGTGTCTGGCAAAGGACGTGTGCAATGTTGTGTAGTCAGGTAGTTGATTTTACTGTTTTTCTTAGTTGAAGTTTGGAGCATTCTGAGTTCTTAGATGTCCGGTAATTTTTAGGTCAGGCTTAGCATAAGTAGAGTGATTGGGTTTTATCTCGAGTTTGAACTGAAATTTGAAATATCTGTATCAGACATAACAGGCATACTGTTGAGTAAACAGCAGCATTAGTGAAACCAAATCTCCTGTAGTTTTAGTCTAAGTGTTGAAAATTATTACAGATCTCTAATCTTCCCCCAAGCTTCCTCTCCAGTCCATCTTCTGCAGCACTTGTCATCTGGACCTACCTTTGTTTGGCTGAGTAAGAGGTGAGGTGTGTCTGGGCAGGAGCTGCTGATTGACCAGCTGTCTGATACCTCCTCACTTTTAAGTAAGTGTAATGGAATGCCCTGGCTGTAAGTGCCTGGCAGGCCAAAACAAAAGGGGTTTGGGACTGCATGCGGCTTCTGGGTCATGCTTGGTGCAACTGTATTAAAAGCATTAAGTACATTTGCAAAGCCTATTTTTCTACTAAAGATAGAGGAAGTAGATTCATGAATTCATGTGGAGGTTTAGAGCTGGCTCCCTGCCAGGTCTCCAAACCCCCCACCTTAAAGCTCTCCCCCCTCCCCCAAAAACTGAAACTAAAGGGAAAAGGAAAAAAAAAACTAAGAGGACTCCGAAATAAAAGAGAGAGAGAGAGCGCGCTAAAGCAATATATATGTGAATAAATATATTTACACTTATATTACATTTATATACAATTTACAAAACTATATACATATAAATAAAATTAAAAAAAATGAAAACCCAACACCAAAAACAGAAAAGGGAAAAAGGGAAGAGGGGATAAAACAAAAACAAAGAAAAAAACAAACTCAAAAAACAGATATACACACTCGATAAAGGACTAGCCAAAGAAAACCTTAATACTTTCCTTGAGAGAGCCCAGTCGCTCCAACTGCCGCCACCACGCCACCTCCTCCCAAGGCCTACAAGACCTCACTCCTCCACAAAAGCGGGACTGACTGCAGGGATCTGCTGCCTCCAAACCTCGCCGGAAGGGAAGAGAACGAAGGTCGCTCCTCCCCTCTTATTTATACTCTGGCTTATGTAAAAATCGTATGGAATACTGGGTACATGGTCACTTCCTTGGTTACAAACTGATCACCAAGGGAGGCCCAGCCAAAACTACCACAATTCAGAAGTGGTGGAAGGGTAAAAAGATAGGCACATGGATACTGGAATTTCATAATTAGTGTTTCCCTTGGAGGCGTAGTCAGGAAGGTTGACAACCCTGTGGTTTTTTGGGGTTTTTTTTGTAATTGTAATATACTTATGTACTTCGTTTAGTAAGACAAGTATTTTCCACTTTTCCTCATACCCTGAACACAAGTGGGAGTGAGAGTATAGCTCTGTTTGACTTCTTTCACCTGAACTTTAGAGCTAAAGGGTCTTCTGGCTTAATTTAGTGGGTCATGAGGTGTATTTGCCCAGTGTGCTCCCCATGCTGAAAGTTTTCATGCACATGGAGTTTTAAGGAGTGTTGCTTGTGCTGGTCTGCTTGTTGAGAACTTACTGTGAGAAGTGATTCCTCAGAAAGTTGCTGTCATGTTGTTCCTTTTTTTACATCCATATTTTATGTTCTTGCAAAAATCTAGAGTCTTTTAGTAGATAAAAGGAGTACTGTTTGATGAAGTTAAGATAAAGAATAAAAGTGAACCATTTCTGGCCTATACAATTTTTTCTCAAATTACACATATACTTTTGATCTTTCATATTACAGGCCTTTTTTCCAAATTGTCCAGCAGCTATACAGATAAATTCTGAGTAGTTAAACTCTTCTGGTTCAGAACTACATAGGTGAACCTCAAGAACATTGCAGGTGCTTTACAAAGTAGTCTGAATTAAGAGGAGCTCCTGATGTTTTACTTATAATCATTAGCCATCCACGTAACATACGGGCATGAAAGGACAGTGGTAAAAGCTATTTGAAAGGTGTGTGTGGAAGTGTGTGTGTGTGTTGAGGATTTTTAGTCTAGAAATCATTAAAGTAAATTTCAT
This sequence comes from Platyrinchus mystaceus, assembly GCA_035041135.1. Taxonomy (NCBI): domain Eukaryota; kingdom Metazoa; phylum Chordata; class Aves; order Passeriformes; family Tyrannidae; genus Platyrinchus; species Platyrinchus mystaceus. The sequence continues at coordinate 40,473,841 of JAWWLV010000100.1, forward strand.
ACTTCCTCTTTTGGTGATTAATGTCTGTCTGGATTTCAGTAGGATGGATGCACATGATGTGTAATGGCATGTTTTCACATGTGAGCTTTGCAAGGTTGTAGCAAATCAGTCAGTTTGCTATGCCCATTACTCTCAAAAATGTAGTACTTAAACCTTTGACATAAAAATATTTAAATTCTTCTAAATTTAAAAACATTAGAAGTTCTTCCTGATTTTTCTCTGTGACATTTCTCATTTTTTCCTATTTACATCTGTGTCCTTAGTTCTTTTGATTATTTCTCTCTCTCTCCCTCCACCTTCTGCCTTTGTTCCCTCTAAACCCTATGTGCTTTCTCTGCATCTGACTCGGTGCTTTCCTTCATCCTTTACTTCCTTCAATACTGCCTGTTAGATGAGCGTTCTGCTTCTCTCCGCATATTTTTCATTCCCTTGAAGTTTTACAAGACAGTGGGATAGTTTTGCAACTTCTTCTTGTATTGACTAAACATTTGAAAAGTCATCACTTTCTCATAAGCATGCCAAGGATTTAAGCTTTAGGAAAAAAGGAACAACTTGGCATAGAACCAAAATTTCATTTGACATTAAAAAGTGGGCCTGATCAAAACCCCCTGAAAAGATTAGAAAAATCACAGAAATGACAATTTTATTTTGGGAGAATTATGCAGAAGGTCTGTTCTCATCTGCCAGGATTCCCTTCAACAGTATTGTATTTGGGTGCTGATGCTAAGGGAGAATTTACAGAGCTACTGGTGTTATATGTTTCTTTGAGGAGCATTTAATAGTATTACTATCTAATAACTATTAGATACTGTCCTACTCAGTAATTAGGAGTAAGATGCCTTCTGAGTTACCAGTTTTGCCAGTCTCCTAGGAAGCATCTGCTTTTCATCTTTGTAGTCCTTACTCAATAGGGCACTGTTTCAGAGAAGGGAAGAAATTTTTAAATGAGGTGAAGAACATTACCATATATGCTTACAACTGAAAGGTGCATTTTAACTGCTATACGAACAGACTTTAATGGTAATTTTGAAAAGTAATATATCTGCATGAATGTATGGATACCTGCCAATAATGGCCTCCAAAGGTTTCAAAGCAATGGTTTTACAGATGAGACCTCCTTTCTGCTGTTTAGTCAAAACCAGCTCTGAGCTTGCTTCTTTACTCCACTTCTGTCACTCATCCCCTCCAATGCTGCAGTGTTTCTTCATTTCCTCAGCCCTGCTCCTCAGTTGCCCTTTAATTAAAGTCTAGCAGTTGTTACTAATTATTAGACTTGATTTTTATTTTTTGAGCCAGCCCAAATCCCTAAATCAGACAAAACAGCTTTCAAGCAAGGATTGCAAAGGTTCTCCTGGTCCTCCTGTCTAATGACCTCCTCTTTCAAAGCCTACATACTGGGAACCTTCCCCACTCTTTGCTTCCTCATCTAGTTCTGCTCCCTGCTCACATCCTGCACCCTGTCACCAGCCCTAGGACTACCTGGTCATGCCCAGCATGCCCTGCTCCCCTAGGCAATGTCCAGGAACACAGGCATTTGAGGAAGAGGAGGTGTCCTTCATGTAGCCAGGGAGGATGCATTTGCCTGGAGTGTAGCCCATGGTCCCCCTCACCCCATTTCCCCCCCGCTGCTGGCACAAGGTAAATCTCAGGCTTTTTCAAGACATCAGAAAAGAGCAGAACTTGCTTGGAGTGGGAAAAATGGGAAAAGAATGGAAGAACAGCACAGACAACAGCCTAGGTGTACTTTCTGGACTTCTTTCTTCCAGGCATACATAGCTGCTCTCCTGCCATCTCCTAATTTGAGAATTTCTGCTTTGTAGAGTTAATTCTCAGTCTCTTTTCCTGAGCTGTTAATTGTGATTGAAAGGTAGAGGAATTAAGGAGGAGATGCAATAAGTCACTCAGAAAGTCAGTGGAATTGATCTAGAAACAACACCTTCATGAAGTCATGTGAGGGCCTGTGCCTTGTCTTCATGTTTGGCTTCAGAAATGCCTTTGTTTTTCTAGCCATTGCAATTGCTAGTTGAAATTTAAACATGAATAAACAGAAGCTCCCTGTTTCTGTTTTGGGGACAGACCTGCTAGACTGACTTTTTTGTGCTGTGTGTCATGATGACATCTCAATGTACTGGTCCTGGACTGCTGAGAGATACCTGCACTGCTTTTATACAAAATTACTCGAGTGCCAGAAGCAAGGTGGCCAAGTATGTGTGGAGTGCTGCTTTTGCAAAGCTGTGCAGAAGAGCTTTAGAAATTTCTGTATGGCATTCATTCCAGTCTGCAGTATGGACATCATTGGCCTCCTTCCTGCTGCTGGCCCAGCCAGGCAATGAATCAGTGTTTTCATTTCTGAGACGTGTGCTAAGACCACGCTAAAGGCCACTGCCATCTTGTGTAGTTTGGTCTTTGCTTAGGAAAACTGAGATTATTCTCTGTACTTGGTGTTCTTACAAATTTAAAATTGTGCCGATATATATATTTAAAAAAAATAGGTGGAAGGGGAAAACTAAATATCATTAATTTATAACCTCTTGATAATGAAAAGATCAAGTTCGTTGTTGCAAAGACAAGAAAAAGCTCATCTAACCTAAGCTGGTAGGTCCTCTGTGACAATGTAGTTCACTAAAACTGCTTAAGTACAGTCTAGCATTGACAAAAAAGGCTAAAACTCAGAAGTGTTTTTCCTCCTTTTTTATGTGTTGGGTTTTTTTTTTTTTTTTTTTTTTTTTTTTTTTTTCAATTTGAAAGGGATTTACATTGATTTAAAGACATTTTTCTAATTTTGCTTTGAATACAAATCTTGTCATACAGCTTTGCCAAAATAAACTTGGCAGCTTACATTTTCTTTCCTTTTTTTTTGAGTGTTGGCATGTAATGAATATTAATGGTGCATCACTTCCTGGTTTTTGGCATGATACTTTCTTCATGTAAATACTGGTTTTTAAAATATCAAGAGCCAGTGTGCAGTTCAAATCTTTAATTAAATTAGATTAATTTATATAGAATATAAATTTTCTGCTAAGAATGTTGAACATTTTATTTATTTTTTTTTTAATTTAAGAAAAAGTGATTCTGTGAGTTTGACTCCCTTCTTAGCTACTTAGTACATCTTCTTCCTCTGTGTCTGTGTTTAAACTCCTGAGGTTAAACTCCTTTGCTTTTTGAGGGTTTCACAGCAGCAAGCACATTGTCAGCAATCAAGTAATAATAGGGAAAAGTGAATCAGTCTAGATAAAGTGGAACTGACCTGAATTTGATCCTTAAGTTCAAACTAGCCACAACTGTTGTGAGGTTTTAAATTTTGTTTGGTTTTGGGTTTTTTTGTTTGTTTGGGGTTTTTTTTGGGGGGTGTTGGGGGGTTGTTAATTGTTTTTGTTTTCTTTTTCGTTTTGTTTGTTTAGAAATTACTATCACACACCTCTGCACCATCTGGCTTTTCCAAGGAGTAGAAACAGACTGTAACAGAGTCTGGTTTTGTGGTGTGTCTGGCAGCGTTGTTACCCAAAAACTCTGGAAATCTGACCAGAAGGGTGGCTTCTGTGCAATTTCCAGACCAGTTTTCACAGCAGAGAAGACTGGATGGTAAGCAGAGTGGAGAAAAGAGCCTGTGCTTATGATTGCATCTTAGTTTTGCCAATTGCTCTTTTTTGCTAGTCAGAATGTTGCTTTTAATTATGACCTGCTGGCTGTAATGAGGTGACACACGCGTTTCTTAGAGCAGAATTTAGTCCTGTCTTTATGTGTATGCTTGTTTTGTGCTCTTGTAGACCCTGAGATCTAGACAGAGGAACCCATTCCATGCAGCCTCTACTTTTGTCCTGCAGGAGAAAAATTCGCAGTTAAGGGCTGAGTGTGATATGTGTAAATATTTACTGTACAGCTGCTAATGACATGCATGTATGTGGAGGTGGATGAAAGCAGGAGCTTCAGGGAATGGCATTTGTGATAGTGAGGATGGCAGCAAGAGCCAGTCTGGGAGCTCTCATCAGAGCTGCTGCTGAATTTATCTGGGGAGGAAGGGCACTGGGGAGCAGCTCTAGCAATGTCTGTGAATAAGGAGTACCCCTGCTGCCTCCTATGGTTATCATTGTTTTAAGTGTCCCTGTGCAGCCCTATTGCCCCACAAGCATCGATTTGCTGAGAGCAAAATTTGATCCATTTGTTAGATAGTTAGGCTGGTAGCTTTGCTCTTCACTCTCTTAGGCTGATGTATTTGAACTGTGCTAGAAAGATGATATAGTTAGGAAACTATAATAATCTTCTCAATTTTATAACCTGGGAGAAGGAAGATTGTTACTGACAGATTTCCAGGTTACTATGTTAGGCTCTTTTTTCATAAAGCTGTAAAAAACCCTCTGACGGGCTTACTCTGCCTTCAGTGAAGCAGGACAACACTCCTATTGATTGCAATAGGAAGAGGCTCTGGGCTGGTGTGTTGCACACACTAAGCCATTTCACCTTTTACCAGCCTGGTCTGCTTTTTCCACAAATGTACACAGTATGTATATGTATTTGCTGCAAACCATTTGCATATTAAATGGTGACAAAAGTAAGATTTGTCATGTGATAAACTTCTGAGTGCTATGACAGGAGTAAACGCAGGGCTTAGCATGAGCACAGCATGTGCCCATAAGTATACGTGCTGGATTAGAGCCTACAGACTGATCTTTGCACTTGTATAGTGAGTAGCAGCAGGATTACTGTAGCTGAAGCTACACTTGGTGAGATCTAACACCAGCGTGGCAGAAGGCACAATGAAAAAAATGTTAAACATGTACCGAATATCGTATTCCTCTGGATACAATTGGGAGAGAACTTGTTAAAGAAGCTGGAATGCACTAAATGCACTCAGTTGACTTTCTCTATGAGGATGTGTGTTGATTTTTAAAGATGCTGAACACTGACAAATCAAAATAGACATTCAGGATCTGATAAATATAAAGTACAAATGAGCACTCTGTTTACTCCTGGTATTGCAATAACCTAGAAGATAAAAGGGTTCAAATACAATGTAGGCTGCCAAGTGGCAAAAGTTGCTCTTACTTTAATGCAGCAAATTAGAATACATTCTTCTGGATAGTGTAGCCTGATTGCTCCTAGGACTTCTGCATAGCTGTAGTCTTTTTCTGCTGAATGCATGTAACTAAAAGGATGAGTTTTATTTAGTAAAATAACTTATTTTCATTTTAAAAAATAGGAATTTTTCTTCATTAGTTGGTGTGCTGCCCTTTCTGCAGAATTCTCGAAGTTTGAATATGCTGCAAATATGACTTTCCTTATTCCAGCTCTGAGGAATAAGGTACAGAAACAGGCTGTTGCAGCAAAGCTGTAGTTACCATTGCCTACTCTGTTTTTGATTTTTGGATAAACAAGGCTTCAGGGTCCAGAGATAATATTTTAGCATGCATTTCAAAGTATAAATTAGTGTGAAGGAGAAGTGGATTTTATCAAAGTCAGACTGGTGACCACTCTTGTCACTATAGAAAACCAAAAGCAATGGAAAATGTAAATAAAACAAAATCTTTCTGACTATGGTTTTCCCTTTGGTGTAGTCTAGTATCTGAGTTTTCAATTGATTTTAAATAAATATATGTAAATTAAGTTAAGCTTTTATAAGATAGATTAGAAGAAAAACTGATTCTATATTTCAATGCAAAACTTCCTGTTTGTTTATATGAAGATGCTTTCCTAATTGCCAAACCAGAGTAGGGCATGTTTATCTTTCAAAACCAATTTGATAGTAATTTAGCCCAATTTAGCTATGATTAGTATGAACTTTGCAAGACAATAATACTAAATTTGTAAGGTCAGAGCAAGAAGTATAGCATCTCTTGACTGTGTGATTTGGTGCTCAGGAACAGAAACTGTAGTAACGGGCTGGCTACAGTTTACCACAAGTGTATAAAAAGTTAGCAGTTTGATTCCATAGAAGCCGTAATCTCAGGACATTGTACAAGTGAATGCACATCATGTAAAACTCTAGAAAAGAGAGCTGCACTGCACATTTCTTACCTAATGTAGCAATAAGTATACAGGTGTAACACAGGAGTCACTTATGCAGTTGGGTGACAAATGTAAAAAGCAATGCTACATGAGGTAAGCTTCCTACACTTTGTTGGTCATCTTTCCAGAATTGCGTTTAAAAATTATTTTCTTCTGCTTGCTGCTTCTTAACTTTTAAGCACAGAATTTTCAGACAGCCATCAGTTAAATAAGAAAGAAATAAACTACTTCTGTTCTCTCTCCAACAATCCTGCTCCCTTGCTGATGCCACTCATTGAAGAGCAAGTGTTTAGGGGTATTCTGGTGCACTGTGATAAACACAATTGTCTGTGATAGACACAATTGCTTGTGTCCAAATTCTTGGGCAGATATGAAGGACTGACAGTGGGAACACTGTTGTTATGCCAGAAAGCACAGTACTCAGCTGGATTCTATGACTTTTGGAGTTCTTCTGTATCCCTCAGTTTAAGGCTATCCATTTGCCCTTCAAGCAGAGATTATTTTTAAAAGACAGGGTTTGAGGCATATGTTACAACCACTGGGTTCCATTACTTTTAAGGGTTTGTATTAATCCTAATAGTTAATAGTAACACAAACATTCAGCATGGAGGTGTACAGCCAACATAAAATCTGTTCTGGCTTCGCTGTCACATTATGTTGTTCTCAGGTCGCACTGAGACAAACAGCAACCACCTGATTCTGATCAGTTTTCTTTCATTTTCTGCCCATGTCATCAACTGTTACACATAATATTATAAAAAGAAAGAGTAAGAAGGAGAAAGAAAGTTACTTAACATCAATATTCTCAGAACCTCTGCATGTATTGAAGGTCCTTTAGACTTTCCAAAATAGTGTCCCAAATTGAACTGAGTACTAAAAATTGGGAACTATCAAGAAATAACTAATGAGGGTTACAGTCAATGATGTGGAACACTCTCATTAGATAAAGCCTTTATTTCTAATTGTCTCATATACAGTCTTTTTACACCCATATAGTATTGTAATTTTTTCTTTTAATGGAAACTTGTTAAAAATAGGCATTGCTCATTTTTGCATGTGACAAGATATAAAAGGGAGCAGTATCTTTTTCGAGTTGATTGGAGTTTCCTTTCTGTGAATCCTTGGGAATTAATTGAAGGTGGTAACTGAGGAAGAGGAAGGCAGCTCTGTTGCTACATGTTCATTGCAAAGATACTGTTTCTCCCATTTAGAAATGTGACTGAATCTGCTGTCTGCTACCCAAAAAGAGTCATAATCTGGGATATATTGTCTCTTGTTTCTTCCCACACTGCTTCTGAAATCTAGAAATTAAGAGAAGTTTTAGCACAGCGTATGCATTGGTGAGTCCAGACTGAGATTCTGTGTATCTCCTCTGCCCACCCTGAGACAGACAGAAACCACTGTGACAATTATGATGTACAGTGGTAAAGGTAATTTCAGAGGATGAGTTCGTGTTACCTCCCATACGCTTTCAAAAGAGACTTGCTGACTAAGCACAACCTAAGTATTGCATCAGCCAGAGCCACAAGTGATACAGCATGTATCTTCTATTCTGTGAAAATGTTTTGTTACTGTGAAGAATGCTTACACTCATAGAACTGGTGGCACACATATTTCTCACTCTCCTAGCAGTTTGTAGATTTTTTTCTCATAAGAATTAGTAAAACACCATACATACACATATTATGCTGTTCTGTGCCTTTTCTTAGTAACCCTGGTGTAGCACCCTTCATCCGTCTGATGCTCACATTGTACCAGACTCCGTAATTCTGAATGAGAAAGAATCTCTTCATATTTAGTCAAGACCAGATTTCTTGTATAAAAAAAAATTAAGTGATTTCACAGTCATTAACAACTCACTTTTCATTGCTAAAAGAAACCATCTCTGGAGAAGAGGGTTACATCTGTAAGAAAGCTACTGCCCAGCAGTGAGGGAAATGAAAATTTTCAACTCACATAGTATTGCAGGGGTTCTAGTAATGCCTCTATGGCAAGTGTCTTTGAAGGTCTTGTAAGAGTGACCTTCATCATCACAATTGTTATAGTTTTCATTTGACCGTTGATTCCCTTATTGGTGGTTGTGAGTAATCATTTACACACCAACTTACACCATTTCTTTGTAATAACAACTTCCTTTGCTTGAAGAATGAAGCCTTGGGGTCTAGTGATTTTACCTGTGACTGTCTTGAGCTGTGAATATGCTATTCCATAGTAAGAGAAACTTGCAAACATTTCATGTTACAATTCAATCAACATAACACTCATGAGCCACTTAACAGAGAAAGGTGAATCTTGTTTTCACCAAGCTGGGTGTTGCAAACCAGTGAAAATGCAGCATTTGGCCCAAAGAGATGCTTGTAGTGTGAGTTGCTCTTCTGGCAATTTTGAAGGTGTGGCTTTTTACAGAACTCCAGAAGCTGGAATTCTTACATGATCTTTTTGTGTGTTGTACTTGATTCACACAGTGATTTAATTATTGAGTTGTGTGAGAGTTTTTTCTACCTTTAAAGAATATGAATATGAGTATATGTAAACAGTGAGGATGCGTATATTTGCAGAATCAAATAGTATGGTTGGTTGATAGGCTTTAGAAAATAGCAGTACAAACTGTAAAAGACTTAGAAATATGTATCTTTTTTTGCAGGCCTTTATCTTGTACTTTGCTTTTGTTTGTTTGTTTGCCTGGTTGGTTTTTTTTCTTAACATGTAGCTCTCTCTGTCTTATCCTTATCCTTATTGTATTAAAGATAAATGTTGTCTCTATCTGTGATATGGCAGTAGATCTTACTTGCATTTTACACCTCCTCAGATTGTCTTTGTGTATGCTGCAAACGTGTTTTGCCATAAACAGCTTGACTTATCTTAGATGAGCTGGACATTGTATGTTGTAAATCTGTACAGTTACACTAGTGCTTTTAAATGCATGTTATAATGATTTAATGAGACATAAATTTGAAGATCAAAACTATTTAAATTTGAAGGTTGTGCAAAGGAAGAGGCCTTTGGAGAACAAAAATCTTCTCAACTCATACATGATATTGTAGGATGGAAATGTACGAGTAAGTACATTAGGAAAAAAACACAACCAACAAACCAACAAAAAAAAACAAAACAAAAATCCCCTACCTGAATAAAAAGAACAGGCTGCTAAAGCTTGTGCTTTGGTTTATGAAAGCAAATAAATATAATTATTATTTTGTTGTATTATATATATTTGTGTTCTTGAGTATAGCTAAAGGACAACTTCCCATGCATTAATGCATTCCTTTAGAATTGCAGTAGATTTTCATAATTTTTTTAAAGCATTCCTATTGTAACCTACATCAAAAGGGCAGCTATGTTTCTTGTGTCTGACTATACATATGCATTATAAAAAAGTGAGTCTACTGTAATTACCAGTTTGCAGAGCGAATTCCTGCAGGGTTTGTACTCTCCCCATTAGTAAAAGAGATAAGTTGAAATGTATTAAAATTTCACTGTACAACTGGGAGTTTTTGTTCACAGTAAATGTGGTAATGTTTCTTCATTGCTTGACTGTTTGTGTTTAAATTTAGGCAGTGTGCCCAACAGGGACAAAATTATAGGATAAAGCTATGTATAAAAGAAAATCCTTCTGAGAAAACCAATGATATCTCCCCCCACCCTCCTTCTCTCTCTTTTTCTCTCTCTCTGGTTAAACACACACACACACATATATATATATTCATGTTCCATTCTGGCCAAGGAGAAACATTTTTTCTATTTCTATTTCTATTTTCTGTAATTCTCTACTATACATAAGGTGAAGGTATAGTGTATACTTTAGTGAACCTTCTTGATAAAAATCAATTACTGTGTTTTCAGGCAGTATTGAAGAAGCAAAATTTAAAAGTTACATTACTGAAAGAAATACATGTTTAAATAATGAATGACTTTAATGAAGAGAAAATTTTACACCTATTAATCTGGCTTTTGGGGGGCCAGGTTAAAAAAAAAGGTTGTGTGGTTTGGTTGTTCTTATTTGCTTTCAGTACCAGTTTTGTGGCTGACAGAGTTGGTCACTGAAGGAACAGTGCAGGATTGAGTATTTTGATAATGGAAATAAGAAGTTATTGCTTTAGGTTGTAAGTTAAAAACAAGATACATAGTACAGAGTGTTGACCTTGATGAGACAGAAAAGATTATTTTCTCTTCAGAATTATTTTCAAAACAATAAAATCTTTCATTATAAGTCTTTCATGTAACTTCTTTAGAACTCATATTTATCTTCACTGTCTAAAATGCAGTACAGTGCAGTGCAAATCCAATTTTTTTTTCTAAATTGAAAACCCATCATTTAGAATCCAGAAAACAGTAATATCTGAGAAGGAAAGAAAAGCCTGAAAAGTGAAATCTTCTTGAAGAGCAGATTAGACAATAAACAATGTATTTGTGATATTCTTAAAGGAGAATTCATAAAAAAAATAGAAAGGAGTAGCTATTCCAGGACGCATGCTGCATTTTACCTTGTTTAACTCAGATGTTGCTTATTCTATAGATTTATAGAAGAAAAGAGTTGAAAATAAAAAAATCTAACTTGATTTTGCCAACATAATTTTGTGTGGGTGTTTACGTTTTTCTTATAAGGTTCTCTATTTACCTGTTAAAGGTGATATTTTTGCATATTTAAATCTTTTCACTTGTAATTTTTACTGGACAGACTGTAACTGAGATCGATCAAGACTAGTCTAAAGAGAGATATTTATCTGATCACCTTTAAGGCTTATTAATTAATTTGTGGGGAAACAATTAATGAATAACAGATACTATATTTAATAGATTTGTTGTTGGATTTAAGATTCAAATAACTATTTTTGAACCATTTATAATCTACGGAAAAAAAGTCTTCTTTCATGGATTACTGACCCAATAGTCCATGTAATGTAAGAAAAACGTGTTGACAGCTTCCTTCCATGCCCATGCTACATCAACAGGCTCTATGTCTTTTTCAAGATACTGCAGGAAAATTTCCATTTGAGGCATGCTTTATTGAGGTTAATTTTTACATCACAAGCTTTGAATTATTAGTTTGTGTACTTTTGCAAGGCTAATATTACAGTATGGGGATCTCAGTATTACTTTACCCAATATAGTTGCCAGCAGATCCACTAATTTTCCACAGAAGTATCACCTCCATGGAATCCTAGGCTCAGGGAATGGTTAGAGGTGGAAGGGACATTTAAAGATCATCTAGTCCAACCCTCTGCCATGGGCAGGGTCATCTTTGACTAGATCAGGACAGCACCAGAGCTCCATCCAACCTGAAGTGGAATGTTCCCAGGGGTGGGGCGTCTACCACCTTTCTGGGCAACCTGTTCCAGTGTCACCCTCCTCGAAAAAAAAAAAAATTTCCATATATGTAATTTAAATCTACCTGTTTTAGTTTAAAGCTATAACCCCTTGTCCTATCACTACATGCCCTAAAAGTCCCTCTCCAGCTTTCTTGTAGCCTTGTTTAGGTACTGGAAGTCTGTTACAAGGCCTCCCTGGAGCCTTCTCTCACCATGGCTCAACCACCCCAGTTCTCTCAGGTTTTTCTCACTGGATAGGTATTCCAGCCCTCTGATCATCTTCATGGTCCTTCTTTGGACTCGCTCCAACAGGTCCATGTCTTTCCTTAGCTGAAGACTCCAGCGATAGATGCCATAGAACTGAAGAGCAACTCCTAAATTTTAAAGCAAGATTACAAATTATTTTTTTTCCTTGTCTTCTTATTCCCCATTCACTTAGCAGCTCTTTCTCCAGAAGACTTGGAAATAGTTTTATAAAATGCTTAAAGACTATGTTGTCCTTGCTCCAGGAAAAGCTGTTTTATCCTATGAACAGCTTTCTCTCTTGTTAGCATCCTTCCCTTCATGTTATATTAGTAACAGTTTTCTTGAATGCCACAGAGAAATATAACAATATTACTACCTTTCGAACTATATTTACTGAAAATAAATACAAGTAAGAAACAATGCTAATATAATGTGATGTGAAATTGCTAAGAAAATACTTCAATGCAGTGAATAACTCAGAAGATCATTGAGTGTCTCTAAATGGGAGAGACATGAAAAGTATCATTGCATTACACAAATGTGTTCAGATCATTCAAATGCAAAGTATATTCCCCCTTACTGTTTTTTGTTTTGGCAAAGCATAAGTAGGCTACAGGTATTGAAGCTAGTAATGGTCATCTGTCAATTAAAGTTATTTCCTCTAGGTGATTCCTGTGTTTAAAATCATTAATTTAAAAGTGTTAAATCAATCTAAGCTTGTATAATTAAAAAAAAAAAAAAATCTGTTAAAATTTTTGTGCCAGCAAGAGAAATAGTAATGCCAAATGCTTCTGCTTTACCTTTTGTCCTCGTACTTTACTATATTGTGTGAGCAGTTTATTAGCCTTATCTCTGAAAGTGGTAAGTATTATCATTACCCATTTTTTTGAGATTGGGCAGTTAGAAATTGAATTATTAAGTTGGCAGCTTAACCAATGCCACACAGTACATCTGTGGGAGTGACACACCCAGAATCAGAATCAAGGCATTCCTCCTCTTCTGGTTCAGTGTTTTGGCTGCAGAATTACCCATATAAACATTTTAGCTAAGTTTAAAAATTGTCATATTTGTACCAGAATCATGTGATGGAGACATAAGATCTTGCTGCAGAGACAGAAATATTTCTGCATGTGTATGCTTCATTCTGAAGAAAGTATGGCAACCACTTCCACTCCAGTTTTCCTTCTTTCTTACAAGTTAAAAAGTACTTCGGAAATGTTGCCGCATGCCTGTGGGAAGGGGGGTAATAAATCCCTTGTTTCTGCTTTGCTTGTGTTTTTTTTTGCTTTGCCTATTAAACTTCCTTTATCTAAACTCACAAATTTTATGACTTTTACTTTTCTGATTCTCTCCCCCATCCCACTCTTGCCCAAATCAGGTGACTGTGTGGGCCTTAGTTGTCAGCTGGAATTAAACCAGTTAAAACAGTTCTCTGTAACACCAAGCTCATTATAGGCTGGCGACATAGTGCATTTCCTAAATGTCAGTATACAAATGATCCTCCTTTTGATGTTAATTTAAAAATAGACTGTATTGTACTCCTGATTTGCCAGCTATTAAAGGAGTATAGTTTCACTGGGATCTTTTTGCCATGCTGTGGTATTTTAAAAAAGTACTTAATTAACAGGAGAAAAATATTCATTTGGATTCATGAAATAGTAAAGAAGTGGCAGATTTCCTAAGAGCTGTTTAGAGATCATATAAAATGTGCTTTGAAAAAGAAAGAACTCCTAACCTAAAACATCAGTATGGTGCAGTCCTGCACTGAGCAGTAGTGTCAGTTTAGATAATCAGATCTTGTCTTCTTCACTTTATAAGAAAGAAACAGTAAGAAAAAAATAATGGCAGAGGAGACTCTCTGTTTAAAAAGTGCTGAAACATTTGTAGAACTTACCTGTTGTCTGCTGCTTCGTAACTTACTGGCATGAGTCAACGTAAACCAACACAAGTGTAGATCTCTGTACTTCTCATCAGCCTCTTACTCATTAACTTTGATTATTTTGATGTGCTGTCCTGTCTCAACACCAACTACTGTATGGCAGCAAATTATTCTCCCAATGACAGTGTTATTTACTTTCAGTAAAATATTAGTTCAAAATTAATTCAAAATTAAGTATTGGGCATTTACAATATAGAATAAAACTATTTGACAATGGATAGAAAATTTTAATTTAACATAATGGTTTTCTTAATGTTGAGAGATAAGTTGCAAAAAGTGCTTGTTGCTTTTACTTTTCCAGGTAAACTTGGAAACTTTTACTTTTCCAAGTAAACTTTGCTTTTACTTTTGCTTTTACTTCTTGTAATTTTAAGTATGTGTATGTGTATATGTGTGTTTAAAACCCTTGGCATTCTTGTTAATTCATAGATTTGTGCTGAGTGCATATGCACTTAAAGACTTACAGATTCTAATGCAGCTGTCAAGAACTGCACTTATGCACCAGTTGGCTGGTCTGCAGTCTTGCTGAAAAGATTTCACTGACCACCTCATCCTCAAGCTTCCTGCTTCTCTATCTGGTAACAGTGTATTTAGATTGTGTGAGCTCTGTAGGATAAACGTATGGCAGATACATTGGACAGGTAGATTGTACAGAGAGTGAGTATAGTTGACTCCATTGAACATATGAATAATATTTACTTTTTAGATATAATCAAATGACCCAAATAATGTTAAATGAATATCCTTGGTGTGGGGGAAACACACAGAAGTCAGGTCTAACATCTTTTAATATTATCCATACAAACTTATCCATAGGTGTACTAGAAATCATGCTTTAATATTAGACAAGGTTCTCTTCTTTCTGTGTATGCTTTACAGGAATATCTCAAAGAGAGCAGCAGGATATTTCTGAATGTTTCAGTGTCAATTATAACATTTTAGGATTTAAGGAATCAGTAGTATAAACTATTTTAAATTATTCTACTGAAATCCAGTCCATTTCCTCCAAAGGTCCTCAAGGGCCACTGTAATTTTGATAGAAATAATAGCAAAATTATGTTAGGAACTCACTTGAAGGGATATATAAAAATGTCTGAGAACTCCTGTTAACTGAAGACCACTGATGTGCTAAAACATAACAGCATGTCTCAAGAAGCTGAGAAAACCATTTTTGTTGCATACTAAAGGGCGTTAACCTGTAGGTTGTCATCTAAATACACAGTTGCCTACCAGCTAGTGCAGGGGAGGCTGTGTTTGCTGATTTTACCCTTTCTTTTACTAGGCAAAGTCATTGGTTTCTTTTCATTTCCTTCCGTTCTCTCTCTGCCTTTCTTAGAGAAATTTCTAGGAAAACCTTAGGGAAAATTTCTGTTTCTTTCCTACAAAGTAGTTTAATATGCCAAGTCCCATTACATAAACTTTTTAGCAAAATCTCGGGAAGGCAGAATTACAGGGCATGACTTCTGGAATACCTAGCTGTACTCTTTCAGAAGCACTTTCTGGCAAAAGTTGCTACCACCTTGGATTTTTATACCTACTCTTTAACAGGTTTGAACAATGGTTATGATATTTAGGGGCTACAAACTCACCCAAGGATCTTTCTATTATCCTGACTACTGACCTCACCCCTTTCAAATTAAGCAGTAACAGATGTCCAACCACAGTTTCATCAACACATGCTACTATCTACAAGCACACCAGCTACTGTGCCTTAAACTCCTGTCACTGGAAAATGGAGATCTGCATTACAGCTTTGGGTTCTTATGTGAATCTTTGCCACATTCACCTCCAGCTGCCATTCTGTGTCCTTCCTGGATCCTTTGCACAAGCTCTCAACTTGTGTTCTCAAATGCTTTTGAAAAACTGTTAATAATTTGGATGCATATCCTTGCAAAGTTCAGTAAATTTGTTCATTTCATTTTGAAGGTCTTCAAGGACACTACTTTCTTTTGTGTTTAATGAATGTTAGTGTTCTGTCCCTGTGAGTAAGAACACAGACTATTTCTGGCATCTTGAATCTTTTCTTCCCCGAGTTACACTGGCTTCATGTTGAATATTGTAGTGATCTGAGGTAGTTACAATGATTCTGAATTAACTGAGTAAAGTGAAAAATTTATCTTTGAAATAAAGATTGAGGTTTTTCAGTAGCCGCTATTGCTATAGAGTGCCTCAAAATTTATGCTGCATCTACCCTGGTAACACTTTACTATTGTGTCTGGTTGTTGTTTAGGGAATGTAGGCATCAGGCTAACAAAGTAATTTGCCTAAGATCATGCCAGAACTTGAACTAGAATGAGTATTTCCAGTCCTAAATGAGCATCTTGCAGCTTGAGGGGTAATCCTCACCACTCAGAACTGTGCATGGGATTCCCTGTGGTGGAATGGGGAGCTCCTGAAACCAAATTACAAACTGGCATCCACACACACCCTGCATTTTTTAAAAGCACCCAAGTAAGGCCAGATTGAATGTTTTGGCCATGCTAAATATCTTTTGAGTTTCTCATGCCAATCCATATTACTATATAAAAGTGCATAGCTCTTTTTGAAGACTTTTCAGATTTAGTTACTGGGGGAAAAAGATGACATTTTCACGTTTCTGAAAAATTTGGATGAACTTTTTGGGTGATATACACAGCAGATAGAAATTGTACTAATTAGTTAATCTCCTTCAATACTTTATATCATCAATACTCTCTTTAACTCAGGAAAGGGGAAAAGAAACATGTAATGTAAACTTTTTCCCCCCATCTTAAATCTATAACAGCTAAATGGATCATTTTGAATGTGTGTAATAAAACTTACTATTAGGCTGAAACATTGTATTTCAGGTTCAAGCTGAATCAAATTTTTACAGACAACCTGTTAACCTCTTGGCCAAAAGTAGATAGGGTTGTAATGGAAATGCTGATGAGCTTTAATACAGCAGCTCTACCAAATGTCAGAGTTTCATCTGCTACATGTACTAAACTATATTACACCTCTTATACATACTGTGACACGTGAGCAAATCAAAATAACATTGAATACAACAAATATGTGTCATGTAGATGCAGAGATCTAAAAAAAGTGGTGAATGTAAGAAAATCTTTTATGGTCCAATAAGAATACCATTTTTTAAGACCTCCTTCTTGCAGTACAAATAATTACCGAGTTCATTAATTAATGATTTATCATTGTATTATATTAGCGAAAGAACACCATTACTGACCAGTGGAGACCTGATATATTACTGAGTCAATAAACTGTTGAACATGAAACAGGGCCTTTCAGGAGAATTTTTTCTCATAACCCACAAACACATATATTATTCTTGCATAGTCAGCACTTCTCCCCTTATATTTCATATTACTAATTCTTTTAATCATGCATACATAGAGCAGTGTTTTATAACCTAGCTAATGAGTAATTGGACAGGTGACATTGGGGCTGAGGACCCGAAGTGTCAGGCATAACAGCGCAGGATTTTTTTCCCCCGCCAGGTTTTTGAGAGTAAAAGATGGTAAAAGAGCAATAGGATAGGAGGGATAAAGGACTCTTGTACCAGAAATTTGTCAGAGAAATACAGATATTAAGTGTATCCATGAACTACAAGTGTCTTTAAATTGCTGTCTAATGCAGATAAATAAGTAGAGATCAAACATTTAAAATAACTCTGAGCCTTTTTCATTGTCAGCAGCCAAGGACTTTAGCTTGGGCAAGCTAATGCTGAATGTAATTTTTTTAAAGGCAGTATAGTTAAGATAATTATTTTTTGGTAGGGGAAACGTGTGTGATGTGTCTATTAATTCTTTGGAAAAGGTAAGTGTCTTCATAATTCTTCAGTATTGCTGTGGCAATAGGTACCAAGCACCCTTCCCCCACCTTAGCCCCCAAGTAATCATTGATTGCATCTAAATCTATAGAGATATCTTTTCCTGGCAGCTCTAGTAGTTACAGTAGATTGTTAATCTGTGAATGATCAGAATAAGCCTCCCCGTCTCAGAAATCTCCATGCAAATTACATCTAAATGCATGCCATAAATTTATTAGCAGCAGTTTGAAGTGCACAGGTCATCTTCTACACTGTTTAAAAACATATGTCTGTTACATTATAAAGAGTCTCATTCAATTTATATTCACTTTTCTGTAGATGTACCTAGCCCCTGCCAGAGTAAACCTGTGTAAGTTTTGCAATAATTTTAAAAAGGACAGATGAGATATTAATAATGTGTATTATTTAAACAAATTTGAGATCTCCGCATAGGACTGGAGTTTTAGAATTGCTACTCTGAAACAGAGAAATATATGTTTAACAAGTGATGAATATTAGGAGACAGAGGGCTATGCCTAGATACTAGAGAAAGTGATAAATGCAAAGAAAGGGTACAGGATGTTTTATGAAGCAGTCCTGTTCTTGTACCTTGATCATTTTATCCTGTTTTGGGAACCCATCAAATACATGACTCCTTTCTACAGCAGAGTTACTTCTTAGTTGAACCATGTAAAGGAAACCTGAAAATAAGTTTAGGTACCACAGGAGAAGGGGAAATATGTCTGTAGTTTTCCTACAGAATCCTCGTACTACCAGTTGTTTTTTCTAAAGGAAATGGAGCAATTCTTTTAAAGATTTTAGGAATGTATTCAAATCCATAGGACATACTAACATATGTTTTTGAAAGAAAATTTATTTCTACTTAGAAGAGAGAGAAGTGTTTTGGATGTTAGAAAACTGGGGTTTGCTATGCCGTTTATGTCCTTCTAGCCCTCACAACAAATTTGTATAAGCAGATAGAAATACATTAATATGTGTTTTTTGTTTCTTTTTCTAGGCTATTCGCTGTACACTGGTAAATTGCACATGTGAATGTTTTCAGCCGGGGAAGATTAACCTGAGAACCTGTGATCAGTGTAAACATGGCTGGGTGGCACATGGTAAGAAATGTCTGTTCCAAGTTTGTTTTTTCTATTCTGTCTATCTTTACTAGTACCTCTAAATAGTAAGAACTGGAGTGATACAGACAATAGTTACACCTATTTGTCTACACATGCATGTGTGCACAAACTCGGTTTGTACATGTGTATGCATGCACATGCTTTTTTTACAGCAATTTGTAGGAAGAAAAAGTAATAGTCTGTTATTCTGGCAATAGCTTCAAGTGCTTCTGGAGTTTAACAGCTTGTGTATAGCTCAAAAGAGTATTCTAGCCTTCAGGAAGTAATGTAGTTCTAGCAGGGCTTAGCAGAAATGCTAGAAGTTTACAGTATGGTTGCACAGCAATGGTTGCAATGCTCTTTGTATTGCAAAGAGGCATCAACCAAAAAGTCATAGGGTCTAATGGAAATTCAAACATACCAGTGTTAAACTTGCAGATCTCACATCAGGATGAGTGAGACAATGAAATTGTGCACACATGATCTGTGAGTTGAACAGCTCTTACCATGTTTAAATAAAGAAGGTATTAGAATGCCCAGATTCTATATAAAGGCATGAAAATTCCATTTTATTTATCCTTTTCTACTTTGTGAATTTTGTGGAGGGTTTTTTTCCTGACAGTCATGATTAAACTAGCATGAGAGAGAAAGAGAGCACTGTATATGCTGTTAGAAGGCAAATAAGAAGGATACCAAAAATGGTTTCATGAAAAAAAAAAAAAAAAGCAGAGGGCTGGGGGAGAGGGGACAGAAAGATTACTATGTTTGCAGAAGAAATTTTTGTTGGAGTAATTTTTTTCTCATGGTCTAGGCTCTTGGCACCAAAACAAGTGCAGTCCTCATTCCTCAATTCTATCAGACATTCAGTCTTCTATTCTATGGATTTTATTTTGATAAGACCTTGAGTAGAGGGTACTTGATTCCCTGGCTGACATATGACAAGTGTGAATGCTTAACAAATTCAGCAGCACGGACTGACTTAGAATCTTTTAAAACCTTCACAGGTTTTAAAGGAAAGCAGGTACACAGGTACTATGCAGTCTTGTGTCACTGCCTAATAATGCTTACAGCCTGCCTAGAACACCACCAACCTGGTAGCTGATTGCAGTTTTATTATATACTAGATTATCTAAGAATATAATTTATATTTGTTCCCCATATTTCCCAGAAAAATATCTTCAGTCACAGTATAACCAGATTCACATTTCTTGGAAGAATCATTAAACCTCAAAGAATTTGTATAGTTCAGGCTTGCTTCAGGCTTTGTGTAGAATCAGCTTCTGAGGTTTAGCTGATCCACAGATAGGGAAGCACTGTCTAGCTTTTTTGCGAGGTGTCCTGCTATTGAGCAATAGCATTGGGAGTCTAGCACTTAGATTCTGACACCTGAGCATCTTGAGTTTTCATTTTAATCAGTGCGTCTTACAAGAGTGCAGTCAGACTTTCCTGATAAATTCTTCCCTATGAGGTGATTGAATTCAAAGTCAGAATATATGACAGTAATCTGAGATTACCACAGTGTGTGTTATAGAAATGTCCCTGTTTACAAATCCAGAAAGTTTAAAAGGGAATGTGATGGTTAAGGATACATCACCTGCTCCCATATCTGAGTGCTTAGCATTCCAAATGGAAAACTTAATGCAGCCATTTATTATTAGAAAGTGTTTGTTTTGCTACTGTGCAAAGTGAATGATGCTCTGATTTATTTTTTTTTTAAGTGCACTTTGTGTACATTCATCTGGAGTATTTACATTTTATGGCAGAGTGAGACAAGTCAGATATAAGTTTCATATACATAAAGCACAGGTGTATAAGTTACTTTCTGGAGACAGTGATGCATCTACTTCATTCTTGATCTTAGCTGTTTTTGAGGATTTTGAGGGCAGTGTTTGGGAGATGGATTAGTTCAATGCACAGTAGTGACTGGATTTCAAAATGACTGAATCAGGTTGCTGCTCAGAAATCATTTTCTTAAAACTGTTAGCATGGTACTTTCAGAAGTTCTTCCTTGAATGCAAATACTATTTCCTGCTGCTTTAATTAAAGGGTTTCCTTCTGATTTTTATTAATGAATTTCAACTCAGCTCCTTGACAGATGATGTAGTGCTTTACTGAATGTAATTATCAAAGAATAGGTGTTTCCAACAGTAAGTACTGTGCTTATTCAGTTCTGATAAACTAGAATCATAATTAACTGAACAGATCAAAAAATAGCTTGGAATGGCAGTCTTCTCATGATGTACTTGACTCATCTGTGCAGAGTTAATTCATGTTAAGAGGTGCCATTTAAAATGTTGGAAATCTTGGATTGAGGAGAAAAAGGCATACATTCACTACTGCATTATTGCACTTAGCAGCTGCTTACCTGTTTTCTTCTTTCTTGTTTCCATTGTCTTTCTCATATTTCCCTCACTCACCTGAAATAAACTGCACACATCTTGAAAGGTTTCCTACAAGTTCAAGTTCATCTGTTACCAAAAGTAGGATTGTAAATACATGAACAGATACATTTGAGAAGTACTTTGGTGGCAAGATAAGTGTTTCTGTTGACAGAAGTTCAACTTATCAAGTTTTTGAGCCCTGTGTCATAGTGGTAATCCTACATCAGAGTTTTAAGTCCAAAGCCAAAAGCTGCACAGAGCATAGCAACATTATCAAGTACTTATTAGACTTCAGGCAGGCAAACAGAAAAGGTAGATGTCTTTCCTTGCTTCGTTCCTTCCTTTTTTTTTTTTTTTTTTTTTTTTTTTTTTTACTGGTTAAGATACTTTGTATAGTCCATATGGTGGAAAATACAATCTTATTAAAATCTTAATAGTCCTTTTTTAAAGAGAATTTATTTTAACCCAGGCAATTGGTATTTTGTGGCTTTTACTACAACATTTACTCTAAGTTTATTGGAAATAATGAAAAAAACCCACTTTATTTGCCATGCACTTCCCCTAGCAAAAGTATCTTAGGCTATGAGGAAAGAAATTAGGCAAGTCTGACGTAAAAAGATGTTGATTTCACTGACTCTGCATTTTGCCTTCTATGCACATCATTGATATCAGGATAACAACTACCATACTCTTAGCAGAAATACACTTATTATACCTTGTCCAACAGATCAAAAGACCCAATGCAGTATCAATGGGAAATACAGTCTACCCTTTCATAACTCTTTTGCTCTGAAAAGGTGTGCCAAGGCCACATATATCACAGTAGACTAAAGCTATTATTTCTGACATTCATTCTACTTATGTAGTTTCAGTATCCCCACAAAAAAACCCTCTCACTGAATAATAGTTTTACTAAGTTTGTCTAAAATTGTCACCTTGTTTCAAAGAGAGTCAGAAAATTAGAAATACCACTTTTCTGTCTTACTCTGAAAAAGGTCACTGATAAAACTCAGACAGCAACAGCATGTTTTTCAGATGATTTGGTATACTGTGCATACCTGGACTAGCTGAATTTTACACTGTTCAACCTACCTTAGGAAATTAAGTATCCGGTGGACATTGTGCTGTCTCCCTTTTTTTGTTTCCACCCTCTCTCAGAGAAAGCTAATCCTTAATCCTCTAGGAGTTTCTGATGTCTTTTCATCTGCACCATGCCAATCAGTACAGCTCAGGGCTGGGGTATTTATTCAGGTAAGTTTTAGTACCTCTCTGAGGTATGATGAGGCCACATACAGCCCCATCCAAGACTGGGCCAGGCCTTCTCTCTGGTAACTTTGAGATAAAGTTCCTTTCAGTTTTAATGAAAAAGACATTAGCTAGTAGATTTTGGCACATAGTGCACATCCATTACTTTTTTTTTTTATTTCAGAGTAAAAGCTGCCATACAGGGAATACACATGCCATGTGAGTTACACCTTGTGAAGGAAGTTTTCTGCTGCTAATATTTATATAATGCATGTGCTAGCTTGCTGTAAATGAGATTAAGAATGAAAACAACAGCCTCCACTAGAAAATGGAGAATGTCATAAAGTCAGATGCATGACATGACTGTGACTTCTTCATTCAGAATGGTTGTGCTTTTTGAATTTCCACATGGTAGGCCATGAAACTGTCAGGTAAAAGAAACATGAATTGAGAACAAAAGAAAGGAATGACAGGTAGAAATAAGATGAGAAACAGAAGAATGCTGTGGAAATTTTAGTAATGCTATCTTTCTCTCTTACCTTGAAGTTACTGAAAGGACTTGGTTCATGAAGAAGGTTTATATTTTAAATGTGAACTGCATGGAAATGAGGCAAGAACAAAGATGAGTGCTATGTTGAAATAAAATTTAGCTGAGTTCCTATATTTGTCTCAGTCCAAAGCTGTTAAGTGAAAGAAATCCAGATTTGCAGTCAGAGATAATCCCTAACAAAATAAGACAAAACAATCTTAGAACCTTTCTAAAAGTTTACAAAACTGCCATGTTGTTCTTTTCTTAAAAATGGAGATTTTTATGTAGAGAGTAAATAAAAAATTTAAAAAAGAGAAATTTAATCCTATGATTATAGTTGAGTAGTAAAATAAATAGGTTATTTCTATGTTGTTCCTTCAGATATAAAAAAGTCATAATTTATCATATCAAACATGCTTATTTCCTTCCAATCTATTTATTTAGTTGAAATGCTTTAAAATTACTTGAGAAAATTGTGAGAACGTTTCCTTTTTTTTTTTTTTTAGTTATGTAGAGATTTTTAGCAAAGTAATTCTCAACAGTTCATTGATAACGAAAGCTAGCTTTTCATGACTTTTAAAGTAAAACTGTTTTAGATCTAGTCTGGCTTTTCCTGTCTTTTACTGACAAAATCATTTTAATCCATCTGTTACAACTTTCTTTTGACCCTGAAGGCTGAGGCATATTTTTCATTACTCAGTTGCTTCCAGGAACCTTACAAGATTAACATTCATTAGTAGTAAACACTTTTTTAAGGGCCCTCCTTCTGCTAATGCTATTCCTCTTTGCTTCCCTTCAGCAGGATTTCCCAAAGCAGCCAATGCAGCATAGAAAAAATGCACTCTCTTATCTTGCGGATACTCTGGCCTAGTACTTGGTTTTAAAGTCTGCCATATTCTTAGGAATGATGTGATGTAGTGTTTGCTGTGGGTTACTCTGATATGACCTTTAATGCAAGTCATGCTGAGATAAAAGCAAATCCAGGTATTAGGGCATCCAATACAAATAGTATTGTTTGAAAGGTTTATGAGACAGAAGTGACAGAAAAGAAATAATGCTTAGATGCCCCAAGATCAGATCAGAAGCCTTCCTTTTCCATCCTTGTATTCAGCTGATACTTACGTAACCATATCGTCAAGGGTTTAACCCTCATGTAAATTTGACATCCTCAGGTGTTGAGTAATGTTTTCCTTGGAGGTAAACCACAGGCCCTAACTTACATGTGTTCACGCTCATACCTCCTAGGATTTCCCTGGGGATCTGTTCAGATTAAAATATTTTCTTCTCTTCTTCCCTGCCACTGTCAGGACATGTTAATTCAGTCAGGAAGAGGTAGACCTTTCCCGCTCTCCACAACTTTGTGGGCTCACAGTCCTGGGTTTGAATATGCCAGGAGAGATTATACCTGACCAGACATTAAGCAGGCAGCTAAGGACCACTCCAGTGCCCTGTAAGCCCTAAAGAGACCATGACCCATTCTGAAGCATAGTGCCTGTTTCTCCTGGGTTGAGTTATATTCACATCTCAAAGTGAGAGCTTTTCCCATTGTGAACATTTTGTTGTCTGAAAAACTTTTAATTTAGTAATTGCATTTTTGGTCTCACAGAATTGGCATTATTACTATCAGATACTCATTGGCAACTCTGAAATACACTTTTTAACTATGATTGCTGTTGATGAGCTATAAAATGCCCATAGAGGTTTAGACTAAAGATATTTCAAAAGTGCAAGATACTGTTATTTTGGTGCCCGTCATTATTGAATTTGCATTTTACAGAGAAGGCTTAATCTCATTTAGTAGACCCAATACAATAGGATAAAATTCTGAGAGATGTCTTGGATAATGATATCTTACCCTTTCTTCTTGAGGAGAGAAACCAGCAAGTAAACAAATAGACTTGCTATGTGCAAGATGGAGTAAAGGCAATAAAAACAATGACTTTAAATTAGAATTCCTATTTCCAGTCACAGTAGAGGCTGCTTTTTGGAAAGGGGGTCAGTGAAACCCATGATCTTGCCCCCTTAATGGTGGTGATAAGAAGGTCATTACAATGCTATAGCTTCAGATGGGAGCAAAAGAGTGTCTGGTGTTCACTACTTGATTCCCAGATGAGCAGGATAAATTCTGTGGGACTTGGGAGTGCAAATCGCCAACAGATTTGTGGGAAAGTAGTGGTGGACTTCTGTGACATGCATCCACTCCAGGATGTTTAGATGACAGCACCTGCTTGCTTGTCTCTTTTAACACCTATGCTGCTGCACATGAATTGCTGTGATGTGCTAACCACTTTATCATTTTATTGCACTTTATTACACCATAAATTTTTATATCTTCCTAACAATCTTACAAGAAGCTTAATTGTTTATAGGAACATCTTAATTAACTAGAGTTCTCTAGGTTAAGCAGAGCACAAATTGAAAGAGCTTTATAAGGTTGATGGGATTTGACTTCAAGAATAAAAAATTCATACTGCTTTCAGATGTTAAAAGTAACAGTAATACCATGGGTAACTTTGCCTCAGCTTTCTGTTTTGCAAATGTGAAATTGAACAAAAAAAATTTATTGTTTTTTTTACCTACTTGGAGGAATTTCAGTTTGAGCTATAGCGTTATGAGGAAACTTGCCCCAGATTAATTTAGCAGACAATAGTGTTCCCATTTCCATCTGGATTTTAGAAGGAGAAAAAATAATACAAGAAATGTTTAACACAAGTCTCAGAGACTTTTCTAATTGTATTCTAATTTATTACAGTCAATTTTTCTGATGCATGTTTAGCAGAAGATTTGTGAAATGGTCACAGCACCTGAATTGGGATGGGAAAGATGGATGAATGGTAGGACTAGTTTTATGAACCAGTCTTCATTGGGTCTAAACATCTTCAGCTGTGAGCAACTTTGAGGCAGCAGATTTTCTTTGGTAAACTGTGGTTTAAAATGTGTGGGAAAGACTTTCATAGGCTTGAATCAGAGTTACATCCTGGACTGAAACACTACCATGGGCTTGGCTTGCCTTTGTGGAATACATCTGCAGCACCATAGTCCATTTAAACAGAATGATGTTAACAGGTGGGCAGTGCCTGCTGCATTTTCATTACAGTTGTCATGGATGCATAAAAGGTGGAATAGGCTGCCTGGAGAAGTCGTGGAATTTCCCCCCCCCTTTAAATACCAAAGACATCTTGGCAGGACAAAAAAAAACCTAATCTGAGGCCCTCCTTTCATTAGAAGCATGCATCAGACAATCTGCAGAAATCCCTTCCAACCTAGAATTTCTATGAATCACAGTTAATGGAATTGAGGTGCATTAGGATTAAGATGGGAATCCTCCAAATCCAGACCACAATCCAGGACTCCTGAATGTGCTTATGTGTCACTGTGTATAGTATGTCAACCAGATAGTTTTAGGACCATTAAGGTAGATATTAAATTCTATCTCACCATTATTAATGGAGAGAATAGTTTGAAGAAGGTGTTAATGGCTTATAGAAAGGGGGCATTTAGCTTTGGAGACAAGAGACAGGAAGTTCAAAGATGAATGACTAGTCAAAGTAATAGAGATTGTTTATTTAGGAACTTCCATTAAAGATTGTAGGTTTCAACAATGACACTGTTACTCTATGTGTCAAAGAGCAGTGATAGTGAACCTGTCCAACAAAAAAAGTCTGAGCCAGAAGTCAAAGGCAACAGGAACACTGACCATGTCTAGGTTATAAGCACAGTTCCTTGAGGACTGCCCTGGTTGACTAAACTAGATACTGGTCAATGTCCACTGACAATCTCTGGCATGCAAGGGAATATAGTCAGATCAAGGGTCCATCCAGGACCTTCAGTCAGGAACAAGAGAAGGCCGGGCTAGAGATGAGGACCAGTAACATGATTCTGAGGGTAATCTAGAAGACGGGTCTACAGCGACGCACACCTACAATGTAACAGAGGTGTGAAATGAAGGTCCAGGCCTGAGCTTTAGTAGTGGTTCCCATGGACTCAGAATCCAGAGTGGAAATCTCCAGAGAGGGTTGTTGGCACAATAGAGACCAGTTGGAGCACTAAAGACTGTGACACCATGGACTGATCCATAGTGCTGTCTGTAGCAGAGGTGACAATGGATACCAACACACACAAAAGCAGCTGTGAGTTGGGATGTTTGCATGATTGATCTACATGTTTTTCTCCATCAGGGTAATCATCTGGATAATCATAGAATCATAGAATCACAGAATTAACTGGGTTGGAAGAGACCTCTGAGATCATCAAGTCCAACCCTTGATCCAACCCTACTGTGATTACTAGATCATGGCACTCAGTGCCACATCCAGCCTCATCTTAAACACCTCCAGGGACGGTGAATTCACCACTTCTCTGGGCAGGCCATTCCAATGCCTAGTCACTCTCTCTGTAAAGAACTTCTTTCTGATATCCAACCTAAACCTCCCCTGGCAGAGTTTAAGCCCGTGCCCTCTTGTCCTATTGCTGATTGCCTGGGAGAAGAGGCCGACCCCCACCTGGCTACAACCTCCTCT
>JAWWLV010000100.1:40501023-40513037 GCA_035041135.1 Platyrinchus mystaceus
AACCCCAGCTCCCTCAGCCTCTCCTCATAGGACTTGTGCTCAAGTCCCTTCACCAGCCTGATTGCTCTTCTCTGGACTCACTCCAACACATCAATGTCTTTCTTGAACTGAGGGGCCCAGAACTGAACACAGTACTCAAGGTGTGGCCTCACCAGCACCGAGAACAGGGGAAGGATCACTTCCCTGGTCCTGCTGGCCACACCGTTCCTGATACAGGCAATCATGCTAAGTCCTCTTCTACACAGGCAAAAATGCACTGACAGAGTGGAACACAAGGTCCAAATCCCACAGAAGAGGCTCTGTTTCATCTTCCCCACCCATGGTCCCCACAGTCAGGTGTTGTCCTTCGTGCAGTTTGCCTATGCAGGAAGTTTCTAGTAGCCCAGATATTTTTCTGAGAACTTGGGATGAAGGTCCTTTACAGCCTGTTCTATTGAACGCATTAGCTGTGAACAAGAAAAGAGGGAGAAAAAGCCTACCATTTTATTTTTATAATTAATTTAGAAGGCCAGTTCTGAATCAAAGACATACTCTTGAGGTATCACTACATAAAGTTAAGTCTTACCTTCATTTTTAGGAGAAAACATTTTGGGGTTTTTTTGTTCGTATTTTCCACTATTGAAGAAAAAGGAGTTAGTATAGAAAGAAAACATAAAGGAAAACACCTGTTTGGCTTGCAGGGATTGACCAGGGAGGCTGTTTTCCTGACAAGCCAAAAGCAACCAGCAAAAGGGCCCCTTTAAAAAAAAAGGACTTTTTATTTTTCACCCCCCATTTCATGTAAGCATTGGCAGAAACTCTGACAAGCAGTTCTTCATATTTTATTATGTTCTTGTCTGGCAGAATCTCTGTCAGGCAAAAACCTTGTCAGCGGAAAACCTGTCGTAGGATCAGAGGAGACAAAAACAGGTGTCACAGAGGCAGTCAAAACTGGAGGAAAAAAAAGATTAGGCTAAAGAGAGAAAGGCAGACAATTACATTAATGCCATTGCTTTTATCTTATAGATGTGTGTTATTATCTCGGGGTGCTGAGTGCGCAATTGCCTCAAAGAAAAGTAGACAGGAGACAAGGGGAAACTTGATAGTTATTAACTGAAGAGGCAGTGTGTCAAAGCTGGATGGGGTTCAAAGTTTTGCAAAGGGATAAAAAAATTGCAGACAGCAAGCAATGTCTGTGAACAAACTGTGGTTCTGCTTTTGGCTACATAAACCCAGTAGCATTCTAAATGTTTCATCTTGGAATCAGATCATAGATAGAAAAATTAAAGAAAGTTTTAATTCAGTCTTTTTTTAATAACATTTATTCTGTGTACATGCAACTGAAGTGCTTGTTGGTTTTTTTTGATCTGTTATAAAATGTTTTTAGAGCATGAGGCATGGTGAGGCATGAAGACATATATCAGTTTAGTTGCCTTGTTGTTTGGGTTTGCAACACCTATTATCAACACATGTTTAATTTTAAAATGCTATTAAGTATCCTTTTACTAAGTGTGAACATCTGTACATGCAAGCTGTAAATTAGAAGATCACATATGTGTCCCTCTGTCAGAGACTAAATGCATTTGGCAAATGGTTTCCATTATTAGCTTTTAAATACAATAAAAGGCATAATTAAAAGTTGGTTTTGCCTATGAATCAGAATTTGCTTTACTTACTCTCATTCCACGATCTTTTGAAATCCACAGTGTCTCAGTGAACTCTGCTATATGGATTAAATTGTGAAAGCAATGAAGACAGAAGTAAAATGGAGAACAGCATGTTGTAGCTGAAATTTATACTCAGACTGATTCAGGATGTTCACCCACTCATATGAGTGTTAATGTCCCCTGCACTCAGTGCTTGCACCAGGAATGGGATAATTTCTTACACAATGAAAATATTTGAGCTATTCAGTAGACACTGACAAATTTTCTTGTCCTTAGTCACCTCCTAAGCATGATATTTTTGAGGAGCAATTTTTTCCACCTTCAAAATGCACTGCATTACACCATGTTGGAGGTGGTATTAAGTGTGCATCCTGAGGAAGACTATCTTAGGCCACCTCTTATGACTGCAGTAGTTTGTCTGTCCCTTCAGCATTTCAGTCATTCCTAAGCTACCTTCTGTTCTTGAAAGCACTTGTCGCTTTTTTTTTTACTATGATTGATGGAAAAGAAGAAAATCTTGAACTCTTAAGATGTGAAGCTGTTTATATTTGCCACTAAAATCAACAGCAAACCACAGTGCTCAACATCGTCATTCTTTTACCATACTCTACACACTATTGTAGCAACAGTATTATGGAACCATTTTATGTTGGTATTGTATATTTTATCTGTCTTCTAATTACAGTTTCTCTTGCTGCAAAAAGTGGCCCACTTATTTAGATTTCAAAAATGTCTGTTATTGTCTAGACACAGACTACATATGATTTTTTTTTCATTTTCCTCCTCTTGAACAAATCTAGTAATCATAGAAAGATGATGATGTTTATAAAATTTTGTATCATTGTGTGCATGCGTGTATGTACTCCAACAGAGTATTCCTCTTTGGTAAATTAGGGAACTGGCTAGGGAGTATGCAGGAAAACTAGAGTGGCTAAATTGCACAGCCCAAATTTAAAATTGAAATGGAATGAGATCCATAATTGCAACCTATAGACTCCTCTCTGTGGTTTTCTGAGATACACAGCAAGGTAAATAAGATGAAAGAAAGGATTTCACTAGACCTTTTCATCCCTCTCTAGGATAATAAAATTTTTATCTAGGATCACGAAATTAGTAGGAGATATGTGTGTTTACAACTCCAGTTGCTTAAACCTAGGATATTTAAAATTCTTTTCCATTCAGTAAAGGCAAAATGTCATGCTTTTATGCTTTTATTGTAGCTATTAAAATAATAATATGAGACCTCTGAAGTACAAAATTCATCACTGCATATTTGTATTTCTTTTACTTGACAAAACCGGAATCTGCTCAGAGGCATGGTTTTTAATTTGATTAACCTTTTTCACTGCACATTGGGAAGGAAGGGCTCTAAGGGCAATGAGTAAATGTGCAGAACTAAGCCTGTGAACTGGACACAGTATAGATGAAACAAAAAACGTTGTCTTTTTTTTCTATCTTTTGATAAATTGAAGAAGCACTTAGCCTTATTTTAATGTATCCTTTGTACTTAATTACCTTTGAATTACACAGAGTTCCAAAACTCCAGTAAAAAAATATAAATGATGACGGAGATTTCCCCTTCCTATTTTACTACATTAAAAAAAATCGAACTACAAATGGAACATAAAAGTTTATTCGTTGATTTATTACAAATAGTCCCAAAGTTTTTTTTGCTGGAATTTTGCATAATAAGAATACTGCAGGCTGTAATGTGAAGATGGACATTGAAATAACTTCAAAGTTCTCTTTACAATTCAGATTATACTGAGTAGATTCTCTCTAAAATCTTGGGGATTTTGTTTACTATTTCAGAAGGTAAAGAGTGAATAAGCCAACATGGGAATGTTCAGGCTTGACATTAAGAGGCATTTCTTTACAAAGAAGGTGGTCAAACCACAGACTTCCTAGAGAGGAGGTTGATGCCCCAAGACTCCCCCTGCTTTAAATGACAAGCAGCCCTGCAGTGGTCAGGCAGTTGGGCTAGATAATCATTACAGGTCCCTTCCAACTGAAATATTCTAAATTATTATCGCGTGTACTTGATACTTCAGAATGGGAAAAACATTGCTGAAAGGTCCCTAATTCCTGTACTAATTATCCAGTTAGTAATTTTTGGGTATTGGAGGCAGTCTTCTGTGATGTCTTCTACTTCTCTATAATCCTTCTTGACCTCCCTTTTTTAATAGTAAAAATTTCTGAAACAAGTACTTGAAATTTGGAATTCACCACATAAATATTACTGGAGTGAGTGTTGTCAGAGTAAAACACAAGGGTCTTTTTACGCCATTCCATGAAAACGTTGATTGCTCAGCAAGTACGTGATTTTAAGATTCATTAGATCTCTTCTTCCTGTATCAGAGAACACCTTTCCACTTATATTGAATTAAAGAATATCAGACTATCAAGACAGTGCTAAAGATTAAACTGGGATGTTAAGAAAAGGTATCTTAATTCAAGCACATAGCTGATCCTATCATAGTCGCATTTTTGGAAAAGATTGTGCAGGTTATAACCAAAATGTCACAAACATGTTAAGACTTTTATATGTGAACTTCTGATCCCACTGAAACTGTACAAAATCTAAGTAATACTTCACATTGCACAAGGAATGGACTTTTAATGTGTGCTTTATGATGTTCAGTCACTGTTAACTTCTTAATAATGACACATCTGTTTGTGTCATTTTCCAGGTATGATAAAACACATTCTTTTATATAGCATATTTAATCTTGAAGCCTCCAAAGCACTTAAGAAATCATACACTGCTGCAGATACTGTTGAATGTATTCATTTGTGAAACGGGCATTGTTCATTAGCATGTATAAATTAAACAAGTAGTTTAGAACAGAATATGATGAGGAATGCATTATCCACATGAAATCATGTGAGCAATTCAGGACAGCAGAATACAACTATCTACTCTGAGATTTGGCAAAAATCAGAAAGCTAATACTCTTACAGGAAAAAAAATGAGAAAGGTCCTTTCTTATGTCTTACCTGAAAAAGTATCTGTCTATCAACATGAATGGCCTCTTGAATACACCTAGAACACTGACATTAGTTCACTAAGGTTATCAGAGGAGTGATCAAATTCTCCTTAGCAGTGTCTTTTAAAGGAAAAAGAAAATTTTTGTAAATTACAAACTGGAGTGAAAATTCTCATTCTCAAGACAAGTTGGAGGGGTATGAGTA
Source organism: Platyrinchus mystaceus (assembly GCA_035041135.1). Lineage (NCBI taxonomy): Eukaryota > Metazoa > Chordata > Aves > Passeriformes > Tyrannidae > Platyrinchus > Platyrinchus mystaceus. The sequence continues at coordinate 40,505,862 of JAWWLV010000100.1, forward strand.
GTCAATCATTTGAGAGAATTTCAGATTCTTGTGATTCTATTTTTTTCTCATATGGACATAACTGTGTTTCCATTCTTTCCATTTACAACCTTTTTTTTTCATGTAGCATGAGGTCTGTCTGTAGCTTGCAAATGTTGTTATGCTCCCATGCAATGGTATATGCTTTGCTGTGTTATAAATTACACATTTCAGTGCATATCCTGACTTGTACTTCAAAAGGATAAACTTCACTGCTTATTTGTTTATTACATAATATACAGAATAAGGCCACAAATCAAAATTGGAGATAATTTCCCTATCATTTGGAATGTTATTCTAACATGATACTAATTCTTATTCATGCGTTTTGAGAAGCAGATGTCTACAGATAATATTTCTTGAAAACAAATATTGCATTTGAATGGAGTAGTACAGGTTACCTTGTAGAAATTTCTATCCACTGGTCAAATATTGTGCTTAGTAATTTGAAAGATCCTTTTTTATTTCTTTTTGACTTCTGTTCCATCTCAGCCTTTCCAAAGCTATTATCCTCAGAGTGGTCACATTACATGAAGTGGGTATATGTCCACAGAGTTTTGTAATCTCATTCTAGCTATTAGTTTTGTAATCCACCCAGTAGTCTTCAGATAAAGATGTCTTGCAGTCATTCTGACTTAGATCACAGTAGAATAATGACCTTAAAATCTTCAGCAAGACAAGTCCTCTTTGGCTGGAAGAACTTATTTTTCCTCACTGTGTGGGCATAGTATTTACTGTTCAGTAAATATCAGATATTATATATTAGATATATTAGAAATATAATATGATGCAGTGATGAAAAAGCACCGAGTATTCAGAAAATATCCATTCATGTCTTGGCTCTGGTCTGAATTCGTGTAAACTTGGAGAAGCCAGTTAACATCTTTGGACCCTATTCTTGTTCTGTAAGACTGAAGGTGGAAAGCTCAGAGTGATCCAGATCCACTCAATAGTTTCAACAGTCTGGTAGAAGGTGTTATATCTATTAGAAAACAATTAATTTTTTTTACTCCTTCCAAATGGTTGCTCTGTTCCCCACATACACATACATACATATCAACAGATATGCGGCACAACCTGCAAAGTAACAAAATCAATTTTCTTGGCTTTTCTCGCTAAGAACTTTGAGGACACATCTGGTATGGTATAAGTGAAAAAACCACCTTAGAAAAATCCAATTCATTAGACCTTGTAAATAAATCAGTCCCACATCATGAAGCCTATATAGCCAAAGTACTTCAGAAGAAGAGCTTTTGGAAGAAAAAATCCCAACCTTCACGTTCTTCAATTTAAATGTCCTGTGGAGAGACACAGGACTGCAGTCCCTAGGCTTGCCGATTCCTTATCTTGTTTGAATGTTAAATTAATATTAAAACTATTTATTCAAAGTTGACTTAGCCACTAGAATTGGGAAGATCAGAAAAATCAGTTGCAAGAAATGAAGTATGAGGAAACCAGAACTCTTTGACAATGTAGTCCTTGGAGTAAATGTGTTGAATGAAGCCAGCGAGTAAATGATAAGGGCCTTTGCGCACTGTATGTACGAAAGCAATTTATCAAGAGTACATGAACTCTCTAGTGACCATAAACCAAGAAGAAACCGAAGTACAAGACAAGAAGCTCCTATAAGATTATTTTAAATGCTCAGAAATTTTTCTTAAAAAAGCAGTGAGTAGCTTAGGTGCTGCAACGTAGTCCATAAAATAGAAATAAAATTAAATTTAAACATTGGTAGTCAGTAAAATGTGTGATGTCATATGCAATTCTATCTTACTTAACTTCACGAGAGCATAAGAACTACCTTCATCCTGCAAACTTCCCTTCACTTTATCTCTAAATTTATGTGAGGTGAAAAAAACTAACCAGCTCAAGTTGTAGCAAATTCATGATGAAATTTATGGTACATCAGGGGATTTACTTTTAACATGTTTAAAAATGGGAGTTTAGGGTGTATCTTTTCTTTTTTAGCTCTAGAGATTAAGTATCAAACTTTTAACAGTCTCAGTCAATTCTGCATAGCTTCAGTCTTGATCATCAGTTAATTATAAATGTCTCTTGAGCTATGAGTATTGTAAGCTCTGAGTCTCAGCTAAGCAATCTTTTGCCATAGGAATTAAAAATTATTTGTGACCTTTGGAAACTAGTCCTGTTTTGGACCGCATCTGTGAAAGTCCTGTTTTGGACTGCACCTTTAGTGATGAGTGGGTTCAGCGATGAGGAGTGATGAGTCAGGGGACAAATAATGTTTATATCTTCATCAATAACATAGTGAGAATATCAGCAAATATGCACATGACACCAAGCTGAGTGATGTGGTTGAAGGACAGTATGCCAACCAGAGAGACCTGGACAAACTTGAGGAAGTGGGCCTATGGGAACTTCATGAAGTTCAGCAAAGCCAAGTGCAAGGTCCTGTACCTGGGTTGCAGCAATCCCAGACATGAGTACAGACTGCGAGATGAACTCACTGAGAGCAGCCCTTCAGAGAAGGACTCGGGGGATTTGAATGGATAAAAAACTGGACATGACCCAGCAATGTGCACTTGCAGCCCAGAAAGCTGACCTTATCCTGGACTGCATCAAATGGCCAGCAGGGTATGGTAGGTGATTCTGCCCTTTCATTCTGTTCTGATGAGTCCTCACCTGGCATCCCCAGACATGGACCTGTTGGAGCGAGTCCAGAGGAGGGCCACCAAGATGATCAGAGGGATGGAGCACCTCTCCTGTGAGGAAAGGCTGAGAGAGTTGGGGTTCTTCAGCCTGGGAAAGAGTTGAAAAGAAACTTGGGCAAGGCTCCAAGTTCAACATCATTTCAGCCTTTCAGTACTGAAAGGGGGCCTACAAAAAAGCTGGAGAGGGACTTCTGACAAGGACATGTAGTGACAGGACAAGGGGTAATGGCTTTAAGCTGAAAGAGAGTAGATTTAGATTAGATGTAAAGAACTTTTTTACAATGAGTGTGGTGAGACACTGGAACAAGTTGCCCAATGAGGTTGTAGATGCCCCATCCATGGAAATGTTCAAGATCAGATTGGACAGGGCTTTGAGCAACCTGGTCGAGTTGATGATGTCCCTGCCCATGGTAGGGGGTTTGGACTAGATGACATTTAAAGCTCCCTTCCAACCTAGACCATATTTCTCTGGAAAATAAGTTCATCTGCCAAATATGATGTGTATACATGACTCTTTGGGGTTGTTTTCTTGTCTTTCCTTTGCTCTTTACTTACACTTGACGCTTTTCTTTCAGCCTTGGACAAACTTAGTACTCAGCATCTCTACCACCCAACCCAAGTGGAGATTGTGCAGTCCAACGTTGTGTTTGACATCAGCAGCCTGATGCTCTATGGCACTCAGGCTGTGCCTGTGAGACTGAAGATACTCCTTGATCGACTCTTCAGTGTACTGAAGCAAGAGGAGGTGTTGCATATTCTACATGGCTTAGGCTGGACACTTCGTGACTATGTTCGAGGCTACATTCTTCAGGTAGGAAATAAAGCAAAGCATGTTTCCAAACCCAGTTTAACTGATTTTTGTTGTTGTTGTTGTTGTATGGATGTAGTGATGGTGTGCCCCAAGAGGTACAAGGAAATGTAGTAAATTCAGTCTGCCATGTTGAAGACTAATAATGGTTTTGGCAAAATAAAAGACTCAATTTTTCCTAAGCTAAAAAAATACAGGTGCCTTCATACCATAGTATTTATATGTACTTGCGTATGCTTATTGTAGGAAATATCTTGAATACTGCAGATACTGAGCTCAGCTAGCTGCAAGCATGATTTGCTCATCAAAGGCAGTTGGCGAAGTTTCAAGGGCTACTGTTTGACTTAAGAAACTAAGATACTAGTCAATAGCTCCTTCATCTTTTCTTTCCTTCTTTAGAAAGATATAAGGTATGGATGAAAAGGAGTTGTGATCATGGTAGTATTGGAAAGTATCTGTACAGTGTAATGTATAAGCAGAAAAATAAGGTCATTTTAGAAAGGTAGCTTTAAATGAAGTGTTACCTGTAGATTGGTTGAAACAGATAAACAAAACATAAAATAAGTAAACAAAAAATGGACAGGCTTGCTTTATGAATATGGTCATAAATATATATGGTTGCTTTTCTGAAGAATTTCACCATCTTTTGGATTCCAAAGTGATTTATTACATTTTGTAAGACTATTTCTGATTAATAATACTACACACTTCTGAATTTTATTATTTGCTACTGACTTTGTGGGAGCTCTGCATCATCTAGAAGTCATCCAGTTATTGAAGTGGACATGCTTGAAAAACTTTGAAAATTTTGGGTTTTGATTTATTTCTTTATTTTCTTAGGCAATAATAGTGTACTTGGCATTTCATAGAAAATATGGGATTCTTTATTCCTGATCTGAGGAATTCTGACTCTTCAGTTTGTGTCCTTTGTGTGAAAGAAGTAAATTAGCTTTATGTGATTCTGTGGAAGTCTTTGCATTCTGTGCTCATATTCTTAAATGCCCTGTACACATATTTTCACAGAAAAGTGTGCTGAATTGTAGAACAGTCCTAGAGAAAGAGAACTACAAAGATAACTTTAATAATGAGATCTTTTTATTCTTGGTAGAATATATACTGAATGGAGTTTTTAACTGTTTTAGGATTCTCTCAGATATTTGTTTTGTAGAAGTTAATGGTTACACGTGTTCAAATGCAACAGAATCACTTTTTTCCCTTACCGGTCTAAAATTTACATGCAAGTTTACACCCATGATATTCATACAGTGGATATTTATGTATGTATGGTAGAAATATATGTTTACATGTATTTATAGATATTATATATATATATAATTAAGATAGATTTATGAGAGAGATCTACAGAGATACGTACTGTAATGGCATTACATACATATTGCATCATATTTTAGATTCCCACATTCTGAATGCTACTGATCAAGAGGGATGAAGAAATATGATTTACAAAGGAATACATGTAAAAAAAATGTATCATATCTAAGAGATAATATTAGAAATCTGCTGTTTACTAAATGTGATTTATAGTGAGGCATAGTATATATAATTGCAAGGGTGAAAGGAATCTAGCCCATAAATTGTCGGGGCTGATCAGGAGGGCTTTAAACGAGATTTGAAGGAGGAAGGGGTTGAAACCACGCTCGCCAGAGATGAGCCTGAGGATGGAAAGCAACAGGCAGAAGTGGAATCAGCAGCCCAGTTGAAGGGCATGTACACCAATGCACGCAGTACAGGTAACAAACAGGATGAGTTGGAAGCCATCGTGCAGCAGGAAAGCTGTGCTATAGTCACCAGCACAGAAAAGTGGTGGGATGAGTGGCATGATCGGAGTGCTGCCATGGATGGCTACAAGCTCTTCAGAAGGAACAGGCAAGGTAGGAGAGGTGGAGGGGTAGCTCTGTGTGTTAGAGAGTCTCTCGACTGTAGAACTCAAGGTCAGTAACAATACTGAGTGCCTGTGGATCAGAATCAGGGGTAAGGCCAACAAGGCTGATATCCTGGTGGGAGTCTGTTACAGACCACCCAATCAGGATGATGAGGGTTATGAATTATTCTACAAGCAGCTGGTAGACATCTCAAAATCACTAGCCCTTCTCCTTGTGGGAGAGTTTAACCTGCCAGATGTCTGCTGGAAATTCCACACAGCAGAGAAGAGGCAGTCTAGGAGATTCCTAGAGTGGAATTTCCTGCTCCAGCTGGTAAATGAGCCCCACTAGACCTGCTGTTCACAAACAGAGAGGGGCTGGAGGGAGATGTGATGGTCAGAGGCCATCTGGGACACAGTGACTATGAAATAATAGAGTTTTCAATACTCAGGGATGCAAAGAGGGCTTTCAATAAAACTTCTACCCTGGACTTCCAGAGGGCAGATTTTGGCCTACTCAGAAGATGGTTCAGAGCATACCTTGGGAAACAGCCCTTGAAAACAAAAGGGTCCAGGAGGGGTAGACATGCTTCAAGAAGGAAGTTTTGAATGCACAGGAGCAGGCTGTCCCAGTGTGCCAAAAGGCGAGCCAGTGGGGAAGACAACTGGTCTGGCTTGACAGGGAGATTTTAAAGGAAATCAAGTTAAAAAAGAGAGCTTACTGACTATGGAAAAAAGGGGCTGACTACTCTTGAAGAGTTTAGGAATATAGTTAGGTCATGTAGAAAGAAAATTAGAGAGACAAAGGCACAACTTGAACTCAATCTAGCCACTTGTGTTAGGGATAACAAGAAGTGCTTCTACAGATACATCAGTAGCAAAAGGAGGGGCAAGGAAAACCTCCACTCTTTGTTGGACATTGTGGGGAACATTGTCACCAAAGATGAGGAAAGGCTGAGGTATTTAACGCCTTCTTTGCCTCATTTTTCAACAGTAAGACAGGTTGTCTTCGAAGCTGAATAGCCCCCTGTAATTCAGAAGGAAGCCGTTTGCCACCTGCTGCGCCACTTGGATCCTCACAAGTGTATGGGACCAGATGGAATCCACCCAAGGGTGATGAGGGAGCTGGTGGAAGAGCTCACCAAGCTTCTCTCCATCATTTACCTACAGTCCTGGCTCACTGGGGAGGTCCCAGATGATTGGAAGTTGGTGAATGTCACGCCAGTCCACAAAAAGGGCCGGAAGGAGGACCTGAGAAACTACAGGCCTGTCAGCCTGACCTCAGTGCCTGGCAAGGTTATGGAGCAGATTATCCTAAGAGCAATCACGCAACACCTACCAGATGGACAAGGGATCAGAGACAGCCAGCATGGGTTAGAAGGGGCAGGTCCTGTCTGACCAACCTTTTATGATCAGGTGACCCATGTAGTGGATGAGGGGAAGGCTGTGGATGTGGTCTATCTGGACTTCAGCAGAGCCTTTGACACCATCTCCCACAGCATACTCCTGGAAAAGCTGGCAGCCCATGGCTTGGACAGGGACATTCTGTGCTGGGTTAAGAACTGGCTGGAGGGCCAGGCCAGGAGAGTGGTAGTGAACAGTGCTGTGTCCAGTTGGCAGCTGGTCACTAGTAGTGTCCCCCAGGGATCAGTATTGGGCCCAGTTCTGTTTAATATCTTTATTGATGATCTAGATGAGGGGATCGAGCGTACCATTAGCAAATTTGCAGATGACACCAAGTTGGGGGGGAGTGTCAATCAGCTGGAAGGCAGGAGGGCTCTGCAGAGGGACCTGGA
>JAWWLV010000100.1:40531953-40597039 GCA_035041135.1 Platyrinchus mystaceus
ACACAAAACCCCCCACAACTAACCAACAAAAACCAAAACACAACATCCAAAAAGCAAAACCTTGACAAAACTTCATAAAGCATAAACTACTCCAGTACCCACTTGGTGAGGCCATTCTGCAGGCAGAGATCATGTACTGCAGAAGCCATAGAATGAACCTGGGCAATGAAATTTTGAAAAGTGATATGAAGACTATCGGTGCACAAAAATTAAGTTCCCAATGGGCCTGCCAAAATCAGCAAAGAAGCAAAGTAATTGAAGGCAGTTAATTTCAAAAGTAAGAGAAACAAAAAATAAGTTGTGGAGGGAGTGCTACAGTGGTGTGGTTTCTGTTCTACCTCTGAAACTGTTCCTCCTCCATCTGAAAAGTGGTGCAATTAGTAAACAGGCTAATGTGAGCTAATTGTGAGTAAGGATCTTCACAAATCAGACTTCAGGAATTTATGGTTGTGCCCAAGTTATATGGTTTATAATCATTTATGCAATGAATTTTAAATCAAGTTTAGATTTACATTACATAAAAATAGAAGAAATGAAAAGTCTTTAGGACTTTAAATTGACAGAATTTGTTGCAGTCTTTGAAGGGAGAATGGTGCAGGAAACATAAACTTTTGGATCCCTGAGGACTGCTGTTCGACTTGTGTGTCTCATGCTGGCTAGCCAGCCTCCCTTCATCCGAGAATGCCTTTGCAGCTTGTCAGTTTCTCTCCTGATTCATCTGGAGGGGTCACTAGAGAGTTGGTGTGAGGTGTTACCTACTCTGTACTATTGAGAGTGAGCTGTCCGAAGGCAGCTTTGGGCTGGTTTAGGAATGAAGGGCTGAAGGCATCCTCGAACTCCAGCCTTGTAAGTGCTCTAAAGCATTTGCTTCCTGATTGAACCGCTAATTTGTCCTGAGTTTTGCACGGGTTTGATGTTTTCCATACTGGCCCTTCCACTTACGTGGAATCTAAGACATTTAGTAAAACAAGTAATCATGATGTACATTTTTTGTGAATATAAATTAAAGTAGCTTCCTTTTATGAGGCAACGTGCCATATTTTATAACACAGCAGTAAAGCAATGTGTCAGTGTTAGGTGCTGGTAAGATGAACTGAATGTTGGTGGAGTCCAATGCAGCAGGTGGAGGCCACATGCATTTTAGGTGCAGTCATATAGTATTTCACATGTCATCAGCTCAGTTATATTTCATTGCTGTATAAGCATGAAAAACACCTTCTAGAACCAAACTTTTTTCTTTTTCTTCTCTTAGGTGACAGTGCTCCATATCTGGTTGAACTAATGGACTAATTTTTCAGACTTGCTTGAAGAATGTCCATTTGTGACCAGAAAGGTGTTTGGCGTTTTTTTAAGGGTGTTGTGTTTTTTAGTTTCCTTTTTTTCCTCTAGTCATGTTATGACGATACATAATCAATAAAACACTTTTAAATGTTATCTGTAAAATGAAACTAGAGGAAATATATTACAGAATTCTCTTCTGCTTCTCACTGGGGGAATGTTTCTGATAAGTAGCATTTCCACACAGATTTTGTCATATTAAAATCTGTGAGGAAAAAAAAAATTCCTTGTGGTAAAACCATATTAATGATTAGACTGTTTTCTCATAATTTTCATCCTGTGATGTTCCAGAGTAGTGTATGCATAGGGAAAAAGGAGGAATTATGATAGACTTTGCCAGTAAGTTTAGAATTATTCATAAAGAAACCACAATAGGGGAACAGACTGGATGGATGGCTCTGATTTTTCCTTGAAGAATGGGATGAACTCTTGCATACATGGAGGTACATAACTGCCATTGCAGTAAAATCCATAGTTCTTCACAAGGCTTGAGGAATTTTTTTTTTTATTAATTAATCCATGTTTGTGACAGTACCTTAATGACAGTTTTCTGGTAGTGATTTTAATTCTTGATGGTTGAAAATAAGAGATCAATGCATATGGAAATGAAAGAGATCCTTTTAAGATCCTTTAAAGTGTTACTAGGGCTGCAGATCTTGGCTATTATTTAATTGTATTTTGCTTACATACAGTAAAAGGGAAAAATTGCCATATAGGGGTATGTAAATCATTGGTGTTTCATAACCCAGCTGAGTTAGCCTCCCTCTCCTTCACATACAGACAAACATGTGTGCCACTGTAGAAGAGTACATAAACCTCATAAATCTGAATCTTATCTGAATCTGCAGCATTTGAGGGAATTGCAGGAAAGGCTGTCAGCACAAACAGCCTGAGAAACCTCACATAGATTTGGAATACAGCTCCCAGATTTTCCAGCCATGACATGGTAGTTCAATTTACACTCACTGTTAAGCTCTGTTTTTTGTATACGGTATGACACTACTCTGCTTTAGTTGTCTAAAGATGGCTCTGATTAGTTTGAGCCACAGAAACAAATAGTACATTTTAATACCAAAAATAATGGAACTCTGCAGTTGTCTTTAGTTTTCTTATTAAGGAATGTCTGCTAGTATTATTTTTGATTCTGAGGGGATGTAATTGGCCTTTTTATCTAGAGAAGAAAATAAACCTTGTGAGTAATAGGAAATCCTGAAAAAGGACATTAGAAGAAGAATATCCAGAAAGGAAAAAAACATGCTTGAATACCCATAAATTGCTGTTTGCAATTGTTTCCGTGCCAGCTGTTCAGTTTACATGTAAAAATGCTAGGTATTTAAATGTGCAAATAGGAGCAAATTCTGAAGATGCATTTTTCAAATGTTTTTCAAAATCAGTTCCAAATTTTTCTTTTTGTCCCTAGCAGATATGCCTCTGTATCAGTGTGTCCAGTACACCATTTTCTTCATATAGCTTTGGAAATAATTATTAATTGTAGTGCTCCCTTGCTGTGAATAATGAAAATAAAATTAGACTATGTATTGTGTTAAGATCGTTTAAATGAGGTGCTTTACCTGTGTTAGTATATGATGGCATAGCATAAGGAAGCAGTAGCACGAGTGTCAGAGGACAAAGTTAACAGTTTTCCCAGGTTTTAGCAAATGGTAGATATATATAGCACTCTGTGTCTAGAAAGAAATCAATGCAAGAGAATAGTGTTGTTTTTCTATCAAGAAATCTAATCAGTACAACAATAAACAGGTCATTTGGATATTTGGTAACCATATATGAAACACAGGGACAGCTGGAAAAAAACACCACAATAAATAATAAGCTTTTTGCACTGGATTCGTAATTTTCTTTGTAACCTCACTGGGTTAAAAAAAAAAAAAAAATTAAAATCTTGCTCACAGCGTTGAATATTTAACAGAAATTTGTGGCAGAGGACTGAAAAGTACAGAAGAGCTCTTGTGTTTACCAGGCCACCCCGAAAGGCAAGAGGGCATAAGGCACTTATAAACAGTGGCAGAACACAAGGAATGTTGTCTTTGAAAAGTTTCATTTTTCCCTTGAATCAGCTACAGTCTCTTGCTTGAGGTCACCACAGTTTGCAATCTTTGGCAGAAGGCTTCTTCCATTTTTGGTAGTGGCAGTCTGAATTTTTTGGAAGTGTTTTCTTCTCAAACTGCCATTATCTTTCAAACCTGTTTCATGTTATCATTGTCAGATGCTTCTTCCCCGAGTTTCTCAGAACAAAATGTTGTGTTTTCCTGGGATTGGGTTGTGGGGTTTTTTAAGCTTGGAATTGAGAGTCATATGGTTATGATTTGAGACTGTCAAGCCTGGCTTTTTTTTTAAAGCAGTACCTTTTTCTCTGGGCAGTGAACTCACAGCAGAAACATCAAAGGGAATGTGTGCTGCTGGATCAAGGTGATTTTTTTTCCTCAACCACATCATTGCCAGCTGTGTTTTTTATGATTAGAGGCAGGCGTTCCAGACACCTCTGAGTCCTTGCTAAGCGTCAGATCTTTAACAGGATCCATCCCAGCTGAGTGACACTAAACAGACAGCCGGGGGGAGTTGGTGGGATAGGGCAACAGAGGAGGGGGTCTTTGGTACTTGGTGCACTCACCAGCCAAGCTTATAACAAACTCAGCTAATGCTAGGCTGTAGGCTGCCTAGAGGCCCTGCATTATGCCTTTCAGGACTGCTTTCATTAGCAGAGGGGATGACTAGAGCCCAGAAAATGCTGTCATTGATCCTCTTACACTGAGTGCATGGATGTGCAGCATTCAGGTCACAGCCTACTCAGCTTTGAAGCAGCTCCATTTCACACTCCTGACAGCCACATACTGCCGACATGCCAGAGCTGACACAATTCCCTCTCCGATCTGATTCTTTGCTCTGTGCAGCTAACTACATTGAATTCCCCACAGATGCTCCTTCCACTAGAAATATTAACACTTGTTTACCGGTCCTGTTGACATAAGAATTCTGAAAATAGCTGCTTCTGATAGCAGTACTCCATTTCATGCATTCTTGGTTTTGCTGCCTTCCTTACTACACTCTTGTAGAGAATATTTTTACTGTGTCTTCCTGAGCAGAAAACAGGCTGCAACATCTTCCTCAGAATAAAAGTTAAGAGACCCAGATTAGATCCAGAGTACCTAAAGAGTTATAAATACTTTGCTTTTAATTGGAACTTTGTAGAGGAAAGGAAATTTCAAATCCAGCAATTAGCACAGAAGTCAGTTGGCATGTATTTGAGGTAGTGGTGTGGTAGGTATATAGTACCTTGGAGGCCATCCAGAATAAAGGTCACATAATAAAGGTTCTGGTTAGAGCAAAAGCCAAAAGAAGAATGTAAATCAGTCAAATGTCACTGTAACAGAAAATCCAGGCGGTGCATTGTGCTGAAATTGCTAAATCTTTTCCAGTGCCATTGGAGCAGATCTTAAGAAGACTGCTTAAAAAGGGCTTAAAAAATTCTGGGGAGTGAAGATCTTGTTTCCAACTATAAGTTGATTTTACATTTCAGTGTCTTCTGATATTCCTGACCTTATGCTGAAGCAACTGAGATCCAGATCAGTACAGAGGAACAGAATTACTTTGTGGCATATAGTAGGAGTCAACTCAGGCATCTCAGTGTAAGAATTTCTTGGCTTTGTTTTGATTCAGAATAAATGACAGTAGTTGTTCCAGTGCAAAAGAGAAGAGTTCCTGAAATCAATCAAGTTCCATTAATCAGTACAAGATGAGAATCAAGCTTATTTGGCCACGTGGTGAGGTAGTTAGGCTTTGCACATGACTTTTTGTTTCAGTCTCTTCTAATGGTGGAAAGTGACCCTCAAAAAAGTTCCATGCTTCAATTCAGAAATTAGTTTCCTGCAGTGGCTGGAATTGACACTTTTCACCCTTTTCCTTTTTTAAAAAAAAATGAACACAGAAACCTTAACTTGAGTAAACAAAGCTTTGATTATAAAATTGAGATTGTTTTCAGGATTGAAAATCTTGAAGCTCTATTTAAAAATACTTACAGGTGGCTTCCACGGTCTAGCCAAGTCTGGACCTAATGATTCAAGCAGTTCTCTGTAAGATCTTCAGCCCAGCATACAAAACTGAAAAATTTGAGATTCTGAGGGCCATAACACCATCTCCCAGCTGATTTCCCACCACCACTTAACCAGAGCACTTGTTAGCCTTTTTTTCTTATCTTGTGCTCTCTGATAATCTCTTGTCACTGGTTTAGCTGTTTTCAGTCTCTAGTGAAGCTTTTCTGTATTTTTTGGTGTTGTTGCCTGTAATAATCTACCTGCATAGTCCATTTTTCCTGCTTTACCACCATCATTTTATTTTGGTTTTTCTATTTAATACTACTCTGTGAAGAAGGACATTGAAGAAGAGAGGTTTGTTCTTGTTGGTCTGCCTTCCTCCCAGAAGAGGAGGAAAAGAATAAGTGAACAGGGTACAGCTCTTTTACTTTACTCCTATCTTGTCTTATTCACTTCTGCAACAATCTAGAAACAGCAGCCTGAGGGTGCTGGCAACTGTTTTCAATGAAAGGGAGCATTGCTTGGGATGTTTGGAGCTACCTTTGGTAAGGAGCAGAGCTGTTGAGTGATCCACACATCAAACCTGAAGAAGTGAAATGGTTGTATTGATTAACTAATTTTTCAGTTCAATCCTAGAGTGTCGACTGCTTGTCCAGTGTAATTATTCAGTAAAAAGAGAAAGGAAAGGCAAAGGAGGGAAACGGAAAGGGTAATTGGGTTTAGCATTGGCATTATTATATGATATGTTTTGTACCTCTCTGATGCACTGGCAGCCCCAAGTCCCTTCCCAGAAGAGTCTGCAAATATTTATTTCTTTTCACAGTTTATGATATATATGGAGAACTACAGGAGTGCAAGACTAAATTTAGTAGTTTTTCTGTAGAATTTTTTACTAGGATACACACGTTTGTTAAAACTTAGAGAAAACGTTAGTGAAAATATTCCATTTTTATTTAGACTTGGGATCAAGACTTCTTATCAGACCTTGAAAATGAGTTAAATATACCCAAAGATGCCTATTTGCCAAAATTTCTTTTCCCCTTCAGAATTAAAGATCTTCTGCCTAAGAAGAACCATGGACCCAAACCTGCATTATTTTTACCACCATTCTTTTTGACATTAGAAAGTTGCTCTTCCATAGTTTCATCTGAAGTTTTTGCTTCTGGAAAAGAAGAAGAGGGTTCAAAGGGGAAAAGAGGGATTGGATGACAGCTTGGCTAAGAAAGGAAAAGGGAGGTGTAAGTTCTTGACGGTATTTTTGTACATTAAATAATGAACTCATTAAATAACATAGCACCAGTGTGGTAAGCATCACCAGATAATTTAAAAAAAGATAAGAGGTAGAATACAAAGAGACTAGGAGGAAGCTTCAACTAATTATTATTCTGAGCAAAGGCTGAAAAATTGGGACTTCTTACTTTATTTCATTTACAATAAAAGTGTTTCACCAAACAAAAAAATTTAGCTCCACCTTATCCTTGTGACTAAACTTGATAGAGTAGAAACACATCAAAGAGTGAAAATATGACTGGCCTAAGAAAGCAGGAGTTTGAAATCATCAAGATTCCTTCTATACCTGAAAATAATTTCAGATAATTGTATTTCATAGTTGTTTAATTTGACGTAACCATATGCAACAAACCAGAAGATTAGAAGTTTTTCTTAGGAGGAAAAAGGACGTAGAGTGGAAATAGTGTAAAATATTTCAGATAAGGGAATTTGGGTGGTGGGGAAAAGGGATGTATTTTTTGTTGACACAACTGTCTTTTTAAAGGGTTGATGAGAAACTTCCATTTTTAGAAATCTGATGCAACACCTAGCTTTTGAGTGTTCTAATTATCTTCCTCTCCAAAGTAAAAAAGTAGAAGACAAAGCGAAAGAATTTGGAAAACTGCACACGTTGACTTCTGAAAAAGAGGATGTTTAATACTGACATAAGTATCACAAACATGCCGTACAAGTATCCCCTTGTGTTAACATTTCATACACTAAGTGAGTTCTTCTGATTCGGTAGTGTACAGGCTGATTGGAGATGCCATAAGTAACACCAGAGAAGGAACCACAGGCAATACTTTGAAGTTACTTGGCAACAAAATTTGTTTGGGCTGCTGCTGTTTATTACTTGACATTTTTTGTTCTTCATATTTTGTCTAAAACCTGCAACCCATCCTTGAAAGTTATACAAAACGTATGCACATGCAATCTGCTTAGTATGTAAGTATCATACAAAGCACAATTGTAGTATATTCAAAGTTCTTCCCAGTAGCCAAGAAATTTCTGTACCTGAGATTGCATGTTAGCTTCAGTGCCCTGCCCTTGGGCATTGATGATATGATATGTATCACATGTATGATATATTTCTTGATTGTGGCAGAGGATGTGTTTTGTATTTTGTTTGTTTGGAATTTGGGGGGGTTTGTTTGTTTGTTTTCTTGTCAAGAGTGACTATTCAATATTTGTTTTGTCCTTCTAATGGACTGTTCTAGGAATTCCTTTTCTTCATGATCTAACCCAGGGGTTCCCAAACTTTTCAAACAGGGGGTCGGTTCCCTGTCCTCAGACACTGTCAGGGGCCAGTTTCCTGTTCCTCAGACACTGGGGGGGGGGCGAACTATAGTTTGGAAAAAAATGAATGAATTCCTATGCAAACTGCACATATTTTATTTGTAGTAGTGCACAACAACAGGAAAAAGAATGCAATATTTAAAATGAAGAACAATTGTAATCAACAAAAACAAATAATATTTCAGTGTGAACTATTCTTGGAATACCCTGCACTCTGAGTCAATTTTTCTTTTTTTTGACATGATGGCGCACGTGCTTCCCACTGACGCTGGCTTGCTTGTCCTGCCTGGGAGCTGGAGGGAGGGAGGGAGAGACAGGGGAGCCACCCACCTCGCTGATGCCGCCGCCCCCCTCCTCAACCCGGCCGCGCATTGCAGAGGGGGGGCCAGAAGGGACTGAAGGGACTTTCCCGCCCTGGGGCTCCGGTGATTTGCCCGAGTTGAGAGGCTGCCAACACTGCCTGCCCGGCAGAGGAGATGCCCCCGCCTCTTACCCGCCGCGCATTGCAGAGGAGGAGGAGGAGGAGGATGGGGCTGCTTGGTTTCTGCCCCCAACCCCCAGCGCGGGGACGGGGGGGAGCGGGACAGATAAGGGACTCTAGGGGGCCGGACCTGGCCTGCGGGCCGTAGTTTGGGGACCCCTGATCTAACTCTGGAATAGAAGTTCTGGTTTATTTTTGGTCTTTTTTGCTCATTGAAAAAGGTAGCAAATAGGTAGTTCCAAGGCACTGATGAAATACTTTTTCCTACTTCTTTATAAAGTAAATAGATGGGTTTATTTCCACTCTGTAGGATGCTGAAGAGAATTGTAAAAGATATCTTAGAAAAGAGAAATATTTTGGTCCATTCTGACTCTAGAGGTGTACATGATAGTCCCTCCACATGGGCTGATCACACAGAATTCTTTTCCTGTCAGGGGAAAGAAACAGTCCTTCTGTAATGAGATTTCTGTTATCCTGCAGCATGATGTATAAAACAATAGTTTGAGTCATGATCTAGAAATGCTGCATTTTCTGTACTGACGTGAGCAGGAGTCTAGCCCACTAGGTTCTTCATGTTGCAGGTATTAGGAAAGAGGAACTCTACTCCAAATACTTCAGTTCATCTCAGAATTTCTCAGCAATAAGGAGATATTTACCTGAATCACAAAGAAAGGAGCAATTGCAGCAGGAACACCTTGAAGTTGCACCAAGAGCCTTACAAGGGAGAAATGCCATGACTGAGTGCATGCTTGTGCAGGATTATCAACCCCATAATAAAGACACTGTGTTTTTTAAAGGAAGATACAAGAAATTCATATCATGTTACATTGGTGTAGCAGGAATCTTCAGAGCCACAAAGGTTTTGTACCATTTGAGCTTTATCTCTCTCCTGTCTGTGGCATCTTCTCTGTCCTGTTAATGGTGCAAACCACACATTGAATCTTCAACTGAATTCACCAGTCCCACCATTAATTCACTTTTCCAGTCTTATTTTCTCCCTTACAGAGATGTTAGTCTGACTCTTAATCTCTGTATTTGCCAAGATCTCTTTTCTCTTGCAATCATCAGTTCCTCGTCCTGGCTATAATAAGGAACATTTTCAAAGAACTGCCCCTTCAACCCCAGCCACATAAAGCTGGTGCACCTTCAATTCAGACTGAAGCTTTAAGGCATATAGCTCTGGAGTTCTAACATATTGCTGCAAATTGTATGCAAACAGGCTTATGTCCTGGCTTGATGATACTTGAGCTAATTTTCACAGATGCCATAAGGAACACCCCAGCAAAGTTCATATAAGATGTTCAATCAATAGTCAGAAATAAATTAACTATTGATACCGAACCTTCTACTACTGCTTCAACTACTGAAGTAGTTACTACTAATCAGCCTGAAACTGACATTTAGCTCAGGCCAGACGCTCAGCATGAACAGGTTCAAGGTAGGCAAAATTAAATAGATGTTTGTAACAGGAAGTTTTCAAGATCTTTAATATGATCACTTTCAAAGTCATAGCTATTACTCCATGTATCAGTTGAGGGTCAGAGCTAGCACTTTTTATTTCATGATGTGATAAGTCTCTGAGAACTGTTTACTTTGGAAGTTGTTGAAGAGTTTAGGAGAGCACTGTGAAAGCAGTGGTAAGAAAGTGTGGTAGAGGTATTATAACAAAACAAGTTGGGCGTTCCTTGCTATGTTCCTTCATATAAATTGTAGGATTTGTAGTGTCTACCTTAGTTTTACTTCAAGACAGCCTAGCATGTGTGGCTGGTACTTACTGAATTGATCATCAGAGGTCTCACTGACCTTTGTAGCCTTATATGACTCTGACTTTCACATGGATGAACTGTTCCTGAACAATTTCTTCTGAAGTACTGGGCACAGACAGTCCTTTTACGTACTTTACATCAAGTTGCTACTGATGTTTTTTTGCTATTTTCTCTCTTTAGCCCTTTTTTTTATATGTATATTTTTTTAGGTCACTTTTGCAGGAGTATTTTTTTACAATCACTACAAGACATTGACAGACCTTTCAGGTCTGTCATTTTTTTACTTAAAGTAAGACAGAAAGAAGTTTCTTTCTCAATGCAGAACTAAACAACAATATTTCTGTTTATGTGAAAGTCTGTCCCATTGTAGCAGACTTTAATGCCTTTATTTTTGGTATCTCAGAGCAAATTAAGATGTTACTAAAATAATTATTTATACAGTAGCAAACTTATCAGATGTTATTGTTGTTCACTTTGTTCTTAAATTAGTACCCCTCAAATTGTATGTGGTCTTTGGCTACCTAATAGCATTTTTGGGTTTTGAGGGTTTAATGGAAACTGAACATAGTGGTTTCGAGATACCAAAGCTTAGAAGCCAAGAAAATTCTCCCTATTAAAAATGGTTTGCACTGATTTTTTGGAGCAGCACATCAGCTTGATGATGAAATCCTGGTTTATAATTTTTTGTACATCAAAAGTTACTTTCATAGAGGCTTTGCAGTTAGGTTCTGTATTTAATAGTTGGACTTACAAATCCACAGAAGATAACTTCTTAATGATATAATAGCTTGTCTTGCGTTGTTTTAAGTTTGCTGTCATACATCTTAATGATCCTGTGCTAGTGAAAGAACTATTTTATGCTTATGTAAAATTAAATTATTTAGTAGAACCTTACATAACATCTAGGTTCATGGACTGAAATAAATTCATGGGCTTTGGCTGTATTGACTTATTAAAGGCCATATTGGATTATGAAGAACTGAGAAATCATAAAGCCTAACTTGGCCTTGCTGACTGCTGAGCTTCCATGCGATACCTAGTCAGAGTTACATATCTTGAAGAGGACAGGTCATTTTACAAAGAATATATTTGGTTCCTATTCTTTCAACAAAATTATACAAAACTGAAAGGAGTATCCTCGGAGAAAAAGGAGTTTTATAGGTGGGGTTAATATATTACATTTCAGTGATTAACTGCCCTATGCAGATACTCAGATGGCTGACAGAAATAGGCTCTTTTTAAAAGGGAGGTGGCATTTTCAGGTGGTGAAGTTTTATAATAGAAAATTTGGACATTCTCCAGGTCAAACCATTTAGTTGGCCAAAATATTGCTAAAGTTGTTTTTAGTAGTTTAAATATTAATGGTCATTAAAATAGTGTTTAAAATATGAAAGATTTGTATTTAAAATTCTATGAATAAAAAGCTCCTGAACCTATTAGTGAACTACAGGCAATGCTGAAAAATATGGTGCCTCTGAGGCCAACACACCAGCTTCCTATTCCTGCCAAGACATGGATTAACATTGCAGGGTTTTGTCAGTCTAGCACAGACTTGTAGGAAATGAGAAGGAAGCACATATCAAGATTTCTTCCCCTCCTATGAAATCCTGTTTAGGAAGGAAATATTTCTCAAGTGGAGTCTATAACATTCTCGAACATTATGTGAAGTCTGCAGAAAGAGGTGCCACTCCTCTCTTGGTGCCCAGGACACTTTCTAGTGTGACTCAGGCATTAGAGAAGAAACTGTTAGGTATAGCTGTATTATGATGTTGAACTGTGCAACAGGTCATGTAGAAATTATAGTTTTTGGGATGATTTCTAGTCTTGATATCTGATTTCACCGGAAAAAAGCTTAATTTGCACAGATTGAATAATATGGAAAGTTTTCTGAGATGCCTTGAAATTTTCATAGACCTAGAGATGGATTTAATTGAGATTGTACTTAGTCTGTGTATGAGCATATTTGCATTTTGGGAACTGGGATGCTGTAATTCAAGAACTTAAGTTGTGTGGATTTTTGTCTTGCTGGAATTTGATGGCCTGAAAATTCATAGTTCCATTCCTGGAAGGTAATGTTGATGCTGTGGCACTGTTTATTAACTATCCTTCCATGTCCTTTTTTTTTTTTCTTTCAGACATGGTCCATAAATCCCAATTTATGAATGTAAAAGCTACCTCTCATCTAATATAAAGTGCAGGTGTCTATCTGTCAGCTAATTAGACAGTTAGACTGGGAAAAGAATCGGCAAATGCCAGTTTTAGAGACTAAGACTGTAACGGGACTGTGAAAAGCATATTTAACTATACAGGTCCAGTGGTCAAGAAGTCACATGATTCTGTGAGCAAGAGTCTACTTATGTATACATTGAATGCTGGGGGGAGAATTGAAAATCATATAACATTGTCTATTAAGTGATTATTCATATATGCAAATATATAACTGTCTTCTGCATTTAGGACCTCTTTGGAAAAGGGTTGCAGCAGTTCTCAGGATTGTTTGCTATTAAATATTAACCACTGAATTAACTCCTGAATGTGCTGTATGGAAGAACTGAAAATCTTTTCAATCTGCCTGAGGACCAGAGTCTCTCAGGACTTATATACTGAAGATATGACTGATGCCAAAGGCCATGTATCATGTTGTATCTGACATCATCTCTAAATTTTGCAAGATAAGTATTCATTATTTTGTCGAGCCCATTTATTTATGTGTATAAAGAAAGGATTGACCTTAAGTGCTTTTGTTTTTCAAATGTTCTTGTAGAAGTTCCGTGTCTAATACAAAAATTGATTGCCAGGAAAAGTTCTTAAAGGTAGTATATTTAAAATTCAGCTTCAAGGTGATTTCCTGGAGTTAAAAGTAACCACTAATAAAAGTAATCTTAGCTACTACATTTTTTCTTCAAAAAATTCTTTTAAGGTGTTTCTTTTTTTTCTTTTACATGCCTTTCTTCACTGGCCTTTGTATGGTGCAGATCTTTGTGATTCAAGGGTTAAAAAGCCAACTTAAGGTCTATAAATCAGCAGACAGTTTTATCAGAATGCTGGTTTTTACTTCAGTAGACTGCTGGTTCTGTCATTTGTGCCAGCCTCTGCCTTATCACAAAACCATCAGCCCTGCATAGTGGAATGCTCTTTGTTTGGATTATTTACTTCTACTATAAACAAAGCTTAGAGCAAAAAATTTCAACTACGGGGCCCATGCACAGTCAAACTGTTGCTGGAAAATCACTGTCGTGTGTTGCATAAAGTTGCTTGCTTTTCAAGAACACAACTGGCAATAGAATATTTGTTTTTTAACACCAGCATATTTCACTCATGGTGAGAAATGTAATGGCAAGACCTTTAAAACTGTAAAATTACTGCTTTTATTTTTTAAGTTATCAAATGTGAAACACTGTGAATGTTGTAGGTATAAAAAGTGAACTCCACAAAACTGAGATTCTTTACTTGATAAATTAGCCATGATTTGAATGAGATACTGTACATCATATGAAATTTCTAGGACAATTTCAGTTCAGATAAATTTATAACATTTTATGGTGCTTCCTTTTCTGTTTGGAAATCAGCAATTGTTCAGAAAAACAGAAAAAGCTGGAAAATCAGACGATTTTTCTTGAAAATAGCAGTTAATTCCAGTCTTACTTGCCAAGTTCACACATCCCACATTGACCAAAGCATTTATGTTTTTGCATTTGTAACCATAACTGGCATAACAGTTTATCTACAAAGATAACTGTTTCTGGTGTAGTTCGAAGACATGAGAATCTTCATCTCTGTTTGTCTGCAGCTCATCTTTGGCAATTCTCTTGACCTGAAATTCAATGCAAGTTTCTTTCTGTGAAATGTGACTTAAGCAGCAAAGAGTGTGAATTCCTCTTCAATTTTTCCTACTTTACTCAGTAGGATGAGAATTTTTTTTCTATTAGATTGGCGGTTGAATTCTTCAAACTATGCTAAGTTTTGCTTTTCAGAGATGCCTTTGCTAAACACGTAGTTTGGCACAGAAATGGGCTTATTGACATATTAAAAACTGTATAACATATTATTGCCACATAGAGTGGCCAGTTTAATTGATTAGTAATGGCATGTAAATATTTATAAAGACAAAATTGTGTTGCTACATACATAGACATACCATGGCAATGGCAAAATGTACTAATAAACTAGTCATTTGAAAATTCTAGTTATAATATAAATCATATATATAGTTCTGTGCTGTAAAAATTATATATAATATATTATCAATACAAATGTTACAAACTTGTGCATATGTCATTTATTGACTACTAAAGGGATTTTGCTGTATCTTGAAAAGATTCCAATATCAACATGGCTCAGGGGATCATGTAAATATCAAGAAGGTGAATGCCCATATTAGTTGTCATTGAAACAGTGTGTTGTACTGTGGTTTAAAAATGCCTTTGGAAAAGGTATGCTGTGATGAGTATGTATTTCATTAACTATTCTACTGACCAGATTTTACGTTTTGGGGTGTTTTGTTTTGGTTTGGTTTTTGTGTACTTTATGGGCATACTACATCCATCTGTCTGAAACAACATTATTTTTCTACCTAATTTCCCATTTTGTTACTGCCATTTTTTAGTGATCTGTGCATTTTGTTTTAATATTGGAGAAGACCATCTCCTTCTTCTGGGTGAACCATTAGAAAAATGGGTTGCGTTATGCAGGATGCCAGATTAAAAAACTGCAGGGGATTCTTCTGGGCATAGAATGTATTAGTCCTTGAGCCTTTGTCTCAGCTTCATCCCCATAACCTTTGCAATGCAATTGGAGACAGCAGTCTTTGAAGCATCAGCAGGATTTACATTTCCATTGGAAATGTGTATTCTAGCAAATGTGAGATTAAGAGTAACTGTCTTGCAAAATGGTTAGGCATGTGGTTGTCTGTGAATAGATGATAAAATGATAAAGTCGGCAGAAGTTACAATTTGAGTGGTACAAAAAATGGATCATTAGGAGAAAAAACTGCAAAAATAACATATTTTTCTTTGGACAGTGTGTATAAACAACCTGTTGTTTTTGGGTTACCACATTCAACCCTCAGAGAGGAAGTGGTTATACAGGCAGATGGATAATTTCACACTAATGTGGTTTTTTTCTTTAGAGAAATGATGTGTTTCTCACAGGTGAAGATGCCTTTTTCTATTTGCAAATTTTTTCTTTTTTCAAGAAAACTGTATATGTGAAACTAAGGAAAAATGCAATTTTAGAGACTCATATACTCTAAGGGTGAGGTTTCTGTTCCACTTCCTACCCAATTAACCCTTCTGTGCTTTAATAACTATTCCTTCCTCTCAATTGATACTGAAGAGCAAAATTATGGTGTTTGAGTGTTTTTAGGTTTTGTTCTTAAGGCTTCAAATTTACTACATCTGAAAACATTACAGAACAGAAAAATCCTACTTTGTTACCTAGGATGTGAATGGCCTACCTGCATGCCAATGTTGTATGCAAGGCCTCCTTTCCTTCATATTACCAAGTCGTGCTTTAATTTAGAAAGAGATATCAAGAATCATATGTCTTCTAGAAGGACTTCCAGAGTGTACCTCACAGTGTTCTAATAAAACCTGGCAAATTGTCATGGCTGTCTGGCTAATTAGAGAACTTAAAATTTGATCTTTGAAGGATTTTAAACGAATTATATAACCAAGTTCCCTTGAATTTAAATAGCAGTGATGGGAAAGTCATGGGATATTCACACTGCTTACTTTAGATGTCTAACACAGGTGCTCCAGCTGGGTCTTTGACTGCCTGAACTAGGGAGAGGCAGTGGAGATCACCTGTTAGATGCCTTCAGTTAAATGATAGCCTGATTTCTCTAAGGCTGGTTAATGATGATAATTTTTTCTTTTGTAGTCCTAATAAATTCTTTCCAGAGCCCCCAATAACACTAGGCAATCTAAGGGGAGACTAATGGAGTTTTCTAAATAATTTCTTTAATACTTCTTTTACTTCTTCTGGGAAATGGGAAGAAGATTCTAAACCATAACTTTTCCCAAGTGTCTCCCACCTAATTTTGTGCTCCCACAAGTCTTGGAATGGACAGGCTGGCATATTTTTGGTGGGGATTTTTTTACCTGTCCATGTCTTTCTGGAGCGGGAGGGGGGGGGGAAAGATGGAAAGGATTTAATTAATTAATTGTATTTAATGATTTTGCAGCTATTTTAGGGATTTAAAGAAGAACAACAATAGAGAAGACCATCCAAAGGAAGACAGTGGTGCAGTGCATGACTCTGAGTTATTTAAATAACAATAAATATTCTTACTGTCTCACTGGCAGTAACAGTTACCTAGGTCTGTCAAAATTCATCTGCATGAATGTTGATTTGAACTAAGACTTCCCATATTTTCCTGAAAAATTCTGAAGCTCTTGTGGAGTGAACCTGCACAGTGACACTAAATCCTTAGAGATGCTGTGTGGTAATGCTGTTATTTCAAACATAGGAGGACTGAGAAATACCTCTTGTGCCTACTTTCTTCTCTCTCAAGCCTTGAGTAATAAGTCTTGAAGTATGACAATCATACTTAGCAGCAAATAAGCAAATATGAATCTTGTATTTATTTTGTATACCTGCTTTTGATCAATAATTGTTGCTTTCAAAGGGTTAGTAATTTTTTTTCCATTTTGAAATCTAGGCCAGAACAAAGCTCTTTGAACTCACAGAACATGCTTAAAACACACGAGGGGATGGTTGATAGCTGGTTTCTGATTACATGCAAAAAGGGCAGATCTGCAGGTGGCTCTGTAAACAAAAATACACAGTTAGATGGAAGAATTAGATTGTAGCTGAGCTTTACTGAGAATACTGGATGACAGTGCAAATGAGACTTAAAAGTAGTAAGATTTGGAGTGAAGATTTTAGCCTGTAAAGTGTTTCCCGAAACAGCCGAGTGGGTCTTGTACATCGATCAGTAAATAAAAATCAACAAATGAATAAGCAGAAAATATGGCAAGAAAAAGAATCTTGCACAATGTCAGGTATCTATTTGAATGTGTAAGAAAGAAAAACTGATTCACATCACATGCTGTGGTTTTCTTACGTGGTTTAGAAAGAGATCTGCATTCTGCAGAAGTTGACTTAGTCTGAGCCCTTATTTCCCTTTCCTTTAAAACTCTTCTTGTCTCCACAATTGTCAGAAGAGCTGAAGAAGAGGTGTCAAGTTTTTGCGGTAGGAAATAGCTGGAGGACCAGAGCAGGTTATGAGACACTATTGGCAGCATGAAGCACATGCCTGTATGTTTTGTCATTTTGTTTTACAGGACCAAGTATATAGTGTAGTAGTCCGTTAGGATAGACGTGTTCTTCAGTACATGAAATTCCTGTTTTCCAGAGAGACCAGAAGTGTATATGCAAATCAGTTCTCTTCTTATTGTAAAGGAGACAAGGCCTGAGAAGTTTTGGAGCTTCATGCTCCCCACCTTCCCACAGCAAGTAAGATTGGATGGTGTTGTGACACAGAACTGAAATTAATTTCTGCTATATCTAGGCTATAGTATAATACACCCCAACCCTTTAAACTTACTGCTAAGACATATTCAAGCAGCTACAGAAGAGTTTTTGTGAAGTTTCAATATCCTCATATACAGGGTCCCAAATAAAAGTCTAATCTGTCAAAAATGAAGGATATCAATATACACAATGCATTTTATAGTTGTGTGGTGGCCTTCAGCAAGAAGTGAATTCAGCTAGAGAACAATAAATAAATAGAATATAGTAGCCTACCTATTAGGAAGTGTGGTGACTTTTTTCATGATAGGTCTCTGTTGGGGTTCAGAGCTCTCTTTGGTCTTACTTAAATGGTGTTTTATCAGTCAGAAAAAATAATGTTAAACTATAATATAGTTCTGCTAAAAACAGATTAGAATAAAGATTTAATGTGCCACTTTCTGTGAAGAATCTGATACCCACCATGTAGTGCTGTAATAAAACGGAAACAAATGAGCCAACTCGAAGTTATGACTCTCCATGGTTTTTAGGTCTCTCATACATTTTTATAAAACCTATATGAGAACTTCTGAATTGTAGGGTTTTTCTAATGAAATTGTGTTCCAATAAATGTCTAAAGTAAAATTCTGTTTGCAGTTCTGTGTGTACTGTGAAATACTAGCACTTCACCTGATTGCTGACCAAAATTTAAAACCAAATAACTGTTTTACAAAAGTAAATATGTGCTAAGATAATGATGTGTTCTTTAATCAGCAAGTTGATGATCCGGCAGGTTAAATATTCTATGCAAAAATGTTTTTGTTTCTAGATACTAAGTATTTTTTTGTAAATATTGATTTATGTGAACACTAGTAACATCTTTGTGTTGACAGGCATCTCTGAAACAAGCTAAGTGTAGCTCCTAGTGTTCACAGAAGGGTAAACAGAATGGCTTATGAGTAATAAACACACAGTTCACTTGAGTAATGGTAATGATTCACCTCTGGTTTCGTGCATCAAACTGGAAGTGGAATACCATCATCTTCTCCCATAAAATTATTATTTTTCTCTTCATGTAAGGCTGTTGCAGGTTTGGGGATTTTGCTGGTTTTTCAAGTGATGGAATGTTCATCATTACACTCCTACTAAATTTTTCCTCTGAGACAGCAAAAGCTGTCTAAAGAGAAGGTTATTAAGGAACAACTACCAACTCTGGTAATTTAAGTTTAGTATTTGGCATTCTTTGCCTTCCAACAGCATTATAAATGCTGGTAGTTTATTTTTACTCATAAGTTAGCTTTGCATCAGAACAAACATCCCTAAAATGCATTAGCCTTACAGCAAAGGAGTGGAAAGCTATGAAGCAGGAAGCCTTACAAAGTCTTCAGGGAAATCTTGAGTGCTTTTGAGAATGATTTATTTTCAAAGGGCTTAAGCAAAATCATCTCCAGAAAAGATATGAGTGTTTCAGGCAAGGTACAGGGAAAAGACATTGTGGCTCCAGCATGGACTTTGCCTTCTACAAATTATTTTACTACAGACACAGAACACACCTGTATATTTTTACAGGCACTTGTTCACAGAAGAGCACAGGTTATCAAGATTGTGACAGATTTAGAAGTTCTTAAGGTAAAGCATTAGAAATTGTAAGCCAAGACACTCTGTGAATACATTAGGCCACAGACTTGGGTGAATCAGGTATAATAAGTGTAACCACAGTACTTTTAGGTCAGAAATTTTACAGGAACAACAGATTCAGTTTTCCAGATCAGAGGGAGCACCAGTAGACACTGGTAGAGGTGGTATTTCATCAGAGCTCCCAGATGCAAGGTTGTCTCAGCAGTGTAAATGTTTCCCATGAAATAATAGGGGAAATTGAGTGGGTTCTGTTCTTAATACATGAAGAAATGTGTATCACATAGGTGAAGAGTCAATGACAAAAAGCACATGGGTGGCTAGCAGTCAACACCATGGAAGCATAAGAATTTCACTCTATGTGTCAGTCTGAAAAGCATGAATTTCTTTCCAGAGTTCTCAGATGGACTTTGCCTCTCTTTCCCTCATTTCTTTTCTTTCTTTTGAAAGAGGTCATTTCAGCTTAAAAAGTATAAAAATTTTTGCCCTTCACTTTTTACTTCACTGGTGCAATCTGCAAGTTCCAGATGAGAGTTTTTATGGATGGTTATGCAAATAAGTACTTTTATATTATTTTCAAAAAGGTGTGAGCACTTGAGGTTCATTTCTGAAAGTGATTTAGATACTCGAGAGCTAAAATCCTGTTCATTATTAGTGAGGCCTGAGTCTTTAAATTAGGGCCCCTCCAGGCCTTTTTTACAGTTTTCTCCCACGTGTTTTATGATAATCTTGAGACTGACATTTTACTTCTTGATAGGCATGTCCCTTAATTCTTTACCTCCTGCTTTCACTAGCAGCTGTTTAGGACAAAGGGTAACTTAACTTCCCCAAATTGTTGTCATTTTCATTGTGACGATTCCCAGGTCAACCGACTATTGCATATGAAGAATATGTTCTCTGGACCCAATGCTGTTTGCCTCTGCAGTAAGGTTTGTTGACCACTTTTGAAGTTTCAAAGAATTGAGCTGTGAAGAGGAACAATTTCTGAGCTTCTAATTTACTTTTGTGTAGCTCTGGAGATTGTTATTACTCCCTAAAAGTAAAATTTGAAAAAAGTTAACTGGGGAGAACAGCTAGCAGATGTTGTAAAGCATAATGTAGGTCTATCCCTCTGAAAGCTCCTTAAGTTCTTCTGTTACTACTTTCCATAATCAGATATGTATATTTACTGCTGCTTAAGAATACAATGTGGTGATCCTCGCTTGAAGGAAATTGTGAGAGATGACCTGAGACCAGTGCATCTGGTTCTGATCTGTTGGATCAAATGGTGATCAAGCACAATGCAAAGATTTTGAATATGTAGTATAGATTACTTGATAATTGTGAAGATTTTACCCTGAAATGTAGAGGAAGTCCTACACAGTATCATCAAATAAGACTTATCTATTTCAAGAAAAGGTGAAGACATTTGCAGGTTACAAATAGCCTTTCCTCCAACTCCTAAGTGTAAATGTGTGTGTGTGTGTGCATGTGTATATTTATATACATAAGAAAATGTATGTTTTTCTATAAAATTACAATTACCTAATTAGGAAACTTGGAGTTGGAAATGATTGAAATTCCTGCAAGCTTCTTGATATCTTTCTGTATGAAGCATAATAGGAATTTTTTTGAGCAGTTAAATAAATAGTCATAAGCTCTTCATGATGGAATGAAGGTTGCATGCTCTGTGTTCTTTTGAAGTACACATGGATGACAAATAGCAAGATGTTTCTCACTGTTAGTGGATGAATACAAAGTTCTGCAATATTCATGGAGTTCTGTATCATAACAGTGAGTCTTAGTGTCTTCACCCTCAAATATTTATATTTAGATTCATTTGGAATAAAGAAACAAATTGGAAATTGAAATATGCTTTAGCATTGTGACCACAATGCTTTAACAGTACCAATGTAAATAAATGAAGTTTCATTCCTTAATTTTATTGTTACAAACCTGATTTTATCTATAGTTTTCTTTAGGTTTTGTTGATGGAAACTGGTAGTTCTCAATTGTGTTATATTGTTTGATCAAATTACTGTTTTAGGGCTTGGTTTTCTTGAAAGGAGCTTTAAAAAAGGGGAAAAAATTTAATGCTAATTGCAATGAGTGATAAGCTATGTGTCTGTGTTCACCCTTCAGTAGGCCAAGTGAAAATGTGCAATAAAATTTTACTAGGTAAATAACACCTTGTTGTTTCCCTTGGAATCCTAGGGTTTCTAGATGAACCTTAGAGCACACAGATTTCTTTAAGTGTCTTGTAATAGTATATAAATTCCTAGAGTAAAAATCATTTGTCTGATAAAAGTTATGGAAGCTGAAAATATTTTCTGTGGATTTAACCAAGTTTCAGATGCAGTTTCTTCTAACCTGAGCAAAGGATAGCAGAAATTTTAAGCCTTCAAGATTTAAAGTCAAATAAGCTTTACAGTCTTCTTTCTGTTGTAACCTGCTCTTTAGAAATGAAATGTCTTCCAAAACAATTTGTTCAGGAGAATTTACAAATTTCATGTGGTTTTCTGCAAACACACCATACTTCTCAGTTAATAGAAACAAAACTTTCAGATATTAACTATGTTATCATAGAGATATCTGACCATTTGCATTATGAAATGATAGGAATACTGTATATCATGGTCCATTATAATAATTTTTACAAAAGTCACACATGAAATGTTTTAAGATTCCTAGATCATTATTATTAGTAAGAAATGTCTGAAAATTAGATATTTTCAGTGGTAAAAGTTTCCTTTATCTCATTACCTTAGAACTCAAAAGAAATTACTCAACAATTTAAAGGTTCTGGACAAGAGATCAGAAAAATCTGTGAAGAAAAGCAAGTGTCTGGGTTTTTTCTACAAAAGCAGTTATATGAATGTAAGCCCCTTAATTTTTAACTACTGCTTTTTAACAAGTCTATGGGATTCATCTCAGAATCCTTAAAGAACTGGCTGATGTCCTCGCAAAACCTCTCTCGATTTTTGAGTGGTCTTGGAAATCTGGAAAGGTTGCAGCTGACTGGAAGGTGGTGAATGTTGTCTTGATTTTCAGGAAGAGCAAGAAATAGGAACCCAGAAACTGCAGGCCTGTCAGTCTCACTTCAGCACCTGGTAAAGTTACAGAGCAGATTATTCTGGGAGGTATTGAAAAAACAGCTGAAAGACAACACTGTCGTCAGGCACAGCTGGCATAGCTTCATGGGAGGAAAGTCCCTCTTATCCAAACTGATTTCCTTCTATTACAAGGTAACCCACCTAGCTGATCAAGGGAAGCCAGTTGTTGTCATCTTTTTGGATTTCAGTAAAGCTTTCAATGCTGTCTCTCACTGCATCCTTCTGAACAAAATGTCCAGCACACAGCTGGGTAAACACATCATGCAGTGGGTGAGCAATTTGCTCACAAGTCGAGCACAGAGGGTGATAGTGGATGGGGTGACATCAAACTGGTGACCTGTCGCTAGTGGGGTTCCACAGGGCTCCATCTTACACCCTGTGCTCTTCAACATCTTCATAAATGACTTGGACGCAGGAGGGGACACTAAGCAAGTTTGCAGATGATACAAAACTGGGAGGAGCTGTTGACTCCCTTGAAGGCAGGGAGGCCCTGCAGAGAGATCTCAACTAATTAGAGCACTGGGCAATCACAAACTAAATAAAGTTCAACAAGGGAAAGTGCCAGATTCTGCACCTGGGAGGGGACAACCGTGGGTGTATGGACAAACTGGGAAATGAGATGCTGAAAAGCAGTGCCGTGGAAAGGGACATCGGGGTCCTGGTTGATGGCAAGTTGAATATGAGTCAGCAGTGCCCTGGCAGCCAGGAGGGCCAACTGTGTCCGAGGGGGCATCAGGCAAAGCATCGCCAGCTGGTCAAGGGAGGAGATTGTCCTGCTCTCTCTGCACTGGAGCAGCCTCACCTGGAATACTGTGAGCAGTTTTGGGCACTGCGAAGATATTATTAAGCAATTAGCATCCAAAAGAGGGCAACAAAGATGGTGAAGGCTTCCCATATGAGGAGTGGCTGAGGACTGTTCAGCCTGGTGAAGAGGAGACTGAGGGGAGACCTCATTGCAGTCACAACTTCCTCGTGAGGGGAAGAGGAAGGGCAGGCACTCATCTCTTCTCTGTGGTGACCAGTGACAAAACCCAAGGGAATGGCTTGAAGTTGTGTCAGGAGAGGTTTAGGTTGGATATTGGTTCTTCACCCAGAGGGTGGTTGGGCACTGGAACAGGCTTCCCGGGGAAGTGGTCGCATTACCAAGCCTGCCAGAGTTCAAGAAGCATTTGGATAGGCACATGGTGTGACTCTTGGGGATGGTCCTATGCAGGGCCAGGAGCTGGACTCAGTGATCCTTGTAGGTAGGTCCCTTCTGTGATTCTGTCAATTAAACATAGTTGAATAGAAATTCTGTAGCAGAATGGTCACCCAGAGAAATCTTTCAAGGTTTTATGATTGCAAGTAATTAATGATAGTGCAGTGTTCACAAGACATGACATAGGTAAAAAACTTGAATTCTGTAAAATTGTTAATTATAAATAATTAACATTAAGTAGATTTAATATATAGATTAGTGTATATATTCAATGACAACCACTGTAGATTAAAATATTCCTCCAAAATGTATCACTTAGTTTTCAGTCACAGTCCTTCTTCCACAAAATCAGGACAGTTTAAAATATGTGCAATATACAGAATGTTACCACACTGTATAAATGTAGTCACCCATTCTTTTCAAACATATTGGGGTTATATCTTTTGTTCCCTTATGAGCAACTTCTTTAGCTCTACTCTATTTCCTAGAACAGAAACTGTATCTTTAAAAGGAAAAAAAAAAATGGAAAAAAAAAGTGCAGCATACTGTACATGCCAGCCAGCTCTGTTTTTTTAACACATGATTATTTTATTGGGGTGTACATTAATTAATCCTGAAATAAGATCCTGTGTGACATTCAAAGTTGTGTTGAGTAGCGCAGAGTTTAAATATTTTAGTTTTACAACTCTGTTATGCTGGCAGCAAACAATAGTATCTCAGTGAAGTCAGCATATGAACACTGCTTGTGATGACATCTGGAAGGCATGTTTTATCTATAAGCACAGTTGTAGACAAATGAAAGCAGACAGATGTAAGGTTGGTGTGGCATCTTTGCCTCAAGCATTCTCCGGCTGTACATTTTCCAGTGTGTCAAAAACAGGGAGCTTTTCCCTGGAATAAAAACATTCTGTCACATCTGTACACCAACTACTGTGCTGCCTTCTCTGAGCTCTGAGGTGTAATGGCAGATATTGTTCAAAATTTAACACAAAGCCAAATTTCAAAATGCTGAGAACTGCTAAAGTGTTTGGAGTATGAGTCACCACGGGACAATAAAAAACACAAATTATGAGCTTACATTCTTAGTCTTATCAATACTGCCTGGTAGGGAGATGATGTTAGTGTTTATGGCAAGGATACGCAGATATTTCTAAAAGTATCTTTCACACTGATATTTCATTTAAGTAACAAATGCATTTTAGGGAGGATAAGAAAAAAATCTGTCTGTGTAGCAAGGTCTATGAATGCCTCGTCCTTTGAAAAGTGTAGCCTGAATCTTAGCACAAGTCATACTTGTTATGTGGAGTGACACTCTTAACAGGCCTGATGCTCTTCTGTGTAGAATTAATTTTCTAGAGAGAAAAATACTATGTGCTTGCAGGAGATAAGGAGGGAGGAAAGTGTAGGCACTATTCTGTGGGAGGGGTTTTGTTTGTTTGGTTGGTTTATGTTTGATTTTTTTTTTTTTTTAAATGAGTTGCTTTCCTGTAGTTTTCACCAGGGACCTGAGCTGATTCAAGCAGTAAAACACACTGCACCTGCTATGGTACATGCAGTTCAGACACAAGTCTCTGGAGGTTTGTGGATGAAATACTCTATCCAGTGTATGTGTCACCTAAGCTTTTGCTAATTACATATAAGTGTATTTTTTAAGGAACTAGAAACTCTGGACAGAATCCAGCCTTTGCTAGAAAGGTTTCATTGTATTGTGAGCTAAGCAAAAAAAAAAAAAAAAGAAAAAAAGAATATGCATTGCTAGATCTAAGTCAGCAGTAGCAGATACTGTAGAGATAAAACTGGGAGAGAAGTCCAGAATCACTCACCAGCAATTTTTGACTTTCTTGGTATCTTTTGCCTGAATAGAATCTGGCTGCTTTCGATTATAGCATATCTTCATACTCTGGAAAAAACAGTAGCAAAAGGTGGTGAAGTGCACAGGTTTTTTAGTAATAGAGAATCATTACACTATTAACTTGGGAAATACAGTTGTCCATTTCCTGTTTGTCCCCACCGCAGTACCATCAATCTATTCAGAGTGCTTTGTATTCAGAGCCCAAGGGCCCCAGATAAGTGCCTTTGTGTACATAAAATGGCACTTTTTTGTTTTACATGCTGTTAGCATAGGGCAAAGGAAGTGAGTGTGTAATCGCATATGTACAGCAAATAGCCATTTGTACCTGCAAGGAGCAAATGGGCCCTCTCAGATGGATTGGTCGGCCTTTAATAGCACTTGAGTGAGCTGATAGGCAGACATAGATGTACCTGTTACACCAGAGACCTGAGGCCCTTGTACCTTTGCATGACTTTTCACTTAAAAACTACTGTTTGTGGTTCAGTGGCTCCATCACTCTATTTGTGTTCCTTTGCTTGTAAGACCATGGACTGCTCCTGAGAGTCCTGGTTTCTAAAATTTTAATGCTGTAATGCTGACCCCTTGGTAATGTTCCCATATTGGAAAGCACATTAGCCTTAACTTGAAGGATGTAGTTTAACAGCCAGCAGTAAATATTTTACTTTGTTCTTCTTGGCATGTTTTTGTCTGGTTGTTTTTTTTTTAATGTCGAAACTGTAACAGAAGTAGAAAATCCCATAGTCTGACCACAGACCGTCATTTCACAGCCCCTAAAAATTCGTGTCTTATCACTTAGCTGATAGAGCAGAAGAGTGAAGATATAGAGACTGAAAAAAATGTAGGTACTCTATGTACACTGACACATCATGACTCACCTATGCAAAAGTAAAGAATTAAATCTGATATCCTGTGATTTGGTGTGGTGTTGTTACTGCAATAATTTTGTTGCATTAGAATAGAAAACATTTTCAACCCTTCAGTTTAGTATTGCTGACCTTTTAAATATATATCTAGGGTGAAAGCAATAGCTTTGACCTGTATGCTATACATTTGCAAGCCTACTGAAAACCCATCTGAGAGCAGAACTGTAATTTGTTTATAATTGACTGATCTTTTGCTTCCAATACAATAAATCCACTTTTTCCTGCCTATTACATTAGCTGGTTTTTGTGGTTTAAAAAATATTTTGGAAGTCTTTTTTTCTGTAGCTTTCTTTTTTTAGTGTCCCACACAACTAATTGGCAACAGATTTTAATTGCAAAACTTGCTGGAGTTTTTTTCATAGCTGTCTGTTGGGTTTGTAATATTTATTATTTAAATTTTGGTACTATTCAGAGGCTCAATTTCAGAATTTGTGCATTCTTATGCCAAGAACAATGCAGATATAGAGTCAGTGTAGGACTACTTGCATATATCAAAAGTAAGTACTTTGGAAAGTTTATTTTCATATATGATTTTGTAAAGTACAAGTACAAAAAAATTCTACCCCAGTAGAATTCATCTGGAGACTTGCAGTCAGTGATCAATATTGGGTCCAGTCTTATTCAACTTGTTTGTCAATGACCTGCATGAAGGGATGGAATGTACCCTCAGCAAGGTTGCTGATCATATGAAGCTGAGGGGAGCAGCTGATATATCTGATGGCTTTGCTGCCATTCAGTAGGACCTCAATAGGCTGGAGAGTTGGACAGAGAGAAACCTAATGAGGTTCAACAAGTGCAAGTGTACAGTTCTGCACCTGGGAAGGAGTAAACCTGAGTGCCAGTACATGTTGAGGGCTGAGCTACCAGTGATGAGGGCTGAGCTACTAGAGAGCAGTTCTGTGGAGGAGGACCCGCGAGTCTTGGTGGATGACAAGTTGACCATGAGCCAGCAGTGAGCCCTTGCAGCCGGGAAGGCTGATGGTATCCTGGGGTGCATCAGGAAGAGCATTGCCAGCAGGTCAAGGGAGGTGATCCTGCCCCTCTACTCAGCCCTATTGTGGCCACATCTGGAGTGCTGTGTCCAGTTCTGGGCTCCTCAGTACACAAGACATGGAGCTGCTGGAGAGGGTCCAGTGGAGGGCCACAACTATGAACGGGGGTCTGAAACATCTCTCCTATGAGGAGAGACTGCAGGACCTGGGCCTGTTTAGTCTAGAGAATAGAAGGCTGAGAGAGGATCTCATCAATACATATAAATATCTCAAAGGCAGGCATCAGGAGGATGGAGCCAGCCTCTTTTTAGTGGTGCCCAGCAATAGGACAAGGAGTAGTGGTCATAATCTAAAATGCAGGAGATTTCACCTCAACATGAGGAAGACATTATGTTGGGATTGTCAGAACATTGGAACAGTCTGCCCAGGGAGATCATGGAGTCTTCCTCTGGGGAGACATTCAAAACCTACCTGGATGCATTCATGTGTCAACAGCTCTAGGTGACCCTGGGTTGGCTGGGCTGTTGGACTAGATGATCTCCAGAGCTCATTACCAACCTTAACAATTCTGTGAGTCTGTGAAAATAATATTGTAAGTAAATAGATGGTGGAATCTTCATTAACTGTTATGGAGATTTGGTTTTCCCCGTTATTCTCTCTTTTTATGATGACAGTTAATTGTTAATTCATGTATAATTTTATCCGGTTTATTGGGGATTATCTCAAAATGACATTTTTTTTCCTGAAAGCAGAATACAAACTTGCTCTTTTGTCTGATGTGGACAGTGCGCTTCTAGCTTCAAATAATGTAACCTTTAACAAAATATATGCTGATAACAGTTTAGTGCTTGACTGTCTTTTCTTTGCATGTTGACTGTGATTTTTATTATCTTATTATATAACTCGGATTGTTTCTTTCTGCTGCAATAGAGAACTGGTGGTACACCTGTGAAGATGATCTTTTAAGCTGGGTGCCTTTTTTTCTGTGTTCATAAGCATAATTCAATGGTCTGACATAACTGAGTTTGACTGGCAACATCTTTTGACAGGAGAACCTCAGAGCTCAGGCACAGCAGAAGATACCGCAGGTCATTACAGACGAATTTTCGGTATGGTTGTCTGTGCTACACTTCGTATCTGCCCACACTTTGGGTCTCATTCTTGTCAGACAAGTTTTTGCGTTCCAGTGACATTGGTTTCTGCTGAACACAGCACAGATGATACAGTCTTACCCAGGGTCTGATTTCAGTCAGTTTTACCTCTAGTTAGTTTGAACTTTTCCTTACTGCTAACTTGCACTGACACCAAACATTCATCTACTCATTGTGACTGGAGCTTGGGCATTTAAACATGGGAAAGTGCTCTTAACCTATGTGAGAAAAGCTGGGGAAATTTTGAATTCCCTTTTGTCATCACTAAACACCATGATTAATTTCCCCTTTGTTTTTTTTCTAAACAGAAAAGCAGTTAATTTACATAGCTTTACCTTTACAGAGAGGCTGGCAGGAGAGTTGAAAATCTGTCACACCTTATGCACTACAGTAAGTTCTTCTTCTAGTATATAAGGATGTCTAAACATACACACATGTTACTAATATTAGAGTATAATGTTTTTATGTTCCCTATAGTGGAATGAAACTAACTTGTGTCATCATCTGTGCCCTCATCTTGTTCTGCTTAGCTCAGCTAGTAGCTGTCAATAGTCCAGGAAGGGTATTTCTTCTTCCTTACGCTAAGTGACAGGCTCTTTTTTCTTATTGCAAAAGCAGATTTATTTTAATACATAATGTTATCATTTTGGTGGTTGGTACAAAACCATGCTTACATACTTAAAATGTGCTCTTGTACAGTCCACCAGCATCCATGTGGCTAATTTACGTCTTGTGCTTCCTCAGCTAAAAAGCACCTGTACAGAAGATGTTCTGTACTTATTACATCTAACAGTTCTTTCATCTTATAATTTGCATTAAAGGATGTTTTTAGGCAAAAAAGAGATATTAAGTAATAGACCATCCAGGAGAAAAGAAGCATTTTAGACTCTTTCTGAGTGTTCTGAGTTTGGGTATTCTTTTTGTCTTCCGAGTATTTCTAGTCTTACTTGTTTCTCTCTTTTGCTGGCATGAAACAGTAACACCTCACATTTGCATGTCTGCAAGTGAGATGCACCTCAGACTCAGTAGTTGCCACGGCTTGCAGAATTTTACTGTTGTAAACAAAATGCAAGCCATTGGTGCCTCTGTAAAGAGATTGGTGTTTCATGAAAACACCAAATAAGGCAGTGAGGCACTGTGGTGACCCTCCATTTTACGAATGACTACACAATTTTTATTTGGTTTGGCACATTTCTGTGGCTATCCTGGCAACTTTGGTAAGTGCATCTAGGATCAAGTCCATTTTGTTTAAAAAAGTGTGGTCAGTCGTTCTACTTGATAGAAGAGAATAGGTAGCCAGAACATAGCTGGAGAAGTGTGAAGAAAGAAAAATACAACAGCAGAAGCAAAAATAAGGAGAGGAATGAGGAACAAAAAGTTTATAAATTACAGTATTGCTATTATATTTATACTTTATCTAATGAGATGCTTCTTGAATTCAATTAGTCCACTGCACTTGAGAGATAATTAGGCATGTAGCTTAGGAAGGGTATTACACTATTGAATTGTACTTCTCTCTTGTTAATTAATCTGTTATTTGTCTGCATTGCCTTTCACTTTGCCAGTGTGGTAGTTATTTTTTTGCCTGTATGAAATCTCAAGATATTTAGACATTATTTTTGTCTCAGTCAGGGATCAGCTGGATGACTTTTTATAGCAGTTAGAAGCGCTTGTGCCCATAGCTCAGGTACAGCAGCTCCCACCACACAGACCTACCTCTCATTTGCACACAGTCACAATGTCAAAGGGTGCTCAGAACTGGACCTCATTTAAGCTAATCTGGTTCACTGAGAGAGGGTAAGCAAGAAGACTACACATGTTCTGAGTCTGAGATTGAACATGATTTTGAAATAAATCTTTCTCATTTGCCTTATTGACTGTGGTATTTCATTCCAGAGATCACACTCATTTTTACTTTCATTGCTTTACTTTTCATTGCTTTACTTTTAAAATGTTTACTAGCCATATTGCCAGCCAGTGGATACAGACTCACTGGGACCAGAAGATGCTTTTGATCCGTTAAGAATTTCTAATTGGTTTTGTATGATACATTTGGCAGAAGATTTATCCAAATCCATTAATTCAATACTGGTAAGGAAATGGACTGTAATGATGGTAAAGATTGTTATCAGAGAAAGGGTAAATACATTTGGCATACATCCTTGTACTTCATTATTTGCACACAAATATCAATACAACTTGGACAGGGAGTATAGGGGGACTCGTCACCACGTGTCCTTGTAGAGGAAAATACATCCTTTTGAATTTTCAATAAAAACTTCAAACATGAGAAGATTTTTATATTTATGAAGTCCAGCAGTCTCTTCATAGGGAATATTGCAATCAAAATTGCCATGTGAAACCTATGTCAGTTCCTTTTAAGTCTGGGAAAAAAACCCCCACCCTGTAATAATTTGAAAATAATAATTTTCCCCCCAGAATGCATATGAGCTGAAAATTTGCAAAATTTTTAGTGCTTTTGGATAATGAGAGATCTGAATCTAATCAGATTTTTGTTGATTAAAACACAGAAAATTCTGTATTTAAAATCCATTAACAATAAAGTAGTATATGGAGACCTTTTACCTGGAAACATTTATGTAAAATGTGAACTAGTAGGGAAGGTCTTTCAGCCTTGTGCACAGCGTTGAGAAAACTAAAGCTTTGAAGCTCTGCATTTGGTGACCCAACAGCAGGTGAAAGCACAATGATTGCTATCAGTCCTGAGTGCATGTGATGTTGAACCTTTCTTGGAAGGGGTTCTACCTACTTTGGCCCATGCAAAATTGCCACATATGCTCTCTAGCAGTTGATTCAGGCCAAACAAACACAATTTCACTTGGGCAGGAGAAAAGGGTATACGTGGTTTGTGCTCACAATAGAAAAATGTGCATTTTCAAGGGCCTGGACTTGGAAAGGGCTCAGGTTCAAGCTTGCTCTTCTGTGCTAATCCAAGGCAAGTCCAAGGGTATGACCCTCTTTCCATTGTCTTCATTAAAACCAGACTTCATTCCTAATATTTTTAGCCTGTCATATTTAGTAAAATCTTCAACAAAGCATATAGCCATGGCTCAAGAACTCTTCCTAGAGACCTAAGAAGTGCTAACTCTATGTAAATATTGATAAGCTATATCTTCAGTGATTGTTATCCTTAGCTTCCCACTACATATTTGAATTAAGTATACGTGTAATTTTAGGTATATTTAATAAGAAATTTCTTCTGTTATAATATTTACCTATTGATTTGGCAGTATTTTCAATAGTATTTTAACAAAGAAAAATATTTGTGATTTGGTATAGTGGAACTTTGGAAGGAATGATGAAGACGTGCAAAATCTGTGATACAATTCTCTTAAAAAAGAGTACACAAAAAACCCCACCCTAACAAACAACTTGGATCCTATCAGGCTTGTACAACAACAGAAAGTATAAGTATATTTATGTGCTAGATGGAAATATTTCAGTAAAGAAATGTTCAGTTCATGAGTGTTCAACTACAGCAGAAAAAAATAAAAAAAAAATTACGGACCCTATAGCTGTGATGTTTGTGAGTGATGAGGTGGAATGATCTTTATTTCTGATCTACAAGATAACAAGATGATCAAGATACTATATAGTTTTCGTAGTATTAGGTCAGTGTCTATCCAGGCTCCCCCTGCCAAAAAATGATAGATAAGCTGCAGCTGAAGCAAATCATCTACACGTTTAAGAGATCTCAGATTTTAAGACAAGCTTAAGTCTTCAGATTTTGCTTTGTTACAAAATAGCCCAGTCATCTTGTAGATAGGTTTTAAGCTGTCTTTAAAATGATAAGTGTACCATCAGCAATTGGATTGCCTTAGGAATTGAGTTGTGATAAGTATTAAACCAATTCTTAACACTGAAGAGTAGTATAGTTTTAGCTTTGACTTTGAATTTATGATTAGTTGTTATTGAAATATATAAAATTGAGATGCCAGTATAGGCTTGTACTCTTTGCACTTGACTTTGTAGATGTGCACATTTGCATCTGTGATTTGAACCCAACGCTTTAGGATTCAACTTCTTTCTACTGTATCATGTAAGTAAACTTTTGAGCCAATGCTAAAAATTATTATCAGGACATTTCAAATATCTCATTACACCTAAACTATGTTTTTACTGAATCCATTTTACACCATTCAAGTAATTAAAAAAAAGTAATTAAATGCAATTAGCATTTTTTGGGGAAGGTATATTTTTTTCCCACAGAAGGAATGAAATTTTAGAACTTTTTCTACTGCCACCTGTAATGTCAACATTTAAATTTACAGTAAAAAAGCTGTACTCATGTCTACTGTTCATGGAAAGATATGGGGAAGAGATTAGAGCAAACCGAATGTAAATGTTGTTTCACTTGGCATACAATGCTGCTAAACTTGTATTGATGCTTCTGACTTCCTAACTGGTTAGTTTGTCCTGCATCATTTATAATGTAATAGTTTGACACTGATATTGGGAAGCTCTGACAGTCTATAGAATGTAGGTGCAGTATGCCGTAAGTCTTGTTAGAAGACCTATCTGTGTGTTCAGGAGCAATGATGAGCTATGATCACTGAGTTAATCTGCAATTTGAACCAATTAGTACATTTTCTTAGGATTAGCACCAATCCTGTGTTTTGTTTGCAAAATCTAAATTCAAAAGTTACATGATTTTGCAAAATCAAACCCAGCCATAGCTTTACTCTTCTCTGGTGACCAAAAAAAGGCTAATAAGTGAAAAAGTTTAAGGATTTATAGGGAAGTGACATTCAGAAATATCTCCAGGTATAACTGGTTATCGGTATTGTACTGTCCTCCACATTCTCCCTTTAGAACATACAGGCTTTAGAGACTGTTCTTTCCTTTAGAGCAGTGACTCTTAGTGTAGTTTTCTGTTGCATTGTAAAATATTCCCAACATGAATCCTGAATTGCACTGAGGAATTAGGATAAAAGACACTGTTTGATTTATTAATTTCTTGTGGATTAGAACTACAAATGTTTGCTATGTTTTTAATTTGAGAAGTAGAGAGAATCACATCAGCTTTTAATTATGCATTTTGTGTAATGCAGCCCTGAATAGAGCAGAGCAAAATTAAAATTGTGGATCAAATGCTAAATCTGAGTTGTGACTGAAGTGAGCTGTAGTGTAATGCTAATGGTTTTGCGTCTTCTGGCATTATGTCAATAATAGCTCTAATCACATTAAAGAGAGAACCCATTAGCTTATTCTCTTCAGCAGCATGCACCATAGCAACATATTGTGAGCCTTGAAATAACTTGAAATTTCTTTCAAAAAGCATTGCTGTCTGTGAGC
This sequence comes from Platyrinchus mystaceus, assembly GCA_035041135.1. Lineage (NCBI taxonomy): Eukaryota > Metazoa > Chordata > Aves > Passeriformes > Tyrannidae > Platyrinchus > Platyrinchus mystaceus. The sequence continues at coordinate 40,565,764 of JAWWLV010000100.1, forward strand.
TAAGGCGGGTGTCGTATTAAACATCATAATAAAAAAATCCCTAAACCTAAGAAAGCTTTCTTGCATCTAATTAATTAAACCTCTGTTAGCTTCCATTTAATTTAAGAACATTAATTTCTACTCATTCCCTGATTTAGGTGATTTTAGTGAGAATCTGTGGCAGTTTTGTGAGGCAGAGTGATTCTTACGCCTACTGTACTAAAAAATTACCTTTTACAGGATTTGAACTTAAAGGCAAGGACATTTTCAGTCACGTTTATGGAATGATTTTTCTGCCAACTTGTTCCAGCATATATAATTGCTTTTATATTATTATATATGCATAGAAAAACCATAATCATGATGCAATCATATGCAATAATGACCGACCTTCACTTGTTGTTCCATTTAGCATTCCATTCAGTATTTATCATAGACTAAATAGATGGTTATTCATAAAAAAAACCCAACACAAACCAAACAAAACCAAAACAATAATAAAACATACTTTTGTTCAGTCAGATTGATCCGCAAAATTCAGGTTTTAAATCCAGCAATACTGGAAAAATATTGTTGGAAATCCTTTGGAGATGACAGAATTGTTCAAAATCTATACCAGAGAATAAGCCATATTCAGAGGAGAGAGCCAAATTTAAAGGACAGAGCCAAATTCTGGCCTTGTATGTTCACATGTATTTCTGGTATACTTCGGTAGAGACTGTAGGGTTTTATGTGTGCTGGGAAAATTTGACCACTGTATTCCTAGGCCTTTCTCTGCTGGCTCAGCTCGTCAGCAACTGACTTCCTCTATCTCCCACCACAGGCTTCTGGTCATTGCTAATCCAACCTCTTTTTCTTCTCTAGCTTTTGCTATTAGATATAGTCTATGCCTTGTTGACATCTCTGTTTCTTCTCGGGTCTCAGCTGAAAATATTACTTTTACCTGTGCCTCTTAATTTCTCCCTCTGCTGTTACTTACAATATCAGTGTAACAGTAGGATATAAGTCTGTGCAGCATTTTAGGATACAGATTGTTTGAAAGATGCTATACTAAATAAAACTGTGGTTTATGTCTGCACAGAGAACTATATCCAGAGTATCTCCCTACATATCTATAAATCATTTGCCACATAAATGACTAATTCTGTTTGATACCAATTTTTGTTTCAGTTACTGCTTTTGCAGAGTGTTTTATTTCTATTGCATCGCAAACAGTAAATTACCAGAAAAAAATAGGTACTTGAAATGAGTCCTAGTTACAGCAAGGAACAACTTGAGAGACCTATTTGGTAATATCAGGTTTAGGCATTCTTGTTAACTTGCTTTATCCACCGAAAGGAGATTCATGTCCAGGCAGATAGCCGAAGAAGCAATAACAAGGATCTGGAAAGTCCAGTCCAGTATGCTTTTGCATACATGGATGCCTCAGTGAATACAAGTAAACTGGTTTGTCTCAGAAGTCTTTTGATGATTTGAAACTCTTCAGCCTTTTGCTTTCATCTAACAAGGTACAGAACAAAAGACAAAATCTGTTGTTTTAAATTAAATATGCAGTGTTTAACATGATACTTGAAGTTTCACTTTTCTTCTTCCACATATGGAGAAATAATATCTTGCTTATTTTATTTAAACCAAAAGAAATTTTATTCTTAATAATCAAGTTATTAAATAAGTAAGTAAGTAAATAAATAAATAGATGCTAGGGAAGGTAATTTTATCCAGTTCAGCTAGATCGCAAGAATTAATTTTGAGGTTTTGTTAGTATTTACTATGTAGTCAAAAATTGAGGTTTTTAGAAAAAAACACCTTAGGAAACAATACACCCTGATACATAATAGATTATAAAACTCTGACAAATACTACACACTGCACTTTCTTCGTCAACCAGTTTTGGATTATTTAAGTGAAAGAGTGAGAATAAAATTTGTTTCTGCCCACAACATACCTTAATTCTCCTTATCAAATATGAAACATCAAGGCAACAAAAAATACCAAGTGAGGGTAAGCTGTCTAAGGGGTATGATTTTATCATCTTTATGGGCCAAACCTTTTGCTAATATGTTGGATCAGAAGATCCAGATCTGTTTTAGGGCTGGCAAAGGAAAAAAAAATAACATTAAAGGAAAAAAAGTTGTAGGAATTTACAGAAAGTATATATGTGCAATTGTGTTGTTTTTTTCTGTTGACATGCACTTAAAAATGCAAGTAAATGCTTGTGCATCATGAGCGCACACTACTGAAATATTGGATATCAGGGTTCACACTTTCAAAGGGATCTCACTTTGGGAGATGCATCCTCATCATACAAAATGTATTCTTATGAGTTTGAACTTTAGATATCTTTTAAAAAAACACATTCAACATTTTAGACTTTTAACATGAGTATGTCTTGGAGTCACTCTCAGACCTCCCAAACTCATTCCTTTTACAGCTGATAGAGAGCTCATGCTGCCTCTTTTGTCTGCATATTTGTATAGTGTCTTTGTAGATCTTATGTTGTCATTGTCTTTACATATGCTATGTGGAATCACTACTGAATGATAAAAGCAGTGTGTCCATTCTGTCCACAAAACTGTGATCAATAAAACTGACAAAACCCTAGATTCTTTCCTGTTACATCATTTTGACAGTAGATTGCTACTTTCCTTTTCTTTTAAAAATGTTAAATTTTTAACTATTGTTTCATCTGGCACATAACCTTTCTAATGGCAAACATTTATGGTCACCACTCTATTTCTGCACTTAAGTCTGCCTGTATATGCATGAGAGCCAGTATCAAGAGATTTCATTCCTCTTGTATTGCTAGCCGTTCCAGATTCCTACACTACTACCAAGTTCTCTGTATAGATACTGGAAGTATTATATGATTTTGTGAGATTTTTTTTTTGTAAAATATTTGCAAAAAGTTGCCTAATTTCGTAATTCTTGCATGATTTGAGGTGACTGGCTGCATGAGGACAAGGTTTTACAGTTATTGCTTGAAATTAGGACTTTTTATTTATCTATCTATTGTGAATAATAGCAGCAGAAACAATACACTTGGATGCCTCATTGTATCAGTATCTGATAATGTTTGGACATCTGGATGGAGTGTTAATAAGGAAAGATACATTTTTGGGTAGATAAGCTTACTCAAATTAATTTTATCTTGCATCATTGGTATATAGTGACTTTAAAAAAATCCCTTAATAATATACACTTTTAGTCTTTGTTACTGACAATACGATCAGAATTAAACTCACAGAAAAAGAAGAGGCTGTAACATAATAAGAACACTATGTATTAATTTATCAGTGAAAAGTGGGTAAGAGAGCATTGAAGGTTCCTTATGTCATTTTTTCTAGTGATCCCCAGCCTCAGTGTGCAAAGTATACAGAAATCTAATCTGATTTGAGCACTCATGCCTCTCCTAACTCTTGTTTGTATTTTATGTCTGCAGCTAAAAATTAACTGGTCTGGGTCACAGTTGCATAAGCACATGAGCAGTTTTACATCAGCAAGTAGCTGGACTGGATGCTTGTGTAATGTGAAAGACTGGAATTTTGAATTTTTAATATGATCTCTTTTAAATAGAAGAGAAAAGGAAGTGATAGTTAAGCACTCTAGTTTTGACAGTCAGTGTTCTATACTTTCAGCAGTTTTGAAACAGTTTTTGGACAAATATTGTAGGTAAGTAGGTAGATTTATTCTTAGAGAAATAGATAAAATAGGAATGAAATAGAAATTCTAAAAAACTGTCCTCTCTCCTCTTTCTCTCCTTTTCAATCTTATTCTTCCTGTTTTTGTTTTACTTCACCCTTTCTTTCTCCCCATCCCTTCCCCTTCTCTTTTTCTTCCCTTTTCTCTCTTCTTTCTATTCACTTTTTCTTCCTCTCCCTTCCAACCTGTAAAACACCAGCAGTCATGCACTGTAGATTCATAAAAGGTGAGAATATTTCTAGCTCTCTGGCAGGTAGAAGACATTGTTATGGGCTGAATACACTTATATCTGAATAAATTCCCAGGGAGGCTGAGAACTACTGACATGGTAGGTATGTAAAACCATGTAACTGACATCAAGGCCTGTTGCACTTGTGTAGCCTTATTGAATCAGTGGAGCGCTCAGTCCCCAGTGAGGCAGATGTCACCAGCATCTGCATTCCTGACAAGCAGCTACACCTGAGGTTCAGGGGACACTTACATACTTATGCTGAGTTGTGCGTCACAGAGGCTTCATCTCCATATTTGAAAAGTGTATTTTGAAAACTAAGCCAATAGTTTTATATATTGATTGGGTGTAGTGTCAGGAGTCATTAGAGTGTGAGTTCTTTAGCTAAGGTGTCTCTGCAAATGTTGTGAGTGCTGTGCTCATACTCCAAACGAAAATGGTTCTCCTGATGGTAACATCATACTGATTCTAAATAATTTCTAAATACAGAAAGTGCATTGTGACTTTCTTGTATTTTCTCTGAAGTTTGTCTTGAACATGACATATCCCATTCATTTTTCTTTCTTCTTTTGTCAGTTTTGTGTTATTTCAAAGGTCTGTATGGCACAGGAGAGGACATTTCTTTTTACTCCAGTTCAAGTATAATAGCACTCAAGTTACGCGGAACACAAAATGCAAGTCAGATAAATGAAGTAACAGAAGAGCACTATCAAAAGCCACTGTATATCTCACAAATTAATGCCAAAACATTCATATACAATAAAGTCCAGGAACCTTTTATTACAGCTGTTTCCAGGAATTACGCTTCACATTCTTTGGCTATTCAGCTTTTACCTGGGCAGTAAAGGTGATGAAATGATCAAAAGGGATGATTAAAAAATTTTAAATAGTAGGCAGCATTCTCTAGAAAATGTAGACAAAATGCATGAAATGTATGTGTGTAACTATTTTAAAGCTAGACACTGTTGTCTTGGTTTGTTGCTCTTCGATTATGTGGCTAATCTAATGCTATGCCTTACCATATCTGCCTGTATACCTTGAGCCCTGGCTAATATGCAGGCTTCTTGGGGTGAGTCTGAAATTCCACTACAGGACTTTGAATGGAGAAACTCTTGTGGCTTATGGCATCATCAGTACTTTGAGATGGAAATGGGGCTTTATGGAAATCAATCTTCCTTAGGGGGCTCTGTACAATACAAAGTACTTAAAAATACTAAGTGAATGCTGCTTTTACTGCTCTGGCATCAGCCCAGACTGTGCTCACTTGTGGATGGTTATACTATAGATGGGTGTTGTGTAGTCATAGCTCTCACTGCTTTGGTTGAAAAATGGGAAAAAGAGGTGGGTAAATGATTGCAGAGGGAGTAGGCTTTATCCTCTTTCCTAATTCTCATACATAGGTTGTTCATAAGTTGTGCAGTACCTATAGTACCTTTTTTGTCTCAGTTTAAATTCAATGCTTTTCACTCCCTGAGATCAGTAAAAGGGCAGGTGTAAGCCACTGTTTTACTGCATGTTCTGGCCTCCTGCTGATACTGTTTGCTCTGTCCTTGCTGCTATGAGTATACCACAATGTAATTGTCTAAATATGCTCACACTGCTGTGATGTTCCAATGGTGAATCCTGCATAGTAATTTGATTTGATTAATGGATTTTTGAAGGTGCTGTCCCCTCCTTCAAGCTCATGTGGTTTGAAATGACCATGTTATAGGTAACCTTGCCTGTTTAGCTCCACCAAATTGAATTAAGTACTCTGTAGTTCACTTAAGAAAAAATGGAGAAAACAATTCCAGAAGTTGATCACATAATAATACTAGTGTTGCATTTCTAATGACTTAGCAGCAATCATTTCTTACTAACAGGACTGCAAGACATACATGTGTATTTTAAATAGCTTATAAATTATAACTCCAATTACTGTGAGTTTTACAGTATCCTGTAGAGGTCTGACTTTACTGTCCTGCATGGGCAAAACTGACATTGGTTTGTAGTATTCAGTTTCCATTTACCTTTTTCAAGATTGCAGGAATATGGCCTGCCTATAAAAGCTTTTCTGTGTTATTATCAAGCTTGAGCCAAGCTCAGTTGGTCTGCCTGAGAACAAGGAAACAGAGAGTCTTACATCCTTCACAAATAAACAGTTTAATTTCAAATAGTGTCATCGCTAAGGAATAGCTGAGGGAGCCTGTGATTGCTAAGATTTGCTATGTTCTTTTGTACACCATGATACCTTCCCTTTGCTCCATAGTGTAATTCACAATGTATTTGGCTCCATATGAGCATTTACAGTTGTATGCACATTCCTATCCAGACTATTCCTTGCTTTCTTTTAAAATACATGTTCATGATTTATTTAGGATCTGAAATGGAATCTGTTAATTTTCTGGGTTTCAGAATGCATATTCAAGATTGTGTTTCCACGTAAGATAGATAGATAGATAAATAAATACAGGTAAAAAAGAAAATTAATTTTAAAATTTTATTTCAGTCTCACGGTAGACTGCAGTAAATAAACAGGGTGTAAGATATTTGTGTCATCATGGCTGTGGCCTGAATTTCATGCACCACCATAGCCTTGTCATCTTTTGTTTTTCATATAAAAAATCAAAACCAAAAGGCTTGTAATCCTCCATATATTGATTTTTTATTATTAAAAAGTGAAAGTTGAAAGGCAGCTCTAAGCCTGCTTTATCAGCCACACTTGGACCAACTTTGGATGCTGTTTCTAAGAGCTGGAAATGTGCCAAAGACATTAAAAGAAACTTTTTGCTTGCATTTTGCCAAGCTATTCTTACTGCTTTCTTTTTATGAAAATAATTTGTTTTATTTGCTTTGCAACAAATATTTGTATTCAGGGGAATCTCCTCTGTATTAGACAGAATCTGTCTGTCCCCTGAGGTAAGAATGCAGCTTGTAAAGTTATCAAAAGAAACTTGTAAGTGTGAGCACTGTTATTTCTTTTAGAGTTTACTGTGCTAGAAGTAATCTAATGACAGTTTATTAGTGTCCATTTGGGGAAGAGGGATTGGTACTTTTATGTGAGAATTATTTCACTTGGGAAGCTCTGAACATAATAAGCATGAATGAAACAATCACAATGTAGTGTAATAAAGGTCTTTCTCTGAGAGGATGAACTAGAAAAGGTGTTCATTGACTGACAGTAGCTTACATGTTCAAATACTGTAGAAGTGAATTCTTCCAGCTGTGTCCCACTGTTCCCACTCCTTCCAGCTGTGTCCCACTCCAAAAAAGGAGTGTGAATGTTACTGTAGTTCTCTCGATAGGCACTTTCTGTCTTTTCAATTCTTCTGTAGCTCAGTTCGCGTAAAACCTTACTGCAGGACAGAGTTGTTTTAGTGTTCGTAAAGGCAGGTCAAGTTCACAATAAACCATTTATTCGAGGTTATACTGAATCACAGTCACAGAATCATTTAGGTTGGAAAAGACCTTCACAGTCATCGAGTCCAGCCTTTGACTGATCACCACCTTGTCAACTAAACCATAGCACCAATTGTCAGATCCAGTCATTTCTTGAACACCTGTAGGGATACTGATTCCACCACATCCCCAGGCAGCCCATTCCAATGCCTGACACCCATTTGAGTGAAGAAATGTCTCCTGATGTCCAATCTAAACCTCTTCTGGTGCAGGTTGAGGCTGTGTCCTCTTGCCCTATTGCTAGTTGTGTGGAAAAAGAGACCAGCCCCCACCTTGCTACAACCTCCCTTTAGAGAATTGCAGAGAGTGTTAAGATCACCCCTGAGCCTCCTTTTTTCCAGGATGGACACCCTCAGCTGCCTCATCTCCTCCTTAGGACTTGTGCATCAGACCCTTCACCAGCTCTGTTCCCCTTCTCTGGACACTCTCCAGCACCTCAATGTTTTTCGCCTTTTGAGAGGCCCAAAAATGAACACAGGATTTGAGGTATGGCCTCCTCAGTACTGATTTTGCCTTCCCTGGTCCTGCTGGCCACACTATTTCTGACACAAGCCAGGATGCCATTGACCTTGTTGGCCACCTGAGCACACTTCTGGCTCATGTTCAGCTTCCTGTCAATCCAAACTCCCAGGTCCTTTTCCACTGAGGAGATTTCCATCCACTCTTCCCCCAGCCTGTAACTCTGCCTGGAGTTGTTGTGTCTGAAGTGTAGGACCTGGCAATTGGCCCTGTTGAACCTTATACCATCAGTTTTGGCCCACTGATCCAGCCTGTCCAGATCCCTCTGCAGAGCCTTCCTGCCCTCCAGCAGATCAACACTCCACCCAATTTGGTGTTGCCTGTGAGTTTACTGAGGGTACACTCAATACCCTCATCCAGATCATCAGTAAAGATACTGAACAGGGCTGGCCCCAACACTGATCCCTGGGGGACACCACTGGTGATCGGATACCAGTTGGATACAGCACCGTTCACCTCCACTCTCTGAGCCCGGCCCTCCAGACAGTTTATAAGCCAGCAAAGAGTGCACCTGTCCAAGCACGAGCTGCCAGCTTTTTCAGGAGAATGCTGCAGGAAAAAGTATCAAAGGCAAAAAGTATCAAAGGCTTTACTGAAGTTCAGGTAGACTACATTCAAAGCCTTTCCCTCATCCACTAGACAGGTCACCTGGTCATAAAAGGAGATCAAGTTGGTCAGGCAATTATTTATTACATATAGAGTCATAGAATAGTGCTTCCTGGACTTCAGCCTTTCTGTGGTATGTTTTGCATTACAATCATGAAGTAAGGGAAAATATTGTCCATTTTTAATACAAGGATCTGATTTGTCCAGAACACACCAAAAGTGGCTGGTGAGTCTAGGATTAAGGCTTTAGTTTCCTTGGGGATGCCCACCTCCACCTCTTTTTCTATGAAAATGCATTAAAAATGCAAAAATATTGGGTTTCTTTTCAGGTGACAAATGTTTGTAGTTTATGAGTCTTTTTGATGTTTTAGATCCTTCTTTAAACCCTAAGAACAGGTGTAGTTTAGTTGCTCAGTTTAAATTTCCAAGCATTTAGGTTGTTTGCACCTGTGGTTCAAACAATAACTCTGGAGCGGCAAACTGACTAAAGAAAATAAAGACTTTTTGTTCATGAACCAAAGTCACTTCTATGCCTATGTCCATCATATTGTATTGGGCCATGGAAGAATGAGAGGGGTGGCACAGACCCCCAGCATGGCTTGACTTTGAAGAATTTACTCAAGCAGAACTTCCGTTTGTAAAAAGGGGGTTTTACCTAAATACAGGGTTAGACCAGTGAATGGTGCTTGTTAATCTCCAACATCTAGCATTCTTTTGCTTATTCTTCTGTTCAGTCTATACTGTCAATATGTGTCATTACTTTCCTTTATGACAAGGTAACCCACCTAGTTGATCAAGGGAAGCCAGGTGATGTAATCTTTCTGAATTTCAGTAAAACTTTTGACAGTTTCTCTGCTATTAGCAAAAGTCAGAGGCCGAAGAATCTTGACATTCAAAGAGACATATTAATAATTTTGAAACACTTTTTTCCACAAATGATATAGTATATGACAATGAAAGCATTCTGTGTCCTTAAACTTTTTAAACCATCTTTGTCACTTTACCATCTACTATATTATTGGGTTTTTTCCTTCAGCATAGAAAGAAAATAATATATTTAGAGGGAGAGTGGAGGGTTACTGCAGCACTTTCATTTATTTCTGTAGTGGATACCCTGCTGAAAGTTGCATTGACTGAACACAGGACAGACACAAAGATCAATCCTAGTAGGACCAAAACCCTTGAGGTAGTACTTACTCAAAATCGATCAGTCTTTTCAGTTATCCCTGGCAGTGATGGCTGTTGCATTTTCTTACCATTTCACTACAGCTTTTTCTTACAAATTATACTGAAACTGTGGTAAAATGTGCCATCTTCATCTGTGTTCCATTCAGACTACTGTTACTTTCAGTAATATCAGTACTTTTTCTATATTTCAGTTTGTCCATTCTTTCTAGATATGACACTATTGTAATCCAGCAAAATAAATGTACCCTTTACATTGATAAAAAGGTTTTCAGTGTTGGTGTAATCTCATGAATTACAGTAAATAATCACTAGGTTTTGGAGAATTCTGACCTTTCATTTTTCTTGTACTGCAGCTTAAACAGACTTATAGTGCTACCCTTCAGGATTCATAATGTTCTCCAACTTGCATGTTGTCCTCCCAACTTCATTTTTTTTTGTACCACATTGGTCAGAAGCTGATGCTGAATATATTTTATGATATGCATAAAATGAGAAGGTTTACTAAATGAGGAGATGTATAAATTAGAAGGTAAAATTAAATACATTTTAAATATTCAACTATGTAGCACTCTCATATGAATGCATATATCATTTGTGAATGTATTCTATATGTGTATAAAATGTGTTCTCAAAGATGATAAAATGTTTTATTGTGTAACCTCATTGCAGGATGCAGGGTTGATGTACCCATTGTTTTGCATTGTTTTTCCTGAAATCTGCATGACAGGCAGTTTCATCTAAGTGAAAAAGCATCTTGCTCCACAAATCATCCATTTTCCTGGGAAGCAGGGAATTTTAAGAGATAAATATGAGGTCTGAGGGGGAGTGAGAAGAATCAGGTTCTGCTCAAGCCAGTGGTGAGAGGAAGTTCAGATGCTGTCACTGTGCTGAGCTTAAGGAAATTAAATCTGTAGCCTGAGTAAGAAGCCACGGTAAGAAGTGCATTTGTTACTAACTCTTTGCAATTACGATGCTTGCCAACAATATACAAAAATGGTACTAAAAAGCCTTCTCTGACTCAAGAAGGGACCTTCCCAGGACGCAGTGGAAATGCACTGTCTTTGTTTTACTGTTTGAAATGACTGTGGTTCTTAGAACTATGAAGAACTTACCTACCCAACACCAATATAGGAAGAGGCATTATTTAAAACAGCAGCTGTTGTTTTAACATTCTTTACCATAGACTTATTTTGTCTCTTCAACTTCTTGTTGAAGAGATTGAGTCGTCTTTGGTGAAAGAAGGAAGCAAGGACAATAACAAGTCAACCTTCTTTCTTAAAGCAGGACATATCTGTCTCAGTGATGTCCTACCACTAAAGTGCTCTTAACTATGACACTGAAGTTGCCTCAGAAAATAGAATATATCAGGAAGTCCGTATCTGCCAATTCTGCATTCCTCTCCTGAGGTAGATACTGTTCTGAAATGCATGCATTAAATTAGCATTACTTGTGGTTTTATGAATGCTACTTCTGTTACAACTTTGTTTGAATTTTTTCAACTAAAAAAAATCTCAGAAACAATTGTGGAATTCGACACAGCCCTGAATATGAGATTGTTTGGAAACTATCACTAGCTCATCTGTCAACATTTAAATTAACAGAATAGTTCTCAGGAAGTGTTCATGGAATTACTACTAGTGTAGATTTCTGTAGTTCTTCTGTTTTACTGCCATTAACACTTCAAAACCTTCTTCCACTACTCTGTGTCCCATCCACTTCTAAATATATCTCCCAAAACATTCAGTATGTGTTTGCTAATTGTAATCAGGCTAAAATTCAAGTGCTGTGCTTGTGGGACGTTTTTTTATCAAAAGCTGTATTTAAGTGATGACACACAGTAATTTGTTCATTCTTCTGTCAGTGTAATTTACAAGGCAACGACAGATAAACATAGCTATACAAGATTCATTTACAATGACACAATGGCAGATACACAGAGCAGAACCCTGCCTATGAGATAAAGTGGACTGAGTGACTTATGCAGTAATTAGGGGATAATTGTCATTAACCTCGCAAACAGTAGTTTACCCATATTGTTTAAAAGGCTCCAGGATGCATAATGACAAGGTAATCTGTCAAAGCGCTAGGGGGAAATATTAATAAGATTTGTGCAAGCCTGGATAGAAAATATGCAGAAAGCAGCCACATTAAGCTAATTGGTGGATGAATATACACTTGTAAAAGTGCTTTTAATGGCACGTTTGCTGCTCTCCAAATGACTACTGTTAATGTGGAGAAGTGGGCTGCCTAGAAAGTCAGGGCTGCTGGGACAAGAGGGTATTAAGACATGCAGGCACAGTTATTACTACTTTGTACACTAATGTAATTCCCCTACTTTCTTCTGCGTTTCAGTGCCTCTAATATGTTCAAAGTGATAGCTTGCTTCATGTACCGTGGCATTTTTATATTCCAGTGACCTTTGCCTTTTTGGTGTCACTTCTGCACCCTGCTGTCTCCCTTTTGCATCACTTTGCCACCTATGGCACACCTGTGTTTTTCGGTGTAATTTTTTTTTTGATAAACAATAAAAAGAAAAAGACCTCATTAAGATCATGTTGTATATATTGCAAGTAATAATGCCTAGTCCCCTAATGAATAGCAAAGATGGAAATCAATCTCCTGTTTCTGCTGCCATTCATATATCCTGCATATAGCACAGCTGAATCCCCTTATTGAGACACAGTTTGGGTTCAATCAGAAAGCCAAGCAGGTAATGCAATCCAATTTATAAGTGTAACTTATTGGCTCTTTTACTTCACTGTTTATGTCCTTGGGCAACTTCTCAATTCTTTACAATGCCCCCAGTTAGGCAAATTTCTTACTGACTTAGTTGGAAATCTTACTTATAAGCCCAGGAAGGCTCAGCTTCTGTTGGTTACATTTTCCAGTCAGCGTTATGAATTTAGTCAGTTTAGATTTAAAGTGAGGAAAGGACCATCTGATAATTTGATTTGACTTGACTGTTAGATGTCATGCCCTGCTTTTGGTGTAGTTCATGTTAGATGGAGCAAGGATATCAGACATGATTTGTTTGTATTATCACATTGTGCATTGGGGAAGTTCTTGGCTGAAGAGAGTCCGGGTGTCTCTTTTGGCTATGTGTATTGCATATACTATAGTTCATCAGTGCTCTTTGCGAACATTTCCTGTTTCTCATAAAAATAATGTGTCATCCTTTCATTGTTGGTGAAACTGAGGCTCAGAAAGAGCTTGCTACATTTAGTGCAAGAAGACCAGAGAAAATATAACTTTACTTCTCAGTGAGTTATGCAGCACTAACACCAAACAGTAAAACCACAAGTGATTTTTAGGGACTGATAGTATCAAGGCAAATTTTTTTACATACCATACCATAATGGGCAGCTACATATGCAAAAATTGGTGAAAGTGAGTCTTAAAATCAATTGTTGTTATGCTTATGTGCATGATGGATATTTCTAACCCACTTACATGCTGAATTCTGTTCTAAAGTTAATTTAGAGCTGGAATTATTTCAGTGGCTTAGCAAGTTTGTGTCTCTGTTTACCCACTATCCTGAAAAGGGCCTGTGGCACCTCCTGCAGTATAAATATTTTGCCTTCATACACCGTGTACTTGGTGGTTTGATTGCCTTTAGTAGCCATGTCTTCCAAAGGATAAGCTCTCCGTTACTTGCCACAAGGTAATGGTAAAGCTTCTCAAGACACTTCAATGAATGTTCCACTCTAACAGGCTGTAGGGAAGCAAAGGTGTCAGAATATTCTTCTGTACTTGGAGTCCAAGGTTGTGGATTTCAAAGGTAAGGAATTTAAATTAACAGTTTGAATAAATTCTTGATATTCTGCCATTTCAGTAATGTTGAGTACAAATGCCTCACCTTTAGAGGGCATTAAAAATATTTTTGTAAGTCAATACTGTAAAGCATCTGCTTACCTCACATTAACTCCTCATTAGTAAAGTCTTTTGAAAGTCTCTAGCAGAATGGATGATATAGAGAATAAATGTTTGCATTTGAAAAATTGTGCAGTTCTTGGGGTGAGAGGAGCAAAATACTTGGGAAGTGGCACTAGTATTTCAAAATAAATAAGATAAGAACAACTGCTAAAAGATTACTTTGGATCTTCTTAAAGCTTAAAGAGTCGATTTGTGTCCATGCTAATGGGAGTTCCACCGCTATCAGTGGCATATTTTGCCTTTTAATAGTTGTCAGCAATGTGACAGTTGTAAATCAAAGCAGATTTTGTTGACACCATAGTACTTTGTCCTGGCTTTGGCTGGGGTGGAGGTTGATTGTCTTCTTAGTAGCGCTTACACTAAACCAAAGACTTTTTCAGTGCCTCATGCACTGCCAGACAGCAGGTACACAAGAAGCTGGTGGGGGAAGCATGGCCAGGACAGGTGACCTGAACTGGCCAAAGGATTATTCCATACCCTAGGAATGTCATGCCCATTATGTAAACTGTAGGGAGTTGGCTGGGAGGGGTTAATCAGTACTCAGGGACAGGCTGGGTATCAGTCAACAAGTGGTGAGCAATTGTATTGTGCATTACTTTTTTCTCTTGCATTTTATTCCTTTCTCCTTTTCATTAGCAGAGATAGTAGTAGTAGTATATTTTATTTTGTTTCAATTATGAAACTGTTCTTATCTCAACCTACAAGGTTTACCTTTTCTTTCCAATTCTTCTCCCCACTGGGGGCTGAGGGAGGAGTGAGTGAATGGCTGTGTAATGCTGTTGTCAGCTGGGGTTAAACCACAGCAGAGTTACACCACTGTGAAAACTAGTAAATGCAAGAAGAGTATCAGACTCTGGTTGTACTTAGATTCTATTCCTCCAAGTATAGACAGATATCTAACGTGAAAAAAACCTTGTCAGGCACCCAACGGTAAAGAGAGTTGATGTCATTGCCTTGATTAAATAAAGCTTGAGCTGTTGTGAATAAATACATTGTAACCCCAGAGTGATCTATCATAGTATTAAAAATAAAAAACGCTTTATGCACTGTTATGCAGGAAAAAGAAAGCCATCATCTTGTGAATTATATGTTCTTATCTGGTCCATAATCAAGAACATTCCATAACAAAGGTAATATTCTATCAGAAGTCAAACAATATGATTGAAAAATCAGAAAAAAAAACATTTAAAACTGGTTCCCTTGCATCCTAGTAGTTTCACTGGAATTGCAGAGGTGCATATGCATTCATGAAGAGTGGTAAAGAGTTCAAATTAATATTTCTTTTCTAAAAACATGAAGGCACTGTCTTCCCGAACCCCAATCCGCATAGGTGCTTTATAGTTGGCATATAACAGAGTATTTTAAGGTTGATGAACCTAATGAGTAGGTATTTTGCAATTGGCATGCACTATGAGGAAGTTCAGTCCCCAAAATAGTAATTTGTTGGGATCCAGTATTTTCATATCACTCCATGCAACTTAGTCCATAACCAGCACTCCAGCAGGTTGCTTGTGCAGGGAGGGGTCTGTGCTCCTGGCATACATCTTTGGGATGAGATATGAAACAGAAGACCTGCATACTTCTGCTCAATAAAGACCCTGTAGGCCATTAAACAAGAGTGTGGGTGGTTAACGGCGGTGTCCTGGCTAGGTTTCTCCTGTGGTTATTGCATTCCACTGCCTTATGTTTCATCTGCAGTTTCAGCAGGACATGGTGTTCCTCACTTTCACTCCAAAAACGTTGAACAGAGCTCCTGTGCATTGTTACACAACTGCTGTGCTCCACCATGGTGGTACGACCCTGATATATATTCACACAGATTTGGCTCAACATCATGTTTCAGGGCTAAGTCATGTCAAAATTACTTTTCAGTGTGGTCAGTGGAATTACTCTAGATTTATAGTGCAATTACTCTGAATGTAAAGTGCAGCTAGATTTGCCCCACTGACTACAGTTAGTAAAGTTTGCAAAGGTAGCTGTGGTCAAAATGCAAAAATTTTTGCCCCTGAATGCATAAGGAGAGGTAGAGTCTAAGGAGCAACCAGAGCAAATACGTTACAAACGTGGCAACAAAGTAAGTATGTAAGTATGTATGTATGTATGTATGTAAGTAAATAGTCTCCTTCAAGCTACTCTTCATTTAAATACACACTTCCAGTGTCATTCTCAGTGATACTTTGGGGAGAGACAGCCGCCTTCTTTTCTCCTGCTGTAACATGCCAGTATCCTCATGTATACATTGTGTCTTTAGGGCAAGGAAAGCATGTTCAACTAATAAGAGAAAGGGAGTTTCAGAAAGGAAGAATATCTATCAGCTTTGATTTTTCTAGCAGAGCAGAGGCTGCCAAAAGATAAAGATTTCCATTATTGACTGAGAACTCAGTAGTGCTGCACTGTTTGTTCCTGCTGCAGCAGTATAACTCAAGGAAAGAACTGCTGACACTTAAGCATGCATTTGTTCATATGGTTTCCGTTGGTGAAGGGAGGGTAGTGGGAGGTGGATGAGAAGTGACAGCTGAGGGAAAAAAAAATTCAACCATGCCTCTTTGCAGACTATGTAAATCTCAGTTGCACATGTAGAATCACAGTGGGCAAAAATGCATACCTTTTCTTCATGTGTACAGGAGCAAAGATGAGTTATGTTCAGCATGGTTAAAGCTCTTATCAGGAAAATGAGCATCTGATTAAGCGTGTGAGTTTATATTTCTGTGAAACACTAAACAGAGGCCTTACTTTGGTCCTTCTGAGGTCAGTGGGAGTTAGCCAAAATGAACTCCAGATGTTGCACATTGCCCCACCAGTACTAATGTGAGTTGGTATGCTGCTGCACACTTTGAGTAATTCTTACCCCAAGAGTAGCAGGACTACCCATAGTGTAACAGTTTGCAATTTAATTGAGAACAAAGAGATGCTTCTGGAAATGTCAGCCAAACGAAAACAACAAACCCTAAATCATGGAAATTATGCAGGCTTTTCTTTATTAGAAACAAATGTTGATTTTTTTTAATCTACACCCTAATTAAAGTCATCCTTCGCTATTATAGTGTGACCAAATTAATATATTTCAGTCTGCTTTTCAGCTGTTACAGCTGCATTCAAACTGTTTCCTTGAGATCAACTAGAAAATATATAGCTCTTTAAGAACAGCTTATAGAAGAAAGATTTGTGATAAAATCTAGGCTTGACTAATTATTTATTTAAAAATGTATCTGTGAAACATTTTGTAATGTAGATACTTATCTGATATGCATGAAAAGCAACAGTTTAGGGTGCATATGCAAACTTGCTAAAATATGAAGCTTATCAATGAGTTTTTCTATATAACTTTGAGTGATTCTCAGAAGTTATCACAATAGCATCTGAAAAAAATCCTTGAGTGTTCCCCAGAACATAAAGCTAGTTTCAGAAGCAATGTAATTTTTTTTAACCTTTCTAATAATTTCAGCTCTTGTATAGTCATCTCTCACTGTGTATTTAGCCAGGTGTATATCTGCATTTTATCTATGCCAAGAAGTGAAAGTAAGATAAAATAGAAATGCAAAAAGTCTGTGTTGTGTATGTACATAAATGTGTCTGTGTGAGTTCAGGCATATAAAATTACCTGCAGGTAATGCAGGCACAGGAGTCAAAGGAGCTTCTCACACAAAATGAGAGTTCAAAATAACTGGTTTCATAATGAATGTTCAAGGCTTATAGTGTATGCTTGTGTAGACTGTCCTTATTTTCTAAATAAGCAGATTTTAAATTTTGGATTGAAAGCCTGAAGTTTGTAAAGGCTAAAGGCCTTCAGAAAATGAAGACCCACCTTTGGAATCCTCCTCAGTTAAGCTTCTAAAAACTGGAGTGATCTTTGTGTCCATCTTCTGTTGAAGCCTTTTTTTTTCTTCTAAGATAAACATCTTGACACCCATCACTTGTTCTGCTTGATCCAGAAGTTTAAGACAAGATGTACCCTAATATATTGTGACACACACATCTCTTCCTAACATGAAATCAGAAAAAATGAGGAGGCAGGTTCAGGATGGTTAACCATGACATTATGTTACAGATCTAATGTATGTGCATACATGGACCCATATCTATACAAATTATAATAGAGTTGAGTGTGTTTAGAGTTAGAAAAAGATTTTCTCCATCTGCAATTCTGTGAGAGAGATCCACACAGAAAAAAAGGTAGAATTAAAACTGAAAACAAGGCTGCATGGACATAGAAAGAACATCAGTGTGTGCTGTATGGGTTGGGCTTACTTTTCTACTGCCTGACTTAGAGCTGTAAGCATGCAGTGCTATCTCTGTACTCACTAACTTCCTCGTACATACTGTCACAGGAGGCTTGGCTTAATCAGTTGTGAGCTGAAAAAAAGTAATATAAATTGGAACCTTTTGTCATGAAGTATTTAAATGTTGATATGATTTAATGGCTTTGGGGAGAAAATTTAGCATGAGAGATTGTGAGAAACAAGAAATCGTTTACATGTAAGAAAGGACTAGAACCTCTAATCAAATATTACCATATACAGAGAGATCCCTAGCTACTTATAGCTAAATTCAAATGGGATAATGGTTAGATTTTTTGTTAATTTTAAGTTTTATCAAAAAATGACATTCCTATTCACTCTTTATCTAGTTTTACGTAATACATGCTTACAATGATTTATGGAAAGCTTTCACTGTGTAAATATTGAAGCATATGCTACGCAGTATCCATAAGCAGTGAGGTTTTTAAGGAATATAGGCATCTGTGCAATTTCTCTTTACTTTTGTTGGGCAAGAAGAGCCAAACAACTTCTTGCTGAAAATTAACAAGATAAAGCTTGATATAACTAGTAGGAGTAGGCAAGCATCATTTAAGAGCAACTTTTTGATTCCCTGCTCTTTCTATGACAGCGAGGGTTAATCACACACAATCACACCCTTGACTGCCAGTTTCTCTGATCAGTGAGGCTTAGCAGCTGCCAAAGGTCTGGCGTTCCTCATTGCAAATCCTTAAAAGAAATGAAACAAAGGGTGGTGGCGTCTCATGAAGAGGAAGCTCATGTAGCCAAATGCCAGCTTCTCTTAGTTAAGATGTGGAATAACTCACTGAAAGCATACAGGGAACCCCCCAATTTAGGTGCCTGACTGCCTGTTCTGTGCATGCATTGCTGTGCTGCCATCAAATGAGGGACTGTGTGAAACCACCCTCCACTAATGTGTGGGCTTCTGTTACAGGATCTGTACCTATTATTCTCCTGAGCTATTGTCGTGCTAGATGCATTTAATTTTTATTTACTTACATATCCGTTTTTATGAAGCATCCATCTGTTACATAAGCCTGTGAGTGATTTACAAATTAAAGCAAAACCAAAACAAATTACAGTAGTACATTGCAAAGCAGCCTGCAACTGGCTGCAGACAGGAATCCTAATTCAATACATGTAAGCAGTGTAATTAGACAATGCTATTTCCGTCCTCAAACAATGGGAGTTACAGTTAGAAGGAATTAATACCTTTGGTTTAGGATGAGAAATATGTACATATAGATTGGGTCAGACCTGACAGCAAAGGCCTGGAGACCAAAGTCTGAACCAAGTCTGATTTTGCAGTTTCAGGTAGGAATTACCCATATATACAGGTGCTGTAGCTGGCTGGAAGTTTTGGGAAAAGTAGGCATAAGAAGCTTTACATCACACTTTTAGGGAAAGTAGTCACAGTTAGTTGGATGGGAAAGAACAAATATGATCTTAGAGTTTTAAAATATGAACCTGCCCTTTAACTATTTGTTTGTGGTGTTGATTTTTTTTTTCTCCCACCCCTTGTCCCATTTAGGTTTTGTTTCACTTATTTTTGTTCTTGGGAGGGATTTTTTGGTGTTCTGGATGATTTCTATTAGATAGTACTGACTGCCTGTAAAATACTGCTCCATCAAGACAAATAGAACTGTAAGGGCATAGAAATTAGAGATGTCCACAGTGCTTAAGCATGTTCAAAGGTGGGGACAAATGAGAAACGGCATCTGCGTCATGATGTTTCGTTCATCACTGTGTAAATACAGACTGAACATTTTCTGTGCAGAGTTGTTTTCTGGGGCTTTCCATCTGGGGTCAGCTGGGTAAGATTTTCCATAATTAATTGCTATTGAGGGTTTCATTGTCTTTCAAGGTTTGATTTTGAATGTTCATGTGTGGAGCATTTCTAAAGATTTTGTAGTTGTATCCAAGGTACTGAAACACACATGGCATTAACCTTTGGCATTAACTTTGTATCCAGAGAGGTGAACTCCACTGAACTTATCAGAACTGAAATAATAAACCCAGCTATAATCAATTAAACATATGCTTTACTATTTGGTGCAGAATTGTGTCTTCCAGTACTCTAGGAAAAGAAGAGAAGAATCAATCCTCTGAAGACTGAAAATAATTAATAAATAAATAAATAAGTAGAACTGGGGGGTTGGGAGTGCTGGAGGGAAAGAAAGGTGTTCACAATCTTCATTATCAGAAAAGAGCTAGTGGTTTTTGCAATCGTGTGTAGTCCAAAATGTTCGGATAAGGTTCTGAAGCTGAGATTCAAGATTTAAAAATATCAGAGACAGTACGGTGGAGTGTCTTGCAAAGCTGTTTAAGGCATGAGGAAACACTGAAATAATGCTGGTTTGATGTCCTGCAATGGTTCTTGGTGGTTATAGTTACTGTGCTAATATTATGTCCAGCATTTGTCCAAAGGGAAAGATGCCAATAAAATGATGTATTCATTATGTAAGTATTTTAATATGTTTTTATCAATACATGCTGGAATGGATTGCCTGACATTACATTGCAGAATTTTTAAGTCCTACCTTCAGGCAAATCTCATGCTTACTAGCAAAAATGAAAGTGTGAAATGCTTTTTAATGTATATTTAACAACAGATATTCTAGTGATTACTGATGTGTATTCTCTCTGGATTTTTCCCTTGCTATCAGAAGGCAATGCTAAGAGACAACATTTTTACACATTTATGCTATCTACATCCATCAGATCCTTACTTTTTACATATTTTTAACTGTTATTTTTATCAAGACTACAAAAAAGGTCATCTCCTGAGTCTAAACCATACCAAGATTGCAAGCTTACAATCAAGTGCCAGTAAGAGTCCAGGGAAAAAGGGAGTAAGGTGGAAGCATTATGTGCTATTTTTAGGACATTTTGCCTTCCCTCAAAGTTTCTTACGAAATGGTCCATAAGTGACTTTAGTATTATGTCTGGTTATATTTAAGAAGCAAACCTATCAAATACGTTTATTTAGCTCTTCTCATAGTAATACCATTTGATAGTGATTAAGGTAGACAACTTTTGGTATTTTACAATGGCATGTACAACAGCAGTTCATGTTTTACACTGATGTATTGTAAACAGTAGCATCACTGTTGTTAAATTGAAAGTATTGAAAGCATTTTAGATCACAGAGCCCTGTGGTCTACATTTTGTGTACTCTGTCATTAATAAACTCAGTCTGGTTTTCTGGCTGTGACTGTAGTTACAGTATTTGCATGGCTGGAAAGTTTGTATATTTTTTATCAAATTCTATTAACGCTGTAGGCATGTTGTTTTTTGAGCTTAGTGTTTTCGTGTTCAGGCAGCAGAGCACCTTCTATTGAATAATTATGCAGAATCAATAATTTTTTTCTTTGTGTTTGTCTTTGTTGTTTCTTTGATATGGCCTCTAGGATGCTGCAGGCAAGGTGCTGGACCGCTGGGCCATCATGTCCAGGGAAGAAGAGATCATTACCCTTCAGCAGTTCCTGAGATTTGGAGAAACGAAATCTATCGTGGAGCTGATGGCAATTCAAGAAAAAGAAGGGCAGGCTGTGGCTGTGCCATCTTCAAAGACAGATTCAGATATAAGGACTTTTATTGAAAGCAATAATCGCACCAGGAGCCCAAGTCTCCTTGCTCACCTGGAGAATAGCAACCCTTCCAGCATTCATCATTTTGAAAACATCCCGAATAGCCTTGCATTCCTGCTTCCATTCCAGTACATAAATCCAGTCTCTGCTCCACTGCTGGGGCTGCCTCCAAATGGCCTCCTGCTGGAACAGCCAGCAATGAGGCTCCGTGAACCAAGCCTTACAACACAAAATGAATATAATGAAAGCAGTGAATCTGAAGTTTCCCCTACGCCTTTCAAGAATGAGCAAACATCCAGCAGGAATGCTTTGACCAGCATCACAAATGTTGAGCCCAAAACTGAGCCAGCCTGCGTCTCTCCTGTTCAGACACCTACACCAGTCAATGATTTATCAAAGACAGAACACACTAAAAGCTCATTCCGAATTCACAGAATGAGGAGAATGGGGTCAGCCTCAAGGAAAGGAAGAGTGTTTTGCAATGCATGTGGCAAAACTTTCTATGACAAAGGTACTCTTAAAATCCACTACAATGCTGTACACCTGAAAATCAAGCACCGGTGCACTATTGAAGGCTGCAACATGGTTTTCAGCTCTCTCAGAAGCCGCAATCGCCACAGTGCTAACCCCAATCCCCGACTCCACATGCCTATGCTAAGGAATAACCGTGACAAAGATCTAATTCGTGCTACATCAGGTGCCGCCACTCCTGTCATAGCAAGTACAAAATCCAGCCTAACTTTAACAAGTCCTGGGCGTCCACCGATGGGGTTTACCACTCCCCCTCTAGACCCTGTACTGCAGAACCCTCTTCCTAGTCAGCTAGTCTTCCCGGCTTTAAAGACTGTCCAACCTGTTCCTCCTTTTTATAGAAATTTACTTACTACTGGAGAGATGGTGAGTCCTCCAACCTCACTCCCTACCAGTCCAATAATACCGGCAGTGAGTGGCATGGAGCAGCATCCCCCGCCTCCTTCAGAGTCATCAGTACCTTCAGTGTTGATGCCCACCCCAGAGCCCAATGTAGACCTTGCCCCCAAGAAGAAGCCAAGGAAGTCGAGCATGCCGGTTAAAATTGAAAAGGAAGTTATTGATACTGCTGATGAGTTTGATGATGAAGATGAAGAGGTGAATGACAGCAGCACGATGGTGAATGACATTGGTCATGACAATCACTGCCATTCTCAGGAGGAAATGAGCCCAGGCCTGTCTGTGAAAGACTTTTCCAAAAATGACAGAAGCAGATGCATTTCCAGACCAGACATAAGAAGGGCAGACAGCATGACATCAGAAGACCAGGAGCATGAGAGAGACTATGAAAATGAGTCAGAGTCATCAGAGCCCAAATTGTGTGAGGAGTCCATGGAAGGCGATGATCGCCTCCATGAACCTGGTGAAAAATCAACAATGCACAGTGACAGACCAGATGAAAACCACAATGACTCTTCCAACCAGGATGTCATCAAGGTGAAGGAAGAGTATACAGACCCTACATATGATATGTTCTATATGAGCCAATATGGACTGTACAACGGAGGCAGTGCCAGTATGGCTGCTCTTCATGAAAGTTTCACTTCTACATTCAACTACAGCAGCCCTCAGAAGTTCTCCCCAGAAACTGAAATGTGCTCCAGCCCAGACCCCAAGATCTGCTATGTTTGCAAGAAAAGTTTCAAGAGTTCCTACAGTGTGAAGCTTCACTACCGAAATGTTCATTTAAAAGAGATGCATGTCTGCACAGTGGCTGGCTGTAATGCTGCGTTCCCATCACGGAGAAGCAGAGACAGGTCAGTAAATATTAATTGATTTTCTACATTATTAAATGCATTGAATTATGTAAAAATAGGCAGTTTAGGATATATGAAGAAACAGAGAGATGCAGAGTAATGACAAGTGACAATCGTGTTCCCATGACATTGAGACAGATTTATCACTTTAAAGATATTCATTGTTCAGAGTGGTATATATTGTGCCATCCTCTTAAGCAACTGGCTAGATAATAAATGTCGTTACACTTTCTATGTGCCCGTGTACATGTGTATTGCACATCTGTTTATAAGGTGCAGCCTTCATTACATTTATTTTCTTCTCCCTGCAACATTTAAAACAAGAAAACCTTCTATTAAGTAGATAGTTAATTGTATACAAAACAAATATCTCCATGCATGCATATCAAACAGTAAACTAGGAAGAAGGGGAAAGAGTGGATGGATGGTTGGATGAATGGATGGAGAGACAGAATGGAAGAACTGGAATAAAGGAATGATTTCCATCACCATAGGGTCATATAACAGTAAACAAGAACCATTAGAAGGCTATTCTTTATTACCTTCAATTTTTAAAACCAGATGTGTGTTGTAGTGAGAACAAAAAAATATTAAGAAAATCGTTGTCTTTTTCTTTAGTAGAACTTACATCTCTATCCACTATTGTCATTTAATCTACATTATCTTCTTTTCTGCATGTGAGCAACTCCCTTTCCCACCAATAGGAATTATGCCCATTCAGAGAGGAAAGGCTAGACCCTTACATATTTTTAATATCAGCCAGGGTATATTCTACTGACACTTCAGATGACATCATGCCCTAGCTATGCTGCATCAATACGGAAAAGGTTGGGCTTAAACAGAAGCAGCTGGTCCATAAATTCTTTGGTTTGGGGTGTTTTGTTTTTTTTGTTGTTGTTGTTTTGTGGGAGGGGTTTTTTTTGCTTTTTTGTTTTTGTTTTGTTTTATTTTGAGGATTTTTTGGTTTTATTTTATTTTAAATAGACTGTTCTTATTGATTCCTGAGGAAAATGTAATATAAATGGAATTTTTCAGGGTGATAGGATAACAGTTATTTCATACTTGTGGATAAAAGCTCTCGCATCTGATGATGATCATATTGTCACAACAAAATCTTTCTGGTTCGTGGCGTGATGGTGAGATTGGCTCACCTTTCTTCCTTACTTGTGTTTCATATTTTTTCATTAGGCTGTAAAAATTCAGGAAGGAAATTAAACCTCACTAAACATTTCACATGCAGCTTCTCATTTTTTTTATTTTTTTCTTTGAAACTGATGCGGTTTGAAAGTGAATATATGGTATCTTATAAAATGAAAGTAAGTCAGTGCTAAGGATATCGAGGAGCCAAAATTCACTGTTTTGATGGAGAGTCTAGTCCCCAAATATCTCATGTCATCTCTCATCATTTATGAAATTCACTAAACAGAAAAGTAGGAACAAACATAAGAATACAAGTTCACAACAACTAAGAAGGATGATCTAGGAAGTTTGCATTTCAATAGGATGAAACTACTGGACACAAAGCAGGTAAATCTAAATTGAGTCATTTTCTTGGGGTGTGCTGATAACATTTATGAGACTTGAATTTGACAAGGGAAACGTAAATCAGTGGCATGCTGAGTTTAGATGTGTATAACCCTTTTCAGTTCCTGAAATTGCACAGCCTTTGTTAGTCAAGAATTTGGCTTAGTCAGTCTGTTTCCTCAAATGAATTATGAAGTCAGTCATGTACTACACAAAACAGCTTTGCGTTGAACACATGAAGTAAGAAGTAATTAGCTTTAGGATTTGGAACTTTATGTAGTGCATTAAATTTCAGCAGTAATACATTGACAGATCATGATAATAATAAAGTTAGCATAGTAAAGACTAAGATGTTCTAAGAAAGAGTGACTGTGATGACATACATAAAATATGTCTGAGATAAGAACCTGGAAATAGGGCACATTTTGAAAATATTTTGTCAACTATGTAGGATATTCCTGTTAAGATTACTGAAAGCAAGCCATGAAATAAAAATCTGATTAAGTAACTTAAAATGTAGATTGCATATTTAAAGATTTTTTTTTTCTTGCTAAGTGTTTTATTACCCTAAAAATTTTTCAGTTCAATTTGTTTGGGGTTTTTTTTTCTGATCTTCCTTCTGGGGAATTTTTTTTTATTTTTTTTTTTTAAGGAGAGTATATACAATTTCTAGTTACTCAGATTATGGAGAGCACCTCAAAGATAAATGGATAACTAAAATAATAGCATTGCAAAGTGAGAACTTCTTCCAGCTGCTTAAATCAATTTCACTTTAAAACTTGGGAGCATTTTGGTTTTAATTGGTGTGTGAGAAGTAAGACTTAGCTACCTACAGCACACAGTAATAATTCCTGGATAATATTTGAAATGGACTTGTGTTCCATTTTGGACACATTGCAAAAAGTCTCTGCAATTTGCTTGTGTGTAAGTCGCTCACATAATCTTTGAGTAGCTAGAGAAGCTTAGAATTTTGTGCTTTATGAAAGAAAAAGGAAAATTTTTTCAATACTATCTTCTTAATGAAATCAGAGTTCTTGCTATCACATAGCTTGCAGTCTTGTGAAGTTATTATCTTTGGTTTTAGTCACTTTATTAATTATATTACTAGTATTGCATTAATAATATTATTAATCCTATTATAACTAGTTATAGGTCTATAACTAGTTATAGGTCTAAAACTCACAATGCTAGCTATGTTCTGTAAGAAAATACAAGCTTAAGTGGAGATAGATAACACTGACTGATCTTTTTTGTTTTCCTTAGAGACATCTGATTTGTCTCAAGTCCTTTTCCAATGTAACTCTAGTTAATCAGAGGTTTGACTGTATTTTCCCTGCCCTGTACATACAAAAAACTCCTAATTTTTGACAGTGAGTAGAGCTACTGTAAAATGGTCTTTGCAGGGGTGGGGTTGTGATACAGACTGATGATTACCAGAGGCAGCAGATCATGTCAGGAGAAAATGCAGTGCTGCTTTGACTGAAGGAGAGGTTTTATCTGTGTCAGAGCTGCAACCCTCCATTTGTAAAAAGCATCCTGTAGCAATTTGTGCTAAGGTTGACCAAATCTATTTACCATTCCTACATTATTTGTGCCAAGGTCAATACCTGCATAAAAATCCTTCTGCCAGAAATGTTGGAATGCTTTCTGAGATCTTCAGCTAACCACTGCTAGTCCTTGTAACTTTGGGGTCAAGATAACCAAAAGATTATGGAGTCCCACCTCATATGTGTTTTTTTCAACTCAGGGCAGAGGAAAGCAAAGTAGAGTCCTGGTCCTTGCTCAATGCCTCAGTAATTCTGTCATACATTCTAAAATTAAGCCAGTATTGCTTTCAAGTAGTCAAGTTCCACTGAGCCTAGATTTTTTTTAAAAGGGCCTTTATTCATTTTTCTTCTGAGCCACAGGTAACATCACTAATTAAAATAAACCTCATATATACCTAAGTCTTCGGTCTTTTTCTCCGATTGAGAAGTCTTTCTGTCCTTCTTTTCCTGTAAGCACTAAACTTCAGTAAACCACTTTTTCTTCCATTCTTCAACAGCCACTCTCTGAATTAGCTGTTCATCCATTTCTGTGTCTGTATTTACTTCAGATCTCCTTTCTTCTAAAGAAAGGATGGATCAGGCTGGGTCTTGTTGCAAGAAGTCAATGGGGAGTAAATAAGAAAAGAGACCATGTTAAAAATTTAGTCAGAAACAATGTCATAAACCTCCTTTTGAACAGAGAGACATCTTTTTCAAGTAACTTATTAGATGCAAAAGAGAAAGATGAGAAGTCCCTGCAAGAGCTGTGCATGTGAATGGAAAGATTTGCCCTTGTGGTGTGAATTCTCTCTGGACTCGGAGGAGATATGTCCTGTGATTGAGGAGAATGGGCCTGTAGCTGCAGTGGTTAGATTCCCCTGGGATCCGTTCCCCAGCCTCATCAGTGAGTCCTGCTCCTGCGGGTACTGAGTTCGTCTTACAAAAATGTGGTTGGTCCTTGAAGTCAGCACTGAGGTGCAGCTGCTCAGGGGATGATCCTGAGCTGGGGATGAGAGGATGGACTAGATATTTCCTGACCAAAGAGGACGCCAATGCAGAGGTGAAGGTCTG
Organism: Platyrinchus mystaceus; assembly: GCA_035041135.1. Classification (NCBI taxonomy): domain Eukaryota; kingdom Metazoa; phylum Chordata; class Aves; order Passeriformes; family Tyrannidae; genus Platyrinchus; species Platyrinchus mystaceus. The sequence continues at coordinate 40,593,130 of JAWWLV010000100.1, forward strand.
GAAGGTGCAACTTAGAGCAGTTGGCTTCATTTTGGTCTCTCACCTAGAAGAGCCAAGAATTTTGCGGTCACAACCACTGATGAAACAGGAGGCAGCCGTCTTGTCAGTCAGCCTTAGTGCATGGTAAATCCCCATTTCACCTCAGTACTGACACTATTAGAAACTGTGTTTTTTAAGCTAGGGCACAGCATTAGTAACAATATGTTACCATGTTCTCCTTTCTCTCAATATATGGAAAATAAATTAACTCTCAGTGTACCTGTTCAAAGGAACAAAGCAAGAACTTTTTGTTTTGTTTGTCTGCTACTTAAGTAGTACTATTAATTGTGCAGGTTTGTCTTTCAAGTTTTCTCACAAAGTGAGCATGCGCACATATATGTGTGTTCCACAGATGAGAAAGGTATTTGAGCCCCATGAATAAATTTAAAAACAAAATAATAACTGCTCAAGGTGATTTATAAATAAATATGAGGCAACTATTGGTGTCAGGTGTGATCATGACACTGATTGCGAGTTAAATCAGTCCAGATTTAAAAACATACACTCTTTGATTTGTACGGAGCAAGACATCTGTAGGTGCTTTATTAAAACCTCCTTAATGTCTCCAGAACTAAATTTGTGCAAATATAGGCCTCTGGGTAGCTGTGTTGAAAAAGCAGAGACATACTTTTTGTCTGGTTACCTGATTTCCAGCCTTGTACGGGTGTGCTTGAATAAATTAACATCAGTTACCTATGATGAGTCGCTGCATACATTATCAATGAAGGTGAAGATGTGAGAAAGCTACTACCTGCCTCCTGTTATCACCTCCTTGACACAGCAGTGCCCATTTTTTCATCATCCTACTATGCTTGGAATCTTCTACAGATAAATTTTTACAGAATTATTTTCTATAAATGCACTCAATTCCAGCTCCAGGAAATAAGATACTTTGCACCAATCCATGATAATTATTACTACATTTCCCCAGATATAATTATCTGTCATATACAACTTGAATTTCCTCCAACAAGAATGAGGAAATCAGTTTTTAAGACATTAGGTGTTCTATGAACCATTCTTCAAGAGACAAAAATTATACTGATAATTTTTTTAAAATATAAACACATATACACCTTTACTACTGTTTCTGGATCTGATGCAGTTCATGAAGAGACTAGCTGCATATCTAAGACATTTAAATGAACCGTTAGGTTTTCTCTTGCAGAGTCACTAAGATGTGTGTCATTGCTAATGTTCCCATAACTCTTCCTTACCCAAGAGAATCTCCATCTAAACATTTTGTGCCACCTCTCACACAGATCTACCAATCTAACCTTTTCCATGAGTAGTCATATTGAACAGAGACTGCTTGTCATATTGCATACTCACTAATGTGAACAAGAGAAGCAGAATTAAAACTAAAATACATAGAACCAGTTTCATCATAAGATTCAAAAAAATTATTTAAAAGAAAATAAATATATTGAAGCAAGGGGTTACTTATGTGAGTAAATATTGAAGGATCAACTCTGGTGTGAAGGAAAGTTTTCTCTGTCTGCATATAGTCATTTGTTTTGGGTTTGAATTGGAGGTGGCTGTTGTTTTGCAAAACAACCTTCTGTCTTCATTATCTTGTTCTGGTTTGATACACAAAAGGGTATTTCTTTGAAAGGGAGAGTACAGTTTCTTGTTGAGTTCAAGAATTCTCATTTTTATGTGAACTTGCAAATAAGTCAGTGACATGAAAAGCTTATTTAAACAAACTGCTACACCAGGATTAAGATAGGTGGGACGCATAAGTAAAACATTGACAATACTAGCTAAAAGCAAAACATGCCTTGAGTGATATTTTCCCCTGATATCTGTTGTGACAAATAGTGTAAATGTTTAATGTGTTTTGTACAATTTTTCTTGTGTAAGTTTTGTGTACTTTATGTTTGGTGAAAAAGGTTATTTGGGAAGACAGGACTGTGAAAATGCTTATCATAGTATCCTGGTTGCCCCTAGGTTCCTAGGAAATAACTGGAAGAACCAAAACTCTTCTCCAGAGAGTGGGAGAAAATTGAGTGTTTTCCACTTACCTGAGTAAATGTAAAGCTGTTCCCCATATACAGAGACATCCCATCTTCCCTAGAGTCTTTCGGAAGCAGATATCTATCCCCATTAGGTCCTACAGAGAAAGCCTCTAGCTGTTCTTTTCAACTTAACAGTGGAAGGCTCTAAGATTTTTGCTGAAGTGAAGGAAGCTGTACTTTACAGATAGAAGATAACACCAGCGCACTACTTCCAGAAGTCTGAATGGAACAAGACACCTCAACTTGAGAGTTGTGGTCTTCTTAGGTGCAGGAGTCTGGAGAGAAATGATGAAGAGTGACACATTTCTGGAAGGAATAGCTGTGTGTTTACTGCCCTTTGGATTTACAGCTCTCAATGAAGAAAAGAGACACTCAGTAGGCAGGCAAATGCCCCCATACATTCATGATGTATTCATTTGTCAGCTGTGCATGTATGAAAAGAGAAAGTTTCAACTGAAGAAGCAAACTTTACATCAGATCTTACAGCCTAACCAAAGATTGCTAATAGCTGAGGCAATTTTCTTCTCCCCTTAATGATGATGATGCTGCTTTTCCCCCTAGATTTGAGCTATTTCATTCACTGGAACACGAACTTAGTGACTGTGCTGAGATGTATACAAATTAATATGAAGTTTACCTGAAAGTAAGAAAACTGGTGAGGCAAGTCCTAGAAACGACCTAGAAAAAAAATAAACCAAAAGGGGGAAAATTACCATTAGGTAACTTCCGATAGCTACAACACTTTTTTTGGATTACACTGTGATAGTCCTACCAGTATATCTGGACAGAAGAAGACATTTCAAAATACTTTTGAAATAGAATTATTTAGCAGGTGGTCAGTATAGTAAAACAAAGCTCATTTGGATTTCTGTTCCATTGCTTTTTGACAAGATAGGTCTTAGGTAGCAAGACAGGGGAGATAGAAGTATTTTCCAGTGCAATATGTCTTAGTAAAATATGTTACTCAAAAATAGTTGGTAATTTATAGGTTCTGAGGAAGAGAAAAACCGAAACCCAACCTCTCTAAATCTGGCACATCCTTTTATGGTTATACAGGCTGCTAGGGGTTAGCAAATAGGACAGGGAGCAATAGCAAGCCTGTGAAGTAGAGCCTATAGTTGCAGGAATATACTGTTCAGTTAGGAACAATTAAGGGTAAAGATAACCATACTGCTAACTACTTATCTCAGGGTGATCCTGAAAGAAGACATGCTGAATTATGAAAGAGTTAAGTGCTCCATGGTGTCACGGAAGAGACCACTGTATAGGCACTGCAAGTGCACTGCAAGACATTGGGCACAGCTTTTTACTAGCCCTTAATCCTGATCTGCAGTACTCATTGTTTGTTTTCCTTTGTATCTTCAGGAAAGCAGTGCCACATATCATGTACCAGTATTCATGATGTTATGCTGTAGGTGCTACAGTAGGAACCATTCATTCACATCCAGCACTTACACATAAAACATTCCCTAATGATACCTCTAGAGCTGCATCAGATGATCTGTTGGGGCCTGAGGTAACACAGGAATATCTCAGGTGATATACCACTTATGGCTCATCACAAGTTGACTTTTTAATGGCAAACACTGGGTATTTCCTGATAGAAGTTTTAAGCCCTCCAATTCTAAAGAAAATGTAAGGGTTTTTTAGGACTTCCTACTTCCAGCAACATCTTTTCAATGAACAGTTTGCCTTGTGCTAAGCAAACTTTTTTTTATTATTATTATTTTAATTAAGAGCTTATTTCACATTTAATGTGGCCAGTCTTCACGAACAAAGATCTGGGAAAGGTCTTTTTACCTTTCAAGCCTGCGCAATGGATTTTTTAGGTGAGACACAGCCTGCACTGAACT
>JAWWLV010000100.1:40597139-40614437 GCA_035041135.1 Platyrinchus mystaceus
TCTCTTAGATGGATGGCCTTAGGGGCTGACGAGCTCCATCTACCCGGGGGATCGTCCCTGAAGCAGGATCGGGAATCGAACCTGCGTCCTCAGCAGTGAGAGCGCCGCATCTTAACCACTAGGCCACCAGGTGTCCCCTTATTTCACATTTAAGCTTGCCCTAAAAAGCATTGCTTTAAAAGATCTGTCTAAGAAATAATTTAACATTTTTGCCATAAGGCACTTTCAAGCTTTATATAAATGGACGTGGAAGAGAAGAAGTTTTAGGTTTGCCAGAAATGTACAGACTTACAGAAGAGAAAGAATTGCGGGATTTTCGTGGCATTGTGCATAAATGTAAAGTGGTTCATTTTGTTTAGGGAAGAGGAGGGGGAGAGAAAGAAAGAATAGGATTGTAATAAGAAGACATCTTTTCCTGTCACTGTTTTTGCCTTTTTTTTTAATAAAAAGAGGGAAAAAAGCCCTAAGCTGTATGTCTGTGTCAAACTATATGAGTATGAAACATAAGATGTAAATTGTAAGTTTTAAAAGTTGTTACTTCCAATGTTAGTGATTTTGATTCTAGTGCTTTTCAAACTTTATTGCTTATTTTGTTTTCTAGGAAAAAGTGTTGCCCACTTCCAGTTCAATACATTTTTTTTCCTTTCTATCCCTCTTCTTCTCTCTCCCTCTCTCTCTTCTTTTCTTTGTTATGCCAGAATAAAAAAGCATTTACAGTTTAGCCACTTACAAATGAAAATACAAATGTGACATAGTTAATTTTGCTGCCTATAAATCTTACTCTGTACTTTTCTGATTTACACACAAAATGTGGAAATAAAAACAGCCCAAACATCTATATATGTGTGTGTGTCTGCAGATGCGTATACTGAAAGACCTATATATAGCTGTGTTGTTAGATAAGGATCTAAAAATACAATGGATAGAAACAGAACTTGGATTCCCTCTCAAAAAAGGTAGATGAGCCCTTGTTTTAAGAAGAAGATGCACACAGATGATATATTGTGCAAGACTGAGAACCAAGGTTTCATGAGGAAAGGCCCTGGCAGGAAGGATAACAGATCCTGTACTGGATGTCTCTGAGGTCTGATAGCCAGATAGGGAAGCAGCACTAATTCTGCAGCCTTTTTAGTCTGTTCTGTCACAGAAGGGGCACTGCTGGGTCAGTCAGCTCACTAGTAATTGTGTTTTACAGACTTCTAAAGCAATTGGCTCAGTCAGTCCCAATTCAATAAAAGTGTAGAGCAAGAGTGAGAGCACTTTTGTTCTATTTTTTACTTGAAATTATTTCATTCAGCAGTCTGTCTTTTTTATTACCAGGATTTGACATTAGCACTCCAAGCTATATTAGCATCCATTTCAGCAGTTCAGTAATGGTATTAAAAAAACACTTAACTTCAACGGTGAATGGTTGTATGACAGTACCATAAAAATCCACATTAAAAAAAACTTATGTATTTGTCCCTGCAAATTATTTTCACTCGTTTAACCACTTCAAAACTACACTTTCTTGACTAGTGTTTGCAAGAGCTTGAGCAGAGGGAAGGCTTGTAAAGGAGCTGCAACAATGGCAGAAAGAGAAAAATGAAGACATTTAAAGAAGAAAAATGTGATAGGAACATGCAAGCACATACATGCACAAGAAAGAACTCTCATTTTGGGTGGGTGCCTCTCATTCATCAACTGAAGTAAGATTTTTACTCACATCACTCGAGGTAAAATCTTTGGCATCTTTTGCATTTCTGGGATTTAATTTTGGACATAGCACTCTCCAAGCTTGGGACAGCAGCCTAACTACCTTGGCACTGCAACACATTCATAAATGACTGCATTAGGTTCTAAATTTTGATTAAACATTCTGTAATTAATCAATGGTAGACATGAAGCAGTTGGCAAGGTCCAGAGCTGCAAAATGTTTAAGACATAAAACATTACAAAGTAATTAGACTGTGCTCCTTCAAGAGAAGGATTGCCTTCAATAACGAGGTAAATGATAGCATCATGTTTATTGTGGACGTAGGCAGCCAGTGCAATATGATAAACTGCAGGAGATACACATATCAGTAATCATCCACATTATTAGTGTCATTAATCATAATTCTAAAAATATGACAGCAGCAGCCAACTTTTTGACCAATTTTGCCTCTGCCTGTTGGCCGTTATAACTTCACTAATAGACTGCAGAGCTCCTCTGCGTGGCAGTTTGCATTGAGAATGGAAGGTTAATTATATTTGAGCTGCTGATTCCTTCTCTCCTCGGAAAAGACTGAGCACTTTGACAATCCCAGGAGCTCACTGCTGTTAAACCAGTAAAAGTACTTTATTGAGATTTTCTTTGTTGGTCAGGAATGAGTAGATGTTTCAAATGAGTTATAAGCACCAGGCTGGGACGGCCGCTAATGTTTCTTCCAAAATAATCCTTGGACAGCAAGCTGAACTTAGCTATCTTTGCACAGTCTCTTGTGGATGAGTAAAAAGTTGAGAATTTAATAACTGTTGACAATAGTATGTATGGAAGAATATCAGAGGATTGAAATTACTAAGGAGTTGGGACATCAATGAAAGGAGGTTATAGGATAATCAGCTATCAGTTGACCTGATAGGGGTACTTATTTAGTAATGTAAAATTAATAATAGAGGAACTCTGTTGAAGTGCCACATCATATTTGGTTTTATAGTTCCTCTGGTATTACATAAATAAATCAGCATTTCTAGACAAACTAACATTGGGAATGAGAATTACTATTGCATTGTGACCAAAATGAATGGTTTACAGATTTGCTGTGGAACCTGAAAATGTACAAAACTATCCCTAGAACTGAGATTTTATGAATTTGAACTTGAGGTGCAATCAGTAAAGTGTGTATGAACCTCCTAAACAAATCACAAGATAATGTGTTGCTGTGCATCAATATCTGAGAGAAAAGAATTGGTTTGAAAGCAGAGTTGGTGAAAGCTAGCAGTTCTGACTGAGTGTCATCTTTATTTCTGCATTTACTAAAACTTGCAACTCAGTAAAATTCATGAGTGGGATGCTGAGCTGAAGGACCTGTTTCTGTAAAAACTTGCAAAATTATCAAATTTTTTGCATGGCTGTTGTAAAATATAATAAAGGATGAAAGCTTCTGATTACAAAACTTGAAATATGTAATATTTAGTTGATTTAGATTGGAAAAGAAATGTTAATGCATGCAGTGGGCAACAGATTCTGCATGGGTGTTGGCTCATATTCTTGTGTGAAGGACAAGCAAAATACTTCAACACAGTGGAGATGAGGACCTAGCACATGACTGCAGTGCACGACACTGTGTACATCATATGCACAACCAAACTTTTCTGTAGAGCTTTTGTAGACTGTAGAAACAACTTTAGACTGATCATCAGTGGTGCTGAGCACCTGCTATTTCCGTCAGAGGACTTCATCGTATGTATGATGACCTTCTCATGTGTGTAACATTGCTACACCAAGTTCACTTAGGAAATATTCTGTTAGACAAATCTTTTTGTTCTAAACTTTCTCAACCAGTTGGGATATTAGACAACAGTGCTGGCTATCCTGTAATGAGTCTGTTTTGCTTCCAGGCAGCTGGTAAAGTGAGAGGTTGAAGTGTTGCAACACAGTTTTGATTATTTCTGAGTGAACTTCGGCAACTATGCCAGTGGTTATGCTTTTTTTTTGTAATATCTTCTGATCTTTAATGGACAACAATAGTAATATATCAAGAATACAATGTGACCTAGATGCTTGTGAGCACATACAACTTTTGTGAAAGTGTAATAATTCTTTTTACACCATAAGGACTGTTTCACAAACACCTCAACAGGTATGTACTGAATTACTGGGCCTTTCAAGAATCCAAACCTGACAGATTTTACGTTAAAAATTATTTGGTAGCAAACATTGCCATCAGATATCAGTTTCACATTTAACCTGAGTATTTGCTCACACAGTCAGCTATCCTGCCTTCCCAAATGCTATCTCTGCATTAACATTTTTTATACATTCCATGGTGATGACAAATTGTTTTCTGACTTGAACTGTGGATTAAGTATGCAAAAGGCATGTTTGCCACTGCCAGCAAACCAATAATTCTCACTAACATCTTCAGAGTTACAACATTTATAAAGTTGCAAAGTGGAGTAAACAAACCATCTGTTTGGCTTTGCCATATATGTCATGCTCTCTTATTAGCATATTACGATTCATTTAGTAAACAAATTTGGTGATTTTGTTCATGTCAAAGTTAGAGGGAGCTTGAAGATGATTAACATTCCTGGGACAGGCACATTAATACATTGCTTCCTCTGCAAAGTTAAATGGCTTCTCAGGAGAATCACCCCTTGTTGACAAGATGAGACTGTCAATTTTGTTTGCCTGCCACATTAGAGGCCATAAGGGGATGGGAAGCTCTGAGAAAGAGGAGCAGTGTAGGCAGCATAATTCACTGCGAATTGAAAAAAGAAGTCTAATTCTGATAAATGGTCGACCCCAATACATCCTACCTGTTATTACAAGAGACGTGCCATATCTGTGCAGTAAATTAGTTAAACCCCTAAAGAGTTTGATGGGAGCTTATCTTCAAGTGAATAATTTGAGTGTAGAGGGAGCTGTCTTCGTGACCAGTGTGAGTGATTTGCTTCATATTGAAAGGGATTGAAATGACTGGGCTCCTCATTAATTTGCAAGAACTTGCGTGTCCTTTATTTCCTGTATTTAATAAGTACTGGCTTTTTTTACTTTTTTAATAGGTACTGAACTGTATTTTACCTTTTGGATTTTCTTTCTATGAAAGGTTAATATTTTTCAGATTCTAAGCAATTTAAAGCATCAAGAACTGATGCTATTATCCTGTTCATGTAGAAATGCTTCAGTTTCATTGGGCAGTATAGTATTTTTGTCTTGACTCATTCTACAGTCTAGCCCTTATACCTACTTTTCCCCTTACATTTAGAGGCAAATTAAACATGATCAAATACATGGAAGCACTAGTGTACAGACCAATACCTTGGACCTGTTCAGATAAATGCGATTTTATAATTTAGGTCAGATCAGGATTTCAAACCATTATTATCTTTGCTTAGATCTATGATTTTTTTTCTTTTTAATTGAAACAAAACAAAATAAACCCTGTATCAAAGACTGACAGAGTGGCTAAATTAGCAGTAACTGAGAAAATATTTTTTTTAACAATTTCTATTAATAATTAAATTCCAGGAATTGTTTAATTGTTGATTCTTTTAAGTGAATTAGGGAAATGATTGCTGCTTCCTTCTTGAAGAAATATCAGAATTTAGGCCATACCTTTCTCATAAGTATGTACAGTTATATTTAGACAGAGACTTACTTTCTGGTTCTTTGCAGAATGGAAATGCTGAATTTCATGCAGCTAAAATCAAAGATTCTGAGAAAGCATAAAATTCTGGGTTTACTTTCAGTTACGTTTGCATATTCTGAGCTTTTCTGTGAATTTCAGGCTAAATAAGCAGGAAAGGGACATGAAATTGAGCTAAGACCACTTTACCATATTAGCAAATTGTGTTAGCAATTAAAATCATGTGAAATTTTAAAACAAAACCATAAACCTTAATTGACAGTCTTTGAGGTAAAGAGAAAGAAAGAGAACTTTCCTTTAACATTTCATTACATGTAAAAATGTAGGCTGAATACTAAGCTGAAAATATGTGTGGAAAAAGTCTCATAGGAGGAATAATGAAAGTTTCATTGTTTATATTTTAAACCAGATTGATAGAGCTTAGTTTTCAACTAAGGAGGATAGCCTTTATGGAGCCTGTACAACCAGAGCAGTTACTTCCTTATCCAACTTTAACAAGAGGTTTGCCAGTCTGTATGTAGACCACTAGACAAATGTGTCCTGGCTTTGATTTTCTAACAGAACCATCTTCAAACTGCTGATGATTGTGTGGTTTCAGGTTTTGTAACCCGATAGGATCTTCTGTCTTCTTTAAAAAAAAATCTACTATTACTTGGGAAAAAACATAATTTAACAGAAAATAATTTAATGTTTACTTTTAATGCATTGTCTCTAAATATAATTTTATTGTGTTACTTCATGTTGGGATCACTTTTTGATCTTAAAGCAAAGTTGAACAAAGACTGATGGCCCCCTGCTGTGGTGTCCTGCTTATGATTTCTCTGCAGTGTTAGAATGTTAGGGCTGGGGGGTATTATGTTAGCAAATCATGTTTGCCAGAAAAGGCATTTTCAGAACATTTGAAGTATCAGAAATTGGAGTAGTGGCTTTCTTGGAAACATAGGAAGAAAGGTTGTGATGGGATACAGATAGAAATTTTGAAATGGATCATTTTAGAATTTTAATGAACAATACAGTGTGCTTTGATGTTTGACTGAGATTTTATTCAGGGAACTTTGTCACTTACAGTCAGCCAAGGAGAAGCAAGGGGCCAATAGGTGGGATAATTAAGTGGGACATCTGTTGGCTTCGCCCTTCTGTCTGACTGCATCAGGAACTGGAAAGTGGGTTTCTTTGATGCCTAACTGACTGCCTTAACAATTATGATTCTGTTTCAATGTCACTCTCTTTTTCTTTCTCGTCCCCTAATATTTAAGTATAATCATACTTTTCTGTTGCTGAAATAATTAAGAAAACAATGCTTGTGTTTCCTTTTCAACAACCTGTCCTGAACTGCAAACAACACATTCAACCCAATTTTTCATGCAGTTGGTTTTGTGCCCTCTATAATACTTGAATTTAAATAAACAGTGTTCTTTATAATCCAAATTCTCTAACTCTGTTGTGTGCATCAGAGATGAGTTTTGTCCCAATGCAGATAGGATTGCAGCCATGGTGCATCCAAAGCTGGACTTAAGTCATACATAGAACTTATGCCAATTTCTTTGCCAGGACAAATTCTACTCTGATAAATTCCTTCTCACTCATTTCAAAAAGAAAAAAAAAACCTGACTAGATAAGAATAAACTAAAGTGGCAATTACATTTTTTCTTTCCAACAAGTGGAAAGATTAACAAAATTCATAGACAAGTAGAAAGAAACTGCTGAAGAGAACCCAGTCTGGATTTATGATCTGTGTAAATAGAATGTACGTTTAATTGACCGTATTTCCTAGGCTTATAATCCCCTTCTTTCTGTTGATGCGTAGTGCATCTCTCACTGAGAATCTTGCTAAGAGTAGGTAGCGTGGAACCCACAATGAATTCTAATTATGGTAGAATACTTCCATAAATTTCACAAGGGAAGGAAAATACTACCACCATTAGAATCATGCCCACAGTCAAAGAGCTGCTGTGACTGCTATAGCATCCTGCATTGCACTGCTACCAAAACTTGTATCTGAAAGAGCAGTGGTGAGCTGGAAGGTGGGATACTTCACCACAAACATAGATTTCATGTCTCATCATTATAATCATCATGCTTACAGCAGCATTGATCCATTCTTAAGGCTGAATTCAGTCTAGTGAGGACTTTGCACACACTCTTGCCCACTGTATAATTCAAGAATAGTCACTTGAAAGAAGAAAGATAATTATGCAAAAAAATCAGACATTCTAGGTCCTAAAATAAACCAGAATTTGCTGAAATTTCCTTTCCACAATAAGCTATATTTGAAAGCATCTTGGAAAAATACTCTCCTCATTTTTAAGGTACATGACAGTGCTAAACAGATGTTTGGACATTCTTTGGCACACCTAATGTTCTCAGAAGTGACATTCTTCACTATCCCTTGTTGCATAGAATGGGGTAGTTATGGTTACTGGAGCCGAGTGAGATATTCCTTTAGCTAAACTCATTTGATCTCATGTTTCTGTCTGGAAGACTTCAATCACCAGTTGTCTTTAAGCAACATTTCCACTGCCAGGATCAAATGTCATTTTGGTATTAATGTACAAATAAGCAGTCTAAGATGTCCAGAGTCATTCAAAGGATTTAATTAGGTCAAATATTTCATTTTGTCACACATATATATACCTCCACCAATCATTTATGTTCTTTAAGTTCTTTTCCCTGCAGATACAGCAGCAAGTGCAGTGCAAAAGACACCAGAGATGTCTTTAAATTAGCTAGCTCAGGCATGCAGAATAATGAAGCCATGGCATGTTGAAGCTCAGCTGGTTTTGGCATATTTCGTTTTAGGATTTTCTGCCTATTTGATGGCAATTTTCATGTTCTGGCATAATTACTCTGCCCAAGCTGTGTCTCAGCTTACTCAGGGACCATTGTTTACACATACCTGGGAGCAGTATCTGGAGGAGGAAGGAGTAAGCAGCATTGTTAATCATTTCAGGGAACAGAACAGCTGAAGCAAAAAATTGCAGGTGCTGTGGGAAGGAGCAGATGAACAAGATGACAGGGTGGTTAGCAGTGGCTGGGGCCTGGTAGGGCACTTCTAGGCTTTGGAAGTGACAAAGTGGGGGAGAAAGAGTTGGATTAGGATGGTGTATCTCACTTTGGTATGGTGAAAAGGGTCTGGGACTTTAGTTTTAAGATTTCAAAACTTCAATATCCAAATAAGTGAACTTTTTTTACAATTTGTTCCTACCATCCCTAGCAGTATGTTTTCACATATGATATTTAGGAACATTATTAAACACAAGTGAAATAGATTAAGAAATGAAAATAAAAGAATCAATTCTTTTGAACTGTGGTTGCATAATGGGAATCGACTGCTATGAATGAACCTATGTTCAGAAGTTATGAAGAGCAGAGCTAATGCACTGCCATGAGTTCATCTTTATTATTACATTACACCTGAATCAATTGATAAAGTAGCTTCTTTTTAAGGCTAGGAATGGCACTTAATTGAATAAAAGTCAATGTAATTATATTAGGAGAATCCAACAGTACTGCTGACAGCGGAAAAGGGACACTACTGAGCAGAGTGCCAGAACTGGTCCACACATTTCTGCACATCGTTTGCCTGACAGATATTATGGGCTGGTACATACTTTAACTCAATTACTGATTGTTACTGCTGTAAGTGAGAATTGAATAAGGGAGGCCTCTCTTCTTATCAGAGCATCAGCAGGGATTGCATCCTTACACTGGTCTTTCTTAGAATGGCCTTTGTCTATCTGGGACTCGGTGACCCCTCTTTAATGTGGCAATTTGTTCTTATCTCTCTGTTCAGTGAATGGTGAAGTTATTCTCACTGCATGCCTGACTGCTGTTTTTCTCAGCAGCAAACCAAGGAAATAGTAAGCATGAATGCATGGCAGCACAGTTACAGGTAGCCTGACTAGCTTCTACGCTGCAACAAATTCCCATACCACAGGAGTGAGGAGAGGAGAGAGGGGGAGAAATCATTAGTAAACACATGAGTACCTTATGAATAGTTCACAGTTATCCTTAAGATGATAAGCACAAAAATGCTTTTATGGTCATTTAATAACACTGGTCAGTGTGGACAGGCCTTCACAGTAAGCATTGCCTGTACTGCAGTTAGCAACTTCATGTGGAGCTACACACCATCTGACACTCAGAAGGCAAGGGACCATCAGGACTACTGTTTATCATCCATGTATGTGCACACTGCATGCATCTGTTCAGAACTCATTTGTGGATGATAAGGGGGATGCTCTGAATATGCTTTGATTAATTTGCTTTAAGTTTTCCATCTAGTGTGATTGAGTCAGTATCAATCAGGACAAGAGTATAAGTGATACTACAACTGACAGAAAATAGTTTCACAGTCAAGACTTTTTTTAAAAGTCTGTGTTTTATTGGTTTCAGATTTTTTTTTAACCAGATTTGTCTGGATTGGAATGTGAATTTGTTCTCTCTCTCTCTCTCTCCTCCCCCTCCCCCTTTCTTTCTCTTTTCTCCTCTCTTCTCTCTCTCTCTCTTTTGTGATCTCAATTTAGCAAAAGATTAGAAAGCTGATCTTATCACAAGGTAAGCTCAGCCTTCCTAAGTGCAGTGTGGGGATATGCATAATTACACTTCTACGCCTCAAAAAAGCAATAGTGCTATACTTGCTTGTGTGAAAGGAGTATTTCCCATGTGGGAGAAAAGCAAGAAATACTCTCCACTTTTTTCCACCCTTGCCCATACCTCTCAACTCCTAATGAGAGAAATTTTCCATTCTAGACCACCCTCTTATTGGAATAATTGCATCCCAAGCAGTCACAATTCAATTAACTGCATGTCAGTGTTATGTCAGATAACAGTTACCTGCATTTGCAGGTGAGTGGGACAGATCACTTCTATTGCTGTTTTCTTTATTTATTCCCATAAGTTATGTGCAACAGATAGATCGCAAAGTAAGTAATAGAAAATTACAGAAATTAACTCCACATCAATTTAATCTTCCTACATTTGCATTTTCTTTATTTATCTGCATTGTATTGCTGTACCATGCTTGGGACTTCAACTGGTTGAGAGGTATGTTTCAAAGGGTTTCCTAAAATAAAAACTTCCAATAAGGAAATATTGCTAATAGCTATTGTTCCTCTCCTCCCTTTTTTTTTGTTACTGTAGGACCTGAATGTCTGTAAAGTATTTGATTGTTGTTATGTCTTTCCATGCCAATTTTATATCTAGTGCTTTTTTGAAAATTAAACTATTCCTATGTTAAAATTCTCTCTCTCTCTCTCTCTCTTTCCCCTTCCTGTCCCCCTCCCACCCCCCTACCCCCCTTTCTTTTCCCTTCTACATTTGGTCTCTGATCTGCAATTTATAATGGGCAGACAGACTGGTGAGTCTGCATGTTGTAAATTGCGGGTTTGGGTCCTTAGCTTGCACAGAATGTTATGCAGTAGAACTTCGCTAATTCTTTTTCTGCTGATTTGAAAATCCAGTCACCCTCCAAAGAATAAAAAATTGTCATGAATAAATAATTGTCATTTCCCCAGCAATGCTGCACATTCCAAAAACTGAACCCTAAAGTTTTCTAACACTGAAAACTTTACACACATTTCTTATTCTTGAGCACTTCAACAAAACAAGCATGTTCTGTGGTCAGAGGTCTTTGAAGTCTGTCCTGTTAGTTGCATTGTTAATTCAGTAAATACAGTTTTTCACTACTGCAAATCAGTGATGTTCTACTGCAATGAATGAATAAAACCAATGTGAAAAGTGGAGAGTAGAATGGGCTATTTACAGCTTACTAACCCAAAATCTTACAATGCTTGCAAATGTAGAGCTTTATTTCTTGAGAACAAAGGCCCAGCTCCTGTAAAATATTTGAGAATATTTTAATTTGCATCTCTTGGGATCTGGTCCAAAGACCACTTCCGTCAGTGACAGTTTTCCAGTGTCTCTTGAGCATCTGCTGTGACTTCATCAAATACCTAAACCAAAGCTCATACTTAAGCTTTTTGATTGACTCGGGGCAAAATTCTCTCTGCCATTAATAGTTTGGTTTTTTTACTGAACATTACACTGCTTGTGTCAGTCAGCACTTTATCAGACACAGTACAGGGAAGAGTGGCAGTGCCTACCCAGAAGGATGGAACCACTGACTTTGGCTAAGATTTTCAGAAACTTACATGTAGATTTCAGAGACTTGTTCTCTTAAACCCTTCAAGTCTTCTCCATCTTGGATTGGCCCAATTCTGAATGCCTTTATAGCAGAATTAAATTACCAGAATCAGGACCTCTGACTATGTATCAATCAGTTACCTTTTATTTTATTCTTTTCTTATATTTCACTTACAGAGTTATGTGAGTTGATATATATATAAGGATATATTTATATGTATGTATATATAAAGATATGGATTCAGATTTAGACACAGATAGAAACACACACAGATATTCTATATATTAATATTTTTTTCTCTTGAAGCAAGGCTTTTAGGAAGGTCAGCAGGGATTCAGGAACCAAGAAGAGCATTTTGCATTTTCTACTAGTGCAATTTATTATTTTGTAAATATCAAATTAAAGGGCTATAGCTGCTGCTGGGGACTAATGTTGAGGAGCAGCAGCTGAAAAGAAAAACAATATGGGGAGGGTAAATTGCTTGTTTTGTTTGGTTTTTATGTTGCAATTTGTTCACTTATAACAAGGCTGAAATTTGCAAGAAACATGAATAGGGGATATTTTCATGATAAATTATTGCTGAATCAGAATTTGTGTTTGATGGTTAATGACTGTATGTTTAATCAAAAATACTGTACATTTTTCCTTTTCTCCCTTCCCTCTTCCTTTCCCAGACACAGTGCTAACATAAACCTGCACCGTAAACTGTTGACCAAAGAACTGGATGACATGGGCTTGGACACTTCACAGCCTTCTCTTAGTAAGGACCTCCGCGATGAATTTTTGGTGAAGATATATGGCGCTCAGCATCAGATGGGGCTTGACATAAGGGAAGACACCTCCTCACCTGCTGGTACTGAGGATTCCCATATGAATGGGTATGGCAGGGGCATGGCGGAAGACTATATGGTCCTAGACCTGAGCACCACCTCCAGCATCCAGTCCAGCAGCAGTATCCATTCCTCAAGAGAATCTGATGCAGGAAGTGATGAGGGTATTCTCCTGGATGACGTCGATGGGGCAAGTGACAGCGGGGAATCTGCCCACAAAGCAGATGCCCCTGCCTTAGCTGTAGGTATGGGCACCGATGTCCCAGGATCCCTCATGTTCAACAGTGTTTCGGTGAGCAACGGTGGGATAATGTGTAACATTTGCCACAAAATGTACAGCAACAAGGGAACCCTCAGAGTGCACTATAAAACAGTGCACTTGCGAGAAATGCACAAATGCAAAGTCCCTGGGTGCAACATGATGTTCTCCTCTGTTCGCAGCCGAAACCGGCACAGTCAGAACCCCAATCTGCATAAAAACATTCCCTTCACTTCAGTAGATTAGTTCAAGGATGGACACAGCATAATGCCAGCTCTCAGAGAGGGCCCACTATATCTGAACTGCCATATACAGTCTCCCTTTATATGTATGTATATATATATATACATGTATATATATATACATAAATATATATATATATAATCTTTTTCTTTTTTAACAAAAGAAACACCAGGTGCTTTTCCCCCCTTGTTGGTTTTTGGGGTTTTTTTCCCTTTTTTTTTTTTTTTGATAGAAACACAAAGGTGGGACCTTTAATTTGGGAGAAGAGGTCCTTCATGAAAAAAAAAAAAGAAAACAAAAACAAAAAAACCAAACCCACAGAAAACTTGCAGTTGTCCCTAGCCTAGTTCTGTTAGAATGTTCTTTGGTCATCTCCACAGAGACAGTTTGTCCAACCCATGACTTTTGCCTGAAAAAAAAAAAAAGACAAAAAAAACCCAACACAAACACTAACCCCCCAAAAAAACAAAAACACACAAAAAAATTGCAAACAAACAAAAAGAGATAGAAAAAACAATCTACTTAGTTGTATTTGTGTCTTCTAAGCATTGGGGATAACGTTCTACTAAGCATGGCTGTTACACTTGTATATATATATGGAGCCTTGACAGGCCTATGATGTAAAACAATTGTATTGATGGTGGTTTAACTCTAATTTTTTTTTTTTGCTTAATTTTTACAGTTACATTCAGCTGTTAGATAAGCAGGAAAAATAGTTTGCTGGCTAGTTCTACTCATTTATGTTAGCTTTAATGCACATTTTTAAAAGAACCACAGTCTTGTTTTAACTACCTGCTAGATATAAGTACTACAGAGGTGCTGGCATGCTTTACAGTACCTGATTTGATACAGATTTTTTTGTCTTGTACTATTACATAAATCCAGTTGTGCACTTTTTCATACACTACAAGGGGATGTGTAATAATATCCATGCTTTTTTTTTTTTTAAACTATTGCCATATTTTCAGTAAGTGTCTTTAAAAAAATACACTTAGATAAAAGTGATCTGGTCAGTATGAGGGCATGAATGCCAAACAAAGAGTATTAGTGTTTAGTGTTAATACAAAAGTGCCAACTTTGCACACGTTTTGAAAAAAGAAAATGTAGTTATTCACCATTACCACAGTTGTAGCTTTGGACTACACAAAAAAAAGTACTGGGGAGGGAAAAGGGGTAAAGTGAAATACAGAATTCTTGGTGCTTTTTTCAAGTGCCAATTATTACTAGAAACAATAGTGCATCCTTATTCCTTATATACTGCATTGCATAAAAGAAAAAAAACCAGAATTGTGTCACGTGAACCAGTAGAAACTTTTCTAACATGCATAATATTTGGGGATATAAATGCTGATACTACTTGTCACGGAACAAAGATGAATATAATTTTGTGTGCTTCTTATTATAGCCTGGAATTTTGTGGTGTTTAAAAAAAAAAAAAAAAACAAAAGGAACAGGGAAATAATGTTAACTATGTTGTTCTGTAAAGTTGTCTTTTTTGCATTGGAAAGTGCTGTAGTATGATTAAGGCATGTTTTATAGAAGCAATCAAAAGAAATTAATGGCAGAAGCACTTAGTAGCTCTGAAAACATACGCTGGACTTTTTATTGGGTTACTTTCCCTTTGGATAAAATTAGAGGCCAGAAAAAAAGGATGTCTAGTTGTGTAAATGTTTTGTGTTTCACTCGCATGATTTGTCAGAAAAGAACAAAAGTCCAAAAAAGATTGTAAGCAAGACAGAGAGCATGAACAGGAGATAGAGAAGGAGCAAGCAGCTGAGAAAGGCAGAGAAAAAGAGAGGGTGCCCTCTGAATCTTTTTTGTTTCCGGTGTTCACACATGTTGTTTGAGCTGGAAAACCACACTGGTAGCCCGAGTTACCACAACATACTGAATGAGTGATGGTATTTACATAAGTTCAGTCTGCAGCCAAAGCCATTAGGATGTGTGTTGTAGACTCTTTTCTTTACAAAGCCAATAACAATAACAAAAGCAAAATCAAAAATAAACAAACAAAAACCCAAGGGATATTTCAGCATACAATAAAATATTCCTTCAGTGAGAATGTGTTCCTTTTCTGTATTTACTGACCCAGAACATTATTCTTCTTAGCCAAGAGTCAGAAATGTTCCATTGTTTCAGCTTGTTGCTGTTTTGTTTTTCTGTGCTTTTTGATTATTCTTATTTTTTATGTCCACTTGAGTACTTAACTCCTGTTATGCTTTGTAGAGGAAACTCTTAATATAGATTTCCTTTTTTTTAGTACTTCTTATTCATTTCAGTATTTTTTTTTTCCAAAAATAGGGATCAATATCTAATAAATCAGTATTTCCAGTTACAGAAAATAAAAGAAAAAATTGTTCTAAATGAATTCTCACTATGTTCCTATGGGTTACAAGCCTCTGATCATTTTTGATTCTGTACACTGATGAAGCCCTGAAAACATTTGTGGATCCCACAGAAATTATAAGGAAAATTTACCTTCTGGTTTAACAAAGAAAAACTTTATAGGAAAACACCAAGCCGTTTCACTGACACTTTTTTTCATCTTTTTTTTATTTTCTTCAACATTTTAACTACTTTGCCTCATCAAATTGAGTGGAGAGATCTGCTTTGCTTTGTTTTATGTTGTGCAAGCTCAGTCTGTTTGTGAGAAAGGGAAATTAGAACTGTAAGGATGCATTCTTCCAAAAAACGTGAACCTTTGTGGTGTTGTCTGTACTGCGCTCTCATGTCTCCTCCCAGGCTATTAGGTACAAGTAATATGGAAAGTCTGAAAAACGAAATAACAAAAATTGAATTATATATACAGAAAAAAAAAACCCAACCCACTGTTTTGTAGTATGTACGGTATAAATAAATAGCATTTTTAATGAAAAACACATTTGAGGTATATAAATAATTCCCACTAAATGAGTCACTGTTTGTCATTCTCATTTCACTCTGTTTCTGTTAGAGTTCAAATGGTTTTGGTAAACTTGTTTGGAAACTAAAACATCATCACTAGATAAATTCAGCTGATTACTGACATAGAAAAAAAAAATCTGTTTATTACCATAATGAAACTACACATTCTAAAAAGTAAAGAACCAGGGAAAACCTCCAAAAACTGTTAGAAGCTCAGCACACCTACTCTTCACTTCATTCAGATTTTGCTTAGGTCATCATCTTTGTCTTATGGGCAGAATATTACTCACTGTTATTTCTAGGCAAATCAAGTAGTTTCTTCTGTGCTAGTAATACTAATGTCAGAACAGTCTTTGTTTTAGAAGAGCACATACACTTACATTAAATTGAATGGCATTTTCCTCCATCCTACTTACCATGCATCTCTGTTAGAGTCTGTGTTTATCAGAATTGTCCCTGTGGCGGAATTTGTGTCCTCTGAAAAATTCTTAAACGAGCTGTGTTTTTCTGACAGAAAGTGACATACTGGGGTGATCTCAGCAGTGACCCAGACTGCAATAAGAATAATGACCAAACATCTCCTCTGTTCTGCAGAGAACATGGCTGTAGTGGTGTGATAACAAGCTAAGTATTGTACAATTACTTACGTTATCACAAACCTGTGGCTATCCCTTCAGTTTCCAAACCTGTCAGTCTAAACCATTTTACAAGAATTAGACCAACTTTGAGGAAGAGACTCTTCACTTTACATGGAGTTTGTTCCTTCTTTTTCGGTTTCTATAGTTATTGTGGTCACTCTTTCGACATTGTTTCACTGTTTTGTTTACTCAAGGTAGTTGTATTTTTCTGTAAATATCAAAAAACTTTGTCTGCAATTAGGAAATAACTGTACTGAAACTCCTTTAGAAACAAAACTACTTTTCTGGAGGTTGTTTAGGGCTTCTCTTTTCATTGGGGTGTGGTGTTTCAGGAAATAATAATGGTTAATCACTAGGTATCTCTTGAAAACCTGTATGACAATTTAGAAATAAAACCAGCAGAGTCAAAGAACAAGAATGGAAATCATGGGGTTTAGTACCACTGATAGCCCTTTCTCACTGTTTAGTCTTGTATAGATCACATCACTTACGAATTTATGTTTCAACCTGTTAAAATATGGCTAATACTAATATGACCTTGCCCATAAGTATGCTCCTGTGAGGACTAATCAGCTGATATTAGTAAAGAGCTAATTTAACTCAAACATATTTTTGCACACCTTATAATATTTAGTCATTTTTTCTGAACTATATCTCAACCAGGTACATTTTATTATGGCTGAGATGTTAACTTTGCCTTTTAAACTGCAGCTAACTCTATTATGACGCTGTAGTCGTGCACAAAAGGTATAAGCTCTCTGTTACTAAGTCACAACTCAGTTTGACAAAATGTAGAAAGTATAGATTAAAGCCTAAAAGCACATGGACACTGCTCTTAAAGATGTCTCAAAGGCTTTTCATGACTGAGATTGAAAAATTTGTATTTCCTTCCGAGTTCCGAGTTCCAAGTTCCTTCCTTCCTTCCAAGTTCCTTCCGAGTTCCCTC
>JAWWLV010000100.1:40614515-40643614 GCA_035041135.1 Platyrinchus mystaceus
GTTCGTTCCTTCATTCAAAGTTCCTTCCGAGTTCCCTCCGATTTCCTTACAAGTTCTGAGTTCCTTCCTTCCTTCCTTCCTTCCTTTCTTCCTTCCTTCCTTCCTTCCTTTCTTCCTTCCTTCCTTCCTTCTTTCCTTCCGAGTTCCGAGTTCCGAGTTCCTTCCGAGTTCCTTCCTTCCTTCCGAGTTCCTTCCGAGTTCCTTCCTTCTGAGTTCCTTCCTTCCGAGTTCCTTCCGAGTTCCTTCCGAGTTCCTTCTTCCCTCTCTCCCTTCTAATGTGGAAATGAAAGTGTACTTTCTCAGCCAGTTCCACAAGTTTATAAATTTTCCATCACCTATGTGTTTCCCATTCCATCCCCAAAAAAGGAACTGTTTAGGAAAACTAGTAGAGTCAGGTCCTAAACAGTGAAGTAGCTGCCAGGGGAGGTCAGCACCTCAGCTGATCTGCTCTAGTACAACTAATAGAGCTCTGTGCGTATCATGAAAGCTCAGAAATATGATGGATGCTTCAAGGTCTGATCTGTTCCAGAGATAGAAACCATTTTCAAGATTTAGATCCAAAAATTTCTTCTTCAGTGTGTATGATATTTTAAAATCAAAGTGCTTGGTATGGACCCATTTCTCACAAGGTCATTAAGGATGTCATCTGTCATCAGAAAACAGGGCATATTTTCAGAAATGTATTTGTGCTCAGATTCTGCAGCGCATTTTCACAGTAATGTTGGTGGCAGGAAAAAGAATAAGGGAGGGAAAGTGCTTGATCTAGGAGTGCACACATGCTTCTTTAAATTTTTTGTGCCATTTATGTGAACAGAACTGTTACTTCTTTTGCCCCCAGAATGTTTTTGTCACTTCACTC
The DNA here is from genome assembly GCA_035041135.1 of Platyrinchus mystaceus. Classification (NCBI taxonomy): domain Eukaryota; kingdom Metazoa; phylum Chordata; class Aves; order Passeriformes; family Tyrannidae; genus Platyrinchus; species Platyrinchus mystaceus. The sequence continues at coordinate 40,615,375 of JAWWLV010000100.1, forward strand.
TTTGGGTTAACAGAATTACTCTTTATTTCAAAAGAGAAGCAAAGGTGTCTGTACTAAAGGCAAGGAGGCAGCAGTTCTCTTTGGGGAAAAGGTGAGTGGCAGACACATGATGGCAGCTGGTATATTCAGCTCCTTCTTAGTTTTGTTTTTTTCTTATACAGTGACATAAGAAAAAGACTTTGCTGCTATAGTAACTCAACAAAACAGTGACTGTAGTGCTACTTTGCTAGATAAGCATCAGCATATCCTGCTGTTGCCACATGATGAGTTGGGCTTTTTTTTCCTGTCCTGTAGGGACATAAAAGGAACTCTTTTCCATACCTATTTTTACTTCATGAACAGAGCAATATCATGTGATGGACTGAACCTTTCACCCACATGTTTGCCCAAGTACATGTCTGTTCCAGTCCCATGGTTTCTGTCTCTTCTTGCCAACATTGCAGCATTATCACTGCCTTTAAAATGGCTGTAACATAGTAAAGCAGCAACTATTTTACATAAGTAAAGTAAGTAATATTATCTTGAGTCTGTAGTTAACCAGGCTTGTTTTCTCTCTTCGAGTCATGATGTTGAATGACAGCTTTGATTTTTTGATTGAGGTATTGATCATGTATATCCCGATACTGTTGCTGTTACGTTTGGCACTGACACTTAAAGGAAAATGGTTCTGGACCACCAAAGGGTTAAAAAATGGACATGTTTTTGACAAGTCCTCTGACTTTTGCCAGTATTATTGTTCATTATGATGACACTGTGTTTTTTTTTAATAGCAGCTGTAGTTGTCATGAAACTATTTTCCCATTCCTCTCCTTTAAAGTGTAATGTTGTAAATTCATGTGACCTTTCCTGCAAAGAATAAATATTTCTTTTTTTATATAAGATCTCAAGACAAGGCTTGGTTTGTAACAAATAGTGGCCCATTACAAAGCAGGAAAAAAACTGAGTTGAGCAGAAAGAAGCTTCAGTTCAATTTCACCTCATATCTTTCTAATAACTTACTTGTCACTTTATTACCTTCCAGTAATGTGAATGGTGCTGACACGACTGTCACACTAACAGCAGACAACACCCTCTCTTGCTTAGCCCCAGCTCTCCTGGCTACTTATTGCACTGGCCCTGAAGGGACACAAACTAATAGTGTGCTTTCAAGTTCAGCACTTGGCCATCAAATATAAAAGGATGTGTAATTGCCTGTTTATCCCTTGTGAAGGCGAAATTGAGTGTAAGAACTAAGCTTTCCCTCCCCATTCCTTGACATACACACACACACACACAGATACACCACACACACCTCTGCAGTGAGCGAAAGGAAGTCCCATCTGGAGCACTTTGATTTGTCTTTGGGAAGCCCAAGGCTGCCACTGGCTGCTCTATCAAGCTATCAGGCAGACAGTAACAAGATGGCTTCTTAGCAAAAGGTCAGCTGAGAAATACTGTCTGTAATGGCACTTTTGTCTGCTTATGTAGCAACTAATTGCTTTGTATTGGCAAAAGCCATACTGTGCCTGCTAGAAATAGTTGCGTGAATTTGCTACATCTTACTGCATATGTTCAGTGCCAAACAGGATGTGCAGTTTCTTTTTTTTTTCTTTTTTTTTTTGTCCTGGTTTAGCCTACCCATCAATGCCAGAGCAATGTCATCCTCTCACATTCCTGTAGTGAATGCCAGATATCCTATTCTGCTGTGACAGGAACATCTCCTGCTGAGGTCAGTGTGAACCTCTGTTAGAAAAACATATCTGAGACACAATCTACTGTCCTCATATGAGGAGGAATTTTTTCTGATTTATCCCTTCATTTACAACAACGCTGCAAAAAGTGTTCTGCACAGGCTCCAGAAGTGCTTCTCAGATGAGGCCATCAGAAGAGAGGGAGTTTTACAGTGAAGTAGCTTGAGGCCATATGCTATGTTTTAAGAAATTCTAAGTGCATGAAGGCCAGCATACCTGGCTCCAGCCACTCCCCTTCCTTTATATTATATGCTGACAGACTGCGGAATAGCAGTTGAAAATTCAAGTAGGCAGAGGAGCTGCTGGAGCGTACTTTCCTTGCAGGGTCAGGAGTGTTCCTGTGCTGAGATTATAGTGCCAGATCCTATAATGCACCTGTGAGTGCTGGGCACTGTGGGTTGAAAGGTGCTTGCAGCCAGTGCAGCACCAAAAAAGTCAGACAGGTTTCAGGCAAAGCCCAAGACCAGGAGACCTGAACACATCTTTGGATTGATTCATGGCATTGGTGGGCTGCAGCTCCTCTTTGCTGGTTCTGGGTGCTAATGCTGACTCCAGCACTATGTGGTAATGTGATGTTTGCGGCAACAGAGGTGATGGTGCCCACTATAAATATGCTGAGATCTTTTACCAGTGAAAGGTCACTGATCTTTTCCCTCCTTTTCCTTCCGAGTTCATCAGAAGCTACAAGGGTGAAACCAGCAGACAAATTCCTGAGGCCTGTTTGTATGAGAAGTCTAAAGGCTGAGCCCAGACTCTGTTCCCCTGTCAACTCCATGTGTACATGGCACTGACGGAGGTGGAAGCAGCCGGATGAGCTGACCTGCGATGATGAGCTTGGGCAGCCTTTCTTGGTGTACCGTTTCTGAGGCTGTTTGTGGAATCTGAGGACTTTCTGATCGAAGAAACTTTGTGTACTTCATGTGTGTGTGTGTGTGTGTGTGAGTGTGAGTGTGACAGACAGAGAAGGAGAAACAAACACAGTGTTAGAACAAAGAGCCTTAAAATGAAGACTACAAGTGAGCAAAATTGTATCATTTTCATCATTACATAGATACATATATTTCCTCATGCACTTAAAAGCACAAGAAGCATGAGTGAGCAAATATCTAATGTGTAGAGAGTTTTTTTCTGGTATTCTACAGGTTTTGTGTACTGCTTCCTTCAAACCTTTGGAGACAAATATCTTAGCAAAATGAAGAGAGGCATCCAGGGCAATTATATTTCTGGAGAAGAAAGAGAGAGCAAGAGTAGCTAAGTGAAGCATAAAGATTTTATAAGGCATCCATTGTCAAACGAAAGGTTGAGAATGATTAGAGGATAATGCAGTTAGGATGGCAAACTCATGAATAGTTAATCACAACCTGTCCACTTCTGTCACGAAATGCAGGAGGCTGTGAGCAGTGGCTCTGGGGCAGCAGTGGCAGTTGTGCATGCATGTGTCTGTGCCTGAGTGGGGGAGCATTATGCAATCATCACATCCAGCTCAAGATGTTGTCACATGGCCTACATTCCTGTCCCCCAACCACCTCCTGTACTGATGGGGCAGAATGCTTCCCTCCACCCCATCACCACTGCTAAATGCTACAGAAGCCACGTGAATTGTGATTCTAGGGATGTTCTTCTTAGTTTACCTGATGACCTAGAGATTAAATAGGGCCACTTAAGCTGTACAAACTAAGGCTGATTTATTCATTATTTTTCAACTATACTTTTACATTTGGAATTTTTCTTTAGCTTTATTTTTTAACAAACCCTTGTACAATCTTCAGTCATTGTCTTAATTTTCCCATTTTCTTCACCTGTCTCCACCTCTTCTCCTCTTATGCCAAGAGAGTGTCTCATTAAAATTATCTCAGAAAAGTAACACATCCTCCTGGTGTTCTTCATTTTGGATAGTTTTATGCATTCCATCTGTGTAAATGGTCACCATTTGGAAAGTGGCAAAATTAATAAAATGGCCATTATTGTTTGTGTGTATTTCATTTAGCTATTTATAAATATAAAATTCATCATGCTGCTTGTGCAAACTTTGGTTCCTATGTCATATGGGGCTCCTTTCTCAGAACGTGGCTGGTTTTTTATGAGCAGTATTTGTGTTCTCAGTTCATCCTTCTGCCTCTCCTCCAGTCTGTAAGAGTGATCTGTGTTCCAGTGCAGTGTATATGTGACAGGTGTGCAAATAAGTTGATCTGAACCCTGAACATATTCAAAATTTACCCTGGCTGAAATTCCACACACTGTTACTTATCATAAGCAGGGTACTGCAATCTGTTTGTACCTATGAATAACTCACTGTACGGGGCTTACACCTGTGGTCAAAGGGGTTTGAAGTTTCATTGACTGAAGACTCTTGTTCACTGGCACAGTTATTACTTTAACAATTTTTAACTGAGAAGGTCAAACATGGTGATTTCCCTTGTAGCTGTCTGCTGTGTTTCAGTTCTCTTGAAATGGAAAGATGGAAACCTGACTGGGGGGGTTCACGGGGAGATGTAAACTGAGATAAACTGGATTTGAACCTTCATGTGTTTGGGAGTTCTTAGGGGTCTGGCAGTGTGTTCAGTCACAGAGGCATAAAGCCTGGAAGCCCCTTTCTCAGCAGGCATGGGAGGGCTCTCACAGCCCAGCTGCAACCCCGTGACACCCTGTGATGCACCGACAGCAGCGAGGGGGCTGATGCTTACAGAATGGTGAATTCGCAGCTGGTTTGCAAAGCTAGACTTGTTCCGGTGGACTTTGTCAAGACGTATTCCTGGGGTTCCCCTGACAGGCACAGGAAAGTGCGTGATCAAGGCCTGATGGACATTTTTACGAAGGTCCTTCTCTGTTTGGAATAGAGGAGGCTTTTCATTTTCACTGTTTGATCTCAGTGTGAGCAAAACATGAATGCTCTGCTGTCCTGCCTGCAGAACCAAAGCATGCACTGTAGAATATAGCTGTACAAGGGGATACAAAAAACTGCATCATGTTGATCTAATTATCGTGACATTGGTAGCTTCATAAATATTGTATGTACTCTAAACAAGTTTTTTCCATTAGTAATCTGAGGGAATTGAAAATCCTGTTTTTCATTTGACATTTCTTTTCTTGTATTTTCTGTACTGTAACTGTCCTACAGTATGTCTTTTGCATAAAATGCATAAGGTTTTGGGGATATAAATGGAGTTTTACTCATACTTTGTCCAAATACCTCTTGTAATTTGTATCAAAATTCTTGTACAATTTTTATATTAAAGATTTATCAGTCACTGACCTTTCTGTCTCTTTGTCTTTCATTTCTCCTTTTTTTTTTTTTTTGTTTACTGATTCAAACAATATACATTTCTTTTGAAAGACATCTGGTCATGGAAAGATTCTCAGCTGCAAAGTTTGCACAAGGTCTCTTGTAATTTGAGAGCTGCACACTGCATTTAAGTGTTGAATAGATTAAAGTTTTTTGAGAGGGGGATAATTTTTTTCCCCTTAGCTTGTACCCATTTCCTTAGAAATGTCATCCTTAGTTTGGCATCCAGAATCCTACAGCCTCACTAAGTTAGTCACCTGAATGTCTGCAAAAAACCCTTAAGATGGACATTGGTCACACTTAGGTATGTCTGACAGATGAAGAAATTGAAGTGAAAGGTCTTGCCAAACTCTATCTTGGTGTTCTATCAGAGGTCAGTCCCCTGGTCACTTTTCAAAGCAGAGGTACATAGCTCATAAATCTCACTGTTTGACTAAGACTGTTCTCTTGCTTTGAAATGGTGAGGACTTTGGTCAAATGTGTCTCCCCACTGATCTTTGTCTAGGACTTCTGCAGTAAAAATTTATTGTCAGAGGATTTACCTTTGAGTCCTTGGAACTGGCTTTGTATTCCACACTGACTAGAAGAGGGTGTGGTGTGAGGAGATGTTCTGAAAACCCATTTGCAGGGCAGAATACTTTCTTTTGTTAAGAAATCTCACTTCTGAGGAACAGGTGTAGTAGCTGGGAAAATATGAGTAAGATTCTTCTGGGGTAAATGCTTTTGGTTCATCCTGAGCTCTTATGGTGCTAGTAATTTTCTACATACTGCACTTCTTGCCAATAAAGAAAGAAAGCAGTCCTATAATAGGATAATTTTGTCTATGGCACTGTGCTCATAGGGACAAAAAGGCCATGTTACAAGCATGTCCAAGGCAATGTGTTGGAATATGATTCGTATTCATTCATTCATTCTACAAGAGAAGAGCAAAAAAACCTCAGCTTGTTAAGTGCTATGAAAAACTGAGCACTGGGGTGGTGATGCCTCAAAACGTGGGTATGTGCTGAATTTTAAGTGCACGTACAGTCTTGTTAAGCTTGATGGGAATGGACATGTGCTTGCAAATGAGCCCTTCTCTAAAGTATTAGCTGGACTGGAAACAGCCTGCTCAGTGTTTGGCAAGAGTCAATAAGACTTTTTTGGTTGACTCACATTTCCTTATCAGCAAAATTGAGGCAACTGGACTCACCAGCTGAATGTGGGCATAGGGAAAGAAAGGGATGTGAAGGCCAAAATAACCAGAATTTGTGAAGCACTGTGAACTGTGCATCTGAGGAGAGTGATTGGTGGATGATACATACTGTCTGATGGATTAAGAATTCTTCCAAGGTCTATCTTTTTGCAGCCCTCCCAGCATGACCAAAACCCATTTTTCTGCAAAACATCTAGCTCTAAAAACCTTCCAATCCAGCTACTTTATAGGTTAAATTTCTGTTGGAAGACATGAGCTCAAAGCATACAAGATGTCTGCCCGAGGGCCACAAACTAAAGGCTTGAGAGAGTTTATTCCGTTTGCCTGTTTTTAAATCAGACAAAAACAGCTCAATAATGAGCTGAATACCTTTAGTCTGTTACTGACTTGCAGTATTTAGCTTCATGCCATTAAAATACACATCACCCATTCCCTTGCCTTGCCTTCTCACACTTCACATTTCCATGCTTCTCTTTCTCCTTCTCCCCTTAGATATTCTTTCTCTCCTTTCCCTTATTTTTTCTCTTTTCCCCCCTCTTCTTTTCTTCTAACTTTTCCTTTTTTTATTCCCCCCAAAATACTGCAAGTGCATGCGGATCCTAATTTCAGTGGGCAGGAAAAAGAGGGAGGAAGGGAGAAAAAAAAGTTAAGCAACCTTGGGGAAAAGTCAACCTTTGTTGAGGCATGTGGTTATCCTCCTGTGTTATTAAATGTCATAGATGTGTTAATGTGGTTCTGCATGGAAGCCAAGCATAATTATAATATTTTAATCTGTCATAACACATCTATAATTGGCATGAATTCCCCTAAACCAATTTTTTCTAGCATTGGGTTTTGGTACTCAGAGAAGAGATATTAGCAGGCACCCAGGAAGGCTGCTTTTGGCACAGCTCTGAGCTAATTGCCTGGGTGAGAGCCAGTTGAAGCACACTGCGCCATTGAAACCTGCTGTCTGCTTGTTCACTACCTTCAAGTTGACAGTATGACAGTAGATTAAGTGCTACTAATTTAATAAAGCTGCTACTACAGTGATGTTGATATACCAACAATGAGCAAGGGTGATAAGAAGAGAGGGGGATAAAGGTACGCTAGTTTGCCTGAAGTGATATTAGAGAAAAAAACCCACCTTCTATTGATCTTATGTGAGGTGTAGTTATTTTTAAGTCACCTGACTCATGCTTATCCAATCCTTACCCATATTCATCAGAGACAGGATAATGAACAGATATTGATTAACTGGGGTAGCTGGAGATATTTCCCAACAGTGCTAGTTCACATTGATAGGTCTCCAAAGGGAATACATGAAAGTATAGCTCTGAACATAACTTATTGTGTTCTAGGTTCTTCAATTGATTTTATTTGAAGAAAAAATATACAGTGGCTCTCCTGTGACCTTTAGCTGAAACCTCTCTGTAAAGAAGAACACAAAATGACAGTCAGACCAAATAAGCATTGCTGCTTACAGTCCTGTCTGTTGTGACAGAGCCAACATAGCTATTTGCTGCATGGTATGCTATGGTTTCCATAGAACTCTAGTACACAGAACAGCCCTTCTTTCAGGTGGCAACTTCCAGCCATTAGACAAAAAAAAAAAAAAAAAAAAAAAAAATAAAAAAAAAAAAAAAAAAGAAAAGAAAATCGTGTTATAGCCTTTATGTTGATTCAGTGTTTCAGCTAGATTTCAATTCTCCCAGCAATACACTGCTTATCCTCCCACAAAAACCAACCCAGAGTTTAGCAAAATATCCTATGTAGGGCCACTAAACAAGTAATGCGTACCCGTGGAGTACTAGTCCCACATGCTGGCTTGCCGAGAAGCTTAAGTATTCTGAGCCTTATGCCACATGGAAGTCATCGAATGCCCCTTTTGGAGTTTCCTGCACTTCTTAGGATTGTTTTCTCATATCAGGTTCTCAAAAGCAGTGTGCTACTGATGTGAGATCCAAATCCCCATTTTAGCTCCATTCTTAAACACTGTAGCAGTGATATACTGCCTACCAGTATGTGTCAAAAGGAATGCTTGTAGTAAGAAAAAAAGCCTAAAAGGAATTTACAAAGAGAACCAAAATTGTCAAGCCTAAAATGCATGTTTTAGAAGTCTTAGGAACTTGCCAGTAGTCAGATTGATTCAAACTTAGCAAAATTAAAGCAAATAGCAAAATCCTCTTTCACTGGATAAAGTAAGACCAAGCAGCAACATAAAGATATTTTCTGATGAAGTACAGAGGCTTTCAAGATCAAACATGATTCCAGGATTTATCAGATGAGTCATTTCCATGGGAGTCTGGACAGCACTACCTCCCCAAACGCAGTTAGAGCACTGTGTATAGTTCTGTTGCCCATGGATGAAAAAGACAAATTCAAAGAAAACTGTGAGTGCTTGCAGAGAATCAAATAAGCACTTTTATGATGGTAGCTTAAGAGAGCTTGTTTTCCATAGCCAAGCAAATGAGAACTGAAAGGGAGGCATGATTGTGCTGCAAAATAGATGACAATGGAGCAGAGTGTAAACACTAGGGAAAAAGAAGAACTATGTATGGTAACAAAAACAAATACTTATATATAATTTTATGATGGAAAGTTGAAGTGCTGAAGCACAGACATTCTGGTTCAGTCCTCCAATACCAGCAGAAGAGGCCAAAATGAGAACTAGCTAGATGATAGAGATTGAATCACTTTATTAGGGGATTTAAAATACGGTTATCTGCAAAAGCAGGGCCTGGACTTCCTTTCCATCTTATTTCATCTATACCCAGTGGTGTTTAACTATGTAACCAGACTGTTACGAGGATAAGTTCAAGGTCCTTTGATATTCCCATCTGTAGCACAGTGCACAAATGCGTTCATCTTGCCAACCTTATTTTCTCATGTCTTAAAGAAATATCTACACTTTTGCCATATCTGAGGGTAATTTCTGCTTCTTATCAGCCCTTTCTTGGATCAGTAAAAGTATCCTTGCCATAGGAAATCTTTTTTTCTTTCTTTCCAAGATGGTATTTTTAAGCAACTCTCTCTCCTTCTTATCTTTACCTTTTTTTAATCATACATTTTAAGATCACTTTAAGTTTTCTTGGGTAGGGCATTTGATTTAACTGGTCTAATATACTTTGATCCTCTGTAACAGAGTTTGAATTCTTTCCCATATGCCAGGACTCACAGAGAAAGCTGAAGTACTACCATAATTGTGTGTCACATACTCTATGTTGCAGTGAGTGGCTTCACATTATTGGAACGTGTGACGGAAAAGCTTATACGCAGTTGCGTGTGGAGGTTGTCAGAGCCCTGGGCATGTGCAGTATGAAGGGATTTTAGCTTCAGTCTTTCAAATTCAAGTGATATTAAAAATTCAATGGACTTTCATGATTTAACTTTTTTGTGTCCTACAATTCCAATTTTACTTTTTCATTTATGTGTGTGTACATTTCAAAATAAAGAATTACGCAGAATCATAATTATGTGAAATTTTGCAATTAAAATATCTAAGGCAAAGAACTTCCAAAAAGACTGTATTCCTCTATAAGTCCTATCCTAAGTGCTTCACAGAAGGTGTCTTGCAGTGGAATATACTTCAGATATTCTCATTTACTCATTGGGGTTGAATAATAGCAACATACCATTGTCAAAGATTTGGGAAAGGGGCTGGGAAGTATCAAATATGCAGGTTGTCTGATATATCTTCTGTGACTTGAGAAAAGACAAACTTTGACTTTTGGATTTTAAAAAATTATTTTCTAGCTGCTATGTTATTTTACAATATGTAAAACACTGCATTTGCTGTGTAAAATTTTCCATCCTGTTCCCATAGCCTCTGGCATCCATTCACATAACTTTACACTCACTGAGCTCCATTTTGGCTTGGGTGTGTTCAACCCAGCCTCATGAAGGAAGTTTGACATGCCTGGGAGCTGGTAGGAAACCAGACTCTTTATCCTAGAGCTGGTCTTGTAATTAAGATCAGAATAACAGAAGTCAAACATGCTACAGCAGTCTGTCCATTGATTCCAATGATAGATGCTACATGAATGAAATGTAAACTGCAAGTGCAGCGTTTCATTATGGTATATAGGTACTGCATACTGGCTTACAAGAAGTCAAGAAGTGTACAGTGTTTCAAGTTTCTCTAAAATCCACTAAATTCTATTCTGAAAGCTTCATGTTTTCAAAGTTTCCTTATACTGGCCACAGCCCAATAAAAGCTTTGCAATGACTTTTTTTTTCCTGCGATGTCTAAGACACTAAAGTAGACACTTTTAAAAGATGGTAAATTGCCAAAATGCATGTGAACCTTGTATTATTCTATTGCAAGCTCCAAGAGCTAAGCCATACAGAAAAGTCAGAGAAAGCTGTTAAGTCCCAAAGAATATGTCAGGGAATCAATTCTGAGAACACTTTTTAAATGGATAAGCTATAGAAAGAATTTGCATGATTACAAATGCCAGGTCATATGAAAACAATGTCAACAAGCATGGGGTTAAACTTACAGCCTCTGGATCAGTAAAAGTGTTAATTCATCAAGATCACAGGTTCAACCACGTCTAATAAAAAAAATATTGTGTGACTAAAGAGCTTGCAAAATACAGTAATATATCATGTTAAGGCAAGTTCTCAAGGAAGAATTTTTGTACATGTTGAACAGTTGCTTTTTAGAATGGCTTTTTAAGTAAAACATAAATGGAGAAAACTTCTCATCTTAATTCAAAGTAACTCATCAGAACTGACTTGCAAAATAGCTTTAGTCAAGCCCCTAAGTAATCACAATCCCAAAATAATCAGCTTCAGGTCTTCTAGAAAACAGCTTTGGAGGAGAAAAAAATTCACATGCTAAATTTTAAGTCAGGACACCTTCAAAAAAAATTGTTCAACAAAAGCATAGCATGTAAACTTCTAGATACAGAATAGAGATTTCTTTAAGCTACCATAACTTTCAAAGTAAGCAGGAGAAACAGAGAACAGGAAGGCCTAAAATGTGCACTGCTGTTTTATTTCTAGTCTAGTTTCCTAAGGAAATGAGTGTTAGGCCATCTGACTGCATACATATAAGTCTGCCTGTGTGCAATTCTCCTCCCCAGTCATGTGAATGCACAGACCTACTTCAACCAAATTTAGCCAAAGGCTAGAAACACCAAGATGGTAGGTGTGAGTAGGGATAGGAAAAGAAAGAGAGGTATTGATCCCGGGAATCACTGCAGGGAGGGGAACAACTTCCCTCCATGCTGCTCTCCAGCCCAAGACCCACACCTTGGGGAAAACAGACTTTAAGTTAATTATCCCAGAGCTACTTTCTTGATGCAAGTGAAATTATGTTCCTGGGGCGTTTTTTTTTTCCTGTGTTAAGCCTCAGTCCTCCCCTCCTGAGAGGTGCTATAGTACAGCTACTTGCTCAGCAGCCATCAGAAGATCCTGGGACTCTGGGAGTTCTGGGCACCATCACTTAAGCACAGTGGACATCAGAGTCATTCAACTGGTCTGGAAAGGTGATCCCCACCTTTCTCAAGAAGGTAAGGATAGCTTCTGAGGCTATCGTGGCCCAGCAGCTAAAATGGTAGCTATGGAAAACGTTTTGATCCCTGCTTATCACCCGACAGTGGAGGACAGCACTCTGCACTCACCCCCAAGACCCACTGCCACAAGCTGGAGCAAGTAGGGGACAGAGCAGAAAGGGACACCACCCTCCTGTTCTGCCACCACCTCCCTCTAAACTACACAGCTCTCTGGGAAGACCTGAGCCACCAAAATCCTGCTATGTTGAGCTCTGGTGTAGGAGCACATTGCCATTCACCAAGCCTGACCCTTTCAAGGTTTCCCAACTGGCAGGTCACCCAGTCCAGGATCCTGCTGCAGGCTGTGGTAGACAGGCTGCCACCAGGGAAGACTGGCAGTTTTCCCAACCTTGGCTGGTGGCAATTGTTGCTAATGCTCCCCCAGAAATTTTGTTGCTATTGGGTTGTGCTTCTCTTCCACTCATTATTGAGTCCATTATTGACACTACTTGCGGTTACTGAATCTATAAGGCCACAGTTTTGCACAGAGAGCAGGGCCCACAAAGGAGTACTAACTAATAACCAGAAAACCAAAAACATGCTGGTCCACCTTCCCTCGTCATTCATGTATGGCATTGCAGCAGCAGGCAACTTGTTTACTATTCCATTCCTATTCAAGCCACATAGTCCCAGCAACAATTTCAAGAGTCAAGACTTGTATATGCTAAGCCATTAAAGCCAAACATATTTTAATCCATAATTGTGCAAGATTTATTTAAGGTTTTGTATTTATAGTTCAATTGGGATTGTAATGTATTTTCAGCTCCCCATACAGAGATTTGTCAATTTTTACTGCGTCTTTTCACTATGCTCTTCCACTCCAAGCACCAGCCCTTCTCCAAAGTGTGTTGCTTGCAAAATGTCTTTTTGTTCATTGAAGTGGTGGAAAAACAAAATTATTTGCAGCTTTGAACTGAACTACCTGAAAAAACAGCTGATTCTTTTACTGATGAGAAGGTAATAGGTGCATAATCCAAACATGTGGCATTGCTGAAGCTGTCCCCACTGAACCATGACTGCACCAATTGTTGCATCAACTTCTTTAAAAGGAAAGTTGTTTTTTTCAACCCAGCACAGCTACAGCAGCTTAGCCATCTCTTGGCCCTGCCTATGACCCAGAGGTCCCTCTCTCAGATGCTCTTTGCTCTAGCTCTGCAAAAAATGCATCATAAACAAAACAAAACAAAACAAATTAAAATTTGATGTTGACCACCACAGGAGCAATGTGTTATTAAATGTTAGCATGCAGCCTCTGTGTGAAGGAGTGAGCTCTGAGGGACTGACTGGCTCAGCAGCTTCACTGTGTGTATCCAGTAGTTCAGAAAGTAATGGAGTGAACATCCTTTCCTCATAACTTTTAATAAGACAGCTCATCAGCTGCGTTCACTGCATCCAGAGCAGGAAATTTGATGAGGTGCTTTGTACCAGGAAAGCACATCCAGTAAGCCTAGTGTCAGGTCCCAGTAAAGGCAGCTGTGAAGTATTATACAGATTTACCTTCTGTGTAGTTAAGAGGGCAAGCTGGGAATTCCAGGGGACAGAAAAAGCCACCCCAACTGAATAACTGTCAAAGTGATAATCCTTTTAAAAGAACATGTTTGCTGTGTGCTGCTTATTTATACAGAGCCTGTGTGCCTGGTGAAAGTTTTCAGTCTTTGTGAATTCAAGGAGGTAAAGTTTCCATTAACACAAATGAGGATGTTACATACCAAGATCCTGAGGATCTGAAAGTAGAATACTCCTTTGAATCACTATAAATGGTGGAATCTTTACAAAAGCAGACTATATCTTTTTTTTTTAATAAACCTTTTAAATTAATATTACAGTATTAATATTCTGCAGCAAAATTCCCATTAAAAACAAACATACAAACATACAAACAAACAAATGAAAAACCCCAAACCACCACCACGCTTATGTTCAGAATCTTGATTTTGTTCATGCAGCAACAAAAAAGATAATCACAAAACACACAGATCCTGGACTAATTTTTCCCACATTAGTTGTCTGGTTGGGCCTCATTTTTGACAGACAGCATGACTGGAAACTTGGAGGTGAATTCTGCCACTGAGAAACCAGTTCAATATTGATGTGCACTTGAGACTCCTGGGGATGAAGAACTTGTCTTGTCTGTGCATGCTGCTGTAGGTCTCCACTTTGACTGAAACCCATAGTTACTGTAATAAAGCTAAAAACTTAGAATGTCTCCCCCCTGATGAAATCAGTAGCGAGTGGGCCTAAGACGGATAAAATGAGACGAACTTTGGTAGGGTGACTGCCAGATGCCAGTGACTGTATTAAGCGAGGGTCTACCGCTGTCTAGGAGATAAGCAGGTTTGTCACACCAAACTGTGGTGTGTAAGTATCACAGACTGATTGGCAATTATTAAGTCTTTCCTGGCAGTGGCAGAAAAGCCCACGTAAAACTTTCTGTTCCTCTCCTCGTGTCCAGTCTGTGAAGACCCCTATGGGATTGGGTCCTTAAATTTCCTCTGATTCTGTTGTTAATTTAAACAGGCACTTAACCTGTTTCAAGATTATTTTTTATTTCTTTTAATGAGCATTTCCTAGCTATTTCATTCTAACAAAGTGAAATGGGAGTAGTTAACATGTCCATTTTCCCATAAACAAACAAGCTACTTGCCTCCAAAATGCAATTATTTTCTTTTACCTGTTTAGGAAATAACACTGCTGAAGTATCTCTGATGTAGGCGGGATGTTGCTTGCAAAAAAATGGCTGAGGCATGGGCCTATTAATCTGCTCATGCTGCACTAATGATTTCACTAATGCTTTACCTTCACATGATTGAACAGGGTTTCCCTCAGATGACTGGACAAATGAGAACAGATGATCAGCAGAGTTCATAAAAGTGAAATATCTGATAGCTGCACCCCTGTTGGTCTCACGTTATGGGTGAATCTGCATGCAGAGGGGTGAGCAGAAAGAGAAAGGGAGTTGATTGTAAAACAGCTCCATAATTGCCACATAGATAAAGCTATGCAGCAGTGAGAAACTTGTTTTAAGATGTGTACATTGCCATAGGCATGACTGCCAAAGTCTGCTTTCACTTATGCTGATAGAAACCTGGAACAGTCAAGTGACTTCAATTTGCACAAGTAGAAGTAAGAGCTGAATCTGTTCCTTCAGTAAAAAACAAAAGAGATGGTGAGAAAACCATATGCAACCTAATCAGACAAAGGGCACAAATCCCTGCATCCAGGTCCCTGTATTAATCTTATTTCCTAGTGAGACAGCTTTGCTTACACATTGCAATGTTAATGCCCTATAGCGACTCGTTAGAGCTTCTTAGGAAAAATGTGGGCACTGTTTGCAGAGTCCGGTCTTTATTATTCTTTTAACCTGAATGATTATTTCACTCTTACCAGCTTAACCTGCAGTGCTAACAAAACAAGAAGTAATAAATCTTCATCAAGACTTCTTGGTGTGGAGTGAATAACCACTGCTGATGCTGATTCCTTAAAAAAACTCATTTCTTGTACCGTAAGCTCTACTGAAGATGGTCATGTCAACTGATTAGACTTTTTACTTGGCCATATTGATTCTGTTCTACACCAATGCGGCCCATAATGCTGGCTAATGTTATTGACGAGCCATCAGTCCTGTAGAGACGTGTGGGGCTTGCAGCTCTCTCTGAACCACAAAAACCTATCCATAGACAATGATTGAGAGGAAGAGGAAGATGCAAGCAAAGCACTCAGGCTGACTTCATTCAGCCTGTAATACATTAATGAAAGACATGCACTCTGTGGGAAGAGACAGATGTGCCTCTCCAGAAGCCATTTATTTATAAAATAATTATGAATGCATGGTCAAGTCATGGATTTTCATTACGGTGTGCATGTCTAACGTTCTTTCTTTGCTCACGTTGTGCTCTAAATGAAATATAAAAGGAGAGTGATAGCAGTAAGAGGCCTGAGAGAGGTTACTCTCTCCTTCCCTTTACTGTCTATTTTGAAGCCTGAAGGACAGAAGATATCTGGCTTTGTCACAGTAATGCAAAGCTGCTTCTGCAAGGCGTACTTCAGTGGCAACTAGAGAGGCTGTCTCTACATGAGAGCAGTAGAAGGCAGCATCCCAGCTCACTATATGCTGGAACTTGTTTGAACGATGCAAGATCATTGATACCAGCTGCTGTGTGGAGAAGAGTGAGTTTGATCTTGACTGCCGAGTACAAGGCTTAACTACTAAATTCTCCATTTCATTTCCTTTTTGTTTCCTTTTCTATTCTTCCTTTTATGCTCTGCCTTTTTGAAAGCCTAGGGTAGAGGCTTTGAAAGTTAGTCTGTTTTTTTTCTGTTTCAAAATGAGAAAAGCAGAATAGAGTTATGACCTAGTCATTCAATGACTTCTGTTTTTTGAAGAGGAAGAAGACTGGGAAACTGGAAAGGAAGTCAATTATTGTATCACATCATTCAGTTTCTGGCATAATGCTTCCGTTGTAAGCTGTAATATAGTAATAGTGAGATAGGTAAACATCAAGAACTTACAGCCAAGAGTTTGCTTTGTGAGCCTTTCTAGGAAAAAGCTATAGGATCAGAACACAGAAAACATATGCAGGCCTTTCTGCAGGAAATTTTGGTGTAAATTTGAGTCTAGTCTTGCGTCTTTACAGACTTTTTTCTACTTTTCATGGCATCTATACTGTACAGGTTTTTAAAAAGGCCCATTTCCTTCCTTAGGCTCACTGGATTTTAAAGTACAAATATTACAGGGTACATCATGTCTATGGAAAAACATGCCGCTTAGCACACTCCTGTAAGTTTGCTAAAGAATATATCAAATAAGCTAATAGCCCTTCCAGTGTCCGTCAGTTATTAGCAGCACTCATCTCAAGACTGGAAGCTGAATGTTTGTGAGATAAGAAAAGTATATGAGTATAGATATTAATATTATTGCTGGCTATCTACCAAGCAAGTGACAGAACAGTTCAGGCACAGTATGCTGATCTGATGCACATGTCATACGTGTGTCAAAGGTAATGCCTGTAACAGGAAATTAGCAAGAGGAATGGACAATGAGCAGAGGAACTGAAGTAATTTAGTCCTGTTTTAATAAACAACAGCTCACAAGTAGTCTGGAGTGAAAGAGAAAAAAATGCATCGGGTGTAAGTTACTTCAGAATCATGATAGTCTATTTTCAGTGGAAGTTTTGCAAACCCATGCTGCTTACAATTTGTATGAGAGACCAGGTGGGAAAGTGGCTGAATTCATGGGGCTCAGTAATGTGAAAAAACACTTGAAGAATTTTTTTTCCCCACAGTTCAAAAAATGGATGAATTTTGCAGAGCGCAGCTGCAGTGATCTATATATATTATTACAAACAAGATAATAGTGTTCATAAGCAGAGATGAAAGTGAACAGGAGCTGGCAAAATAAATGTTAGCTGAAACTGAATCCCACTAACCTCCTGTGGAACATTTGTGATATTAACCCTCTGCACACCCAGAGCAGAACATTCACGGGGGGAGGCTGAGCACAAAGCTTGGTGATGTTTAATTTTAATTTAACACAGCTTATCCAAGAGAGACCATACATCTCCGTGGCATGGCTGAAAAGCTACTGAAGAGAATGTGAGTGGGTACATGCATGTGTTCTGGATACATGCATTTGCAGTTGTAGCCAAAATGAAGTATCAAACCAAAGTGATCTGGTTTTAGTCTTATAATAATACAAATGATTACATTTTAGGTCACACTATGTTGGTGTAAATCCAGAGAAAACTTGTATCACAGCATTGGGTTGGTTCTATACTCGGAGATAAGAATTTGTGTCTTTCTCATGCTTTTACATGGCCTTTTCTTTTTTTGTATTGCCATGGTGTTCCTCTTGAACATTACACTTCCCAAGACATTAAAAATTGGTTTTAGGCATTTTACAATACCTCTCCTCAACAAAACTGCCAAACACACAACAACAAAAAAAAAAACAAAGAAAACCTTAAAACCAAAACCGAATTAAAACCCCCCAAAAATCAAAGAAAAGAACCCTCACTTAAGTGTTACTGTATTCAGCATTTTATATTGTGTCCATTTGACTGTTTTCAAGCTGTAGCCACATATACATTGGCAGATGGAATTGGCATCAGTATGCTGTCCTCTCTTAGGACACTAACAGTAGCCTGACTCAGCCCATTCAGTAATCATCTTGGGTTCACAGCTAACATGAAATAAATCTCCACCATACTGAAGCCAATGAAAATGCACTGGCACCAGAATTTCACTGCGTAACCATCAAACAATCTGACTGAAGCATATTCCCTATTAATTTAACTAATCCTAGGCATCACTGAAGCCTAATTTCTTGTGAATCTCTGAGGTAATTAAATTGTTCTCTTTTGACCCTCCAGAGTATTTCCTTTGGAAGCTCAAGAGATTAAAAAGTAGCCTATTCTTATGCAAACATAAGTAAATTCAGCACACAGATTCTTTAATTTTTTCAGCTGCCTTTACAGTTCCCCTTTATGACAAACTGGTAATTTTTGACATGAGAGGGCTTAGAATAGAGTGTAAGTACACACCATTTGCTGAAAATGGTTTTACATGCAGAGTTTTAATGAATTGCCTTTCTTTAAGCTTAAGTTTCTCTTTTTAGAAAGCAGGAAAAATTATACAGCCTGTTTCACAACTGAATATCAGTACCATATATACAGTGCGCAGTCTACAATTCCATCAGCTGTAGATGAGAAAACCCAATTTACCAATTTGGTTTGTCAGACCCTTGCAAGTGAGTTTGTAAACATGGGTTCCCTGATGTCTGTGGCATTTCTCACTTTCTGCACTGTCATACCTGTGCTTCAGAAGAGGACAACATTTCTAGCTCGGTATGTGCTGGAGTGAGAACTGCAACTTTATTTATATACTAAATATTCTGTTCCTGTGAGTTTTCTTCAGTTGCTTAAACTTCCTTATTTGCTGTGGGCCTAGTACATCCCAAACTTAGCTCCATTGTCATTGTAATTATATAAACAACATAAATGTATTGCTTGCACATAAAATAAACAACATGTCAAACATTTTTCTTTTCATTCTTGCTCTAACTTTTCTTATAGGTTCCCCTGGAACTGAAGAGACCTCCACCCTTGCTCCCTTTTCCATGATTTGGGGAAACTGACTCTCATCAGCATTAGCCCAAGTAAAATTTTTGATTTGGTGGAAGAAAAGGAGCCATCTTTAGGAGCAGTATGTTCTCTGGACCGGTGACTCAGAGACTTATTATTTGTGCAAAACTCATGTGATGCAAACCTGTTGATAAACATAGTTCTCTGTCATTAGTTGTCTGCTTCTGTCTGAGCTGCTCTTAGCCCCGTATGTACTCAGTCAATAATCCTCAGTGCAGTATATTTCAGCTCAGGAGTTCTTAAGCACTCTTACAACTGCATGTTGTACAGTATTACTTGGGTTACTATTCAGGCACCTTTCACCTTCTGCCCTGTAGCAGTGAATCTGAAACAGCAGAGTCCTGTGCTGATGATACTCACAAGAGCACCTTTGGTGGCCTTTTTGTTGGGGGCAGGGAGGACTAGCACAAAAGAAGTCACAGGCTGAAAACAATAATAAAATATTCTTGTTACATTGTAAACATGCAGACAGCTCAATTTCTAGCATGTGGCAATAGAGGAAGAACTCCTGGGTACTCCCTTCAGAACCTAAATCAAGGGTATTTTAATTTGCAGTCCCTGCTTCCTTTCCCACAATGAGACACAGGACAATAAGAGGGAATATATTTCTCTTGCAAGTTAACTCAACATGCAATATGCAGGAGATTACTCAAGCTTACTCAGTGCTAGCAATCCACAGTTTATTGATCTCACCCTATCACTGCTTACATTTTTTATTCTTTAATTTTCTTTCCTTATTTGCTCATTAGTTCAAGAGATGGAGGGAAGGGGGGGGGAGTGTTAGAAGATATCATTTTTAGGTTGCACTGGAAGAGGAAAATCAGACAAAGGCATTGTCAAATAGCAATCCCTGAGTAGGCACTAACTGCCTAAACTTGTTTTAGATGATTTGTCCCAGCCCACACAGCATAGCAGTATCTGGCCAGCCTTGCAGCCCTCTGCAGAGGTTACTTTTGTAGTCTATATGATTCTTGTTGTGGAGGGATCATTCCTGCACCTTAGATAGGCATAGCCAAGTTACCAAAGAAGTACCTGAGAAACAATCCCCATTGAGTAAGACAAAGGTCATTGCATCTTTTCTCAACTTATAGTATCTGTAAGCAGCACACAGCAAGAGCTCCTGAGGAATTACAGATGTGTAATTGTTCAGAAATTAGTGGTTACAAATAAAAAGGAGATTTTTTTCCTTATGCTATTAAAAGAAACTAACAAGGGTGGTGACTGATAATTAAAGAAGACTTATCCAGAGCAGGGGTAGCAACGGTTTTGTCTTCATAGGTCTCTTTAATGCCTCCTTTTTACTGTTTCAAAAATCCTCACCTTCTCAATATTGTTCAGTGCACTTTTTTTTCTGAGTTTGCAAAGCTTGGCTGAGAGTAGTGCTGGGAAATTTGCACAGAATGAACATCTGATTTCCAACATTGTAAGTAAATGAACACAGATTTAACTTCATAGCATTCAATATTAACTAGTTTCTAATGCTGAAATAATGGCCTCCAGCCATCTCTGCAGTGTGCAGAGAATAGTTAGTCAGCAGCTAAGCACAACTTTCTTTAACTACTATGCTATCAAAGGGAAAGTGGGCAAAGATTGGGAATTTTAATGAACAAATGGCATTCCTACAGTTTGCAGTTCAAAGCTAAGTAAATAATGAATAGCTTGAATGCAAATTACCCCTAATTAACTTTGCTAAGTTTGTTTTTAATAAGGATAGATATGAAAAAATCACTAAGACTATAATATATTACACATACCACAAACATTGAAGCAGTGATTTTTTTCAGAGGGTGGTAAGTGGAAAGAAAGAAAATTTTTCAGTGTCTTGGATAGCAGGTTGGAGAAACAAACATCAGGGCCTATTGTATTCAGGAAGCAGAGGTGTCCATGACAGAAGCACACTTACTCAGATACCACCCAAAAAAAAAAAAAACCAAATAAAAAAGGGGGGGAAAGGAGGGGAAAGAAGGTTCTGAATTCAGGAAAAGAGGCTGCACTTCTCTTGGAACAGCAAAGCCCACACAGGAGGCAGATTTAGGAGAAAGCTCAGTAGATCCCAGCACAATCTAAAGGCCTGCCTTATGTATCTCCATCAACTTGGGTGAACGTTGGATGTGCAAGGAATGCAAGATAAGACCCTGAAGGCACGACTCATTACAAACAAAATAGTTTAAGGAAGAACACCCACAGAGCAGGGAGTAGTCCAGCACCTGGCATGCCTCACAGAAAGGTGGGTTTTCAGAAGTTTTCTGAAGCACGGGAAGGGTGTATATCCAAACATATTAACAGGACAGCATGAAAGAGAATAGCTTGATCCTGAATAGATTATATCTATGCTAGAAATAAAATTAATGTTGTATCTCTACAGCCTCTATTTGCTGAGAAATGGGCAGTAAGCCCCTGCAATTTTAGTGAATCATGCACACACTAGGCTTCAACTATTCTTGCAGATTTTAATGAAAGCTTAAATACACCAGCATAGGAAAATAGTCCAGACAAGAAGTATTTTGGAGTAGCAAGTCAGGCATTTGTCTGCACTCTGCAGCCCCAGGAGTACAGATGGTTCTGAGTGTTACACAAGTCTGATCTTTCTGTTCTTTATTCGGGAATTGCCACTTGAACTCCGAGCATAAGGCAAGTATGTTTGTAGAGAATTGTGATTATGTCCAGCTCTGCATGAGTGCTAGATATGAATCTGATGATTACTATTGTATTTATGGTGTGCAGTAATGACAAATATAATCCATTAAAATATATGTTTCACAATGAAATTGAGAATCAAAAATAAATACACAAAGCGGTTATATTAATCTTGCAGGAAAAAACTGTTTATGAAATTTACTGGCTTTTGAGTGCTTGATTTCAGTACCTTTTTGTTGCAATAGTAAAAATAATAATAATAATAATAACAATAATGATATTCCTTTAGGAACCTTGTTCTTGTTTCTTGGTTTAAACCAAAGCAAAATATTTCTCATCTCATCTAGGTGGTACTTTCTGTGTGTCCCATAATGCAAGAGCCTCAGATAGAATTACAACACCAAATTCTGGGTCCAGGCCTGCCTATTGAACATGACCCATGTTGTTCTTACATACTTGAATTCTTTTCAAACCCACTTCTCCAAAGAGATTCCCTTCATTGTAGCTGCTGCTGAATCTTCCTGCATTTTGACAATATCTTTCTTCAGATGAATATCACGTTGCAGATGGACTGCTCAGTTTTTTCTGTTCTGTTTAATTGTAACTATTGATATTATTCTTCTTTTTCTTTTCTTTAATAAGGCAGATTTTTCTTTTCTTGCATTTATCTGCTGAATGACCAAGGTCCACAATCTGTAATAATTTGTTTTGTTCTCCAGAATAAAACAATACTCTCAAATAAAAAATAACCCAGCCAGGTTTGATGGCTATCTGGAAATATTGTCAGGCCTGAGCTGTCATACCAAAAGCCTGGACTCCACATTTTCTTTCTTGTCTGGGCAAAAAGAGTCAATGAAAACACTTGGCACTGGGAAAGATCATACTTCATGTTTGCTCTACAATAACCCCTCCAAGTGATCAAGAAGAGTCCCACACTTAGTTATGCTCAGCCAGCACAGAGCTTTTTCATGTATTGGAGAACACATCCAAAGGGACTTTAAAATCTGAGCACAAACATATTGCAGGATCCCTTCCCACCCCCATAGACAAAAATAAAACTTAAGGCCCCAGGGAGTCCAGAAGAACAGTTAAAAAAACCCCAAAAACCAAAAAACAAAAAAACAACCCACCAAACTAAATAAAAGCAATGGCTTTGAAAAAAGACTTCAGAGAGATTTCTTCTGCTCAGAGAGAGAACATCTGGCTTAGGGTGAAAAGAGAAGTGGTGTCATCTGGGCAAAAAATAAAACCATTCTCCTTAAATGTGTCCTTAGAAAAAAGGAGGGAGGAAAAAAAAAAAAAAAAGAAATAAAAAGAATAATCATGCAGGAAGGGAAAGCAAGTTCAGGGAAAAACAAAATCTTGTAATGTTTTAGGAGGGCTTATTAGAGTGAAAATTAAGTGTCATGCAGAGCTTTGCTTCAGTCCTTATGTCTTTTATTCAAAGAGCCAGCACCCTGTAAACCCACTTTAACAACTCCCTTCAAATGAAACATAAAAATTAAAGACATTTACAACAAAGCTTAATAGCAGATGTCGTCTTACTGTGGGGGGTTTAGATCAAATGGTGATGTAACCCCACCAAAAGAGGTTATAACTCTTGTGATAACCTCTCACCAGAAAAAAAACCCTGGATATCTGACAAAATATGGGCTTCTATTTTTGCTTTAAATCTCACTTCCCATTGTAAGATGGGTTTGACTTTTTATTTACCTCTGGAAAATGGAAAAAAAATATGCAAGTTTGTTCCTGGATAGATTCCCTGTTTCATAATCTTTCTCCAATTCTGTGTTAGGGTGTAGCATAAACAGCACGGTCTCTGCTAGGTGGAAGGTGTGAAGGGGAGGTAGGTGGTAGACAAACTTTCAGGCAGCTTTGTCTTAGGCAGGCTGTGTTCAGGCTGGATTGCCTGAAGTGGTCAAAAAAATTTAGCAAATCAGAACAGCCCCTGTGCATTTTTCTCATTTTCTTCATAGGGAAGTCTTTTTCAGTATATCATGTAGAAAAACCAACACAAAATTAAGGACAGAAAATAAGAGGAGACCTTATTACTCTTTATAGCTACCTGAAAGGAGACCGTAGCAAGATGGGGATCAATCTCTTCTCCCAAGTAACAAGTAGTAGGAGACGAGGAAAAGGCCTC
The DNA here is from genome assembly GCA_035041135.1 of Platyrinchus mystaceus. NCBI lineage: Eukaryota > Metazoa > Chordata > Aves > Passeriformes > Tyrannidae > Platyrinchus > Platyrinchus mystaceus. Next base: position 40,639,039 of record JAWWLV010000100.1, read on the forward strand.
AAGTTGTGCCAAGAGAGGTTTAGAGTGTTTATTAGGAAAAATTTCTTTACCGAAAGGGTTGCCAAGCACTGGCACAGGCTGCACAGTGAAGTGGTTGAATCACTGTCCTTGGAGGTATTTAAAAGACCCAGAGATGTTGAACTCAGGGTTATGGTTTAGTGGTGGACTTAGCAGTGCTGGGTAAATGGCTGGACTCAATTGTTTTATAGGTCTTTCAAACTAAACAATTCTATGATTCTATTATCATTCTGCACTAATCTGTGTTAAATCAGATAATTGGAAGTTTGGATCTCTGGCATGGTTCTTAGTTGTAGTTACCCATGACACTCTTACTTTCAGACTAGTCTGCTCCATGCTGTCTGTAACAAGGTCTAGTACACAAAGTTTGCATATGCTGAGGTCCACTTTTTGGTGTCCAACCCTTGGTTAAGCTAAGGCATAACTGCTAAGTACAAATGATTTTTCATGGCCAAATGACAATTGTTACAGGATAGGGAGGACCTTAGAAAACTGGGGAATCATCTTTTCTGACTCATGAGTTGTGTGGATGTTGAAACTGGATTTTCTGGTTGTGACATTTCATCCTAAGGCATGGCTGAAGTTCTGGTTGACAGGTGTCTGACTATGCAACAGAACACACTGGTAGGCTTTCTGCTGAGTGGAATTGTTTTTAAATTATGTGTCCCTCAAAGGTTAAAGGATGAGGAGTAGACTGGCTATTGGAGAGACAAGGTTTTTTAAAATACCTTACAGATATGTACAAAATCCTAATGTTGGTCTAAATTTAGTCTCTTAGCTGGACCATGAAAAATGTTGAGCCTGTGAAAAAATTTCTCAAAATTGTTATAATATATAACAATTTAATAACTCCCCAAAAAGTAGTAGGAGAAGGTGGCATAAAACACTGTCAGAAGAGTGGGGAAAACTCTGGGTCTGGTGTGATTCCTTTCTTTATGTGTGGTAAAATAACTTTTTTTTATTCATCCTTAATTAGCACATCTCTAGAATAGTACCCCAATTATCTAATATTTTACTTCTTATTCCTCCTACCGTTTGTGTCCATTTTGCTCTGGAAAATGCATATGTAGACACCAACATTAGAATTTTATGTGTGTATGTGTATTTGCGTATTTGTGTATGTGTACTCACTTTTCAAGAAGTGAATGTTATGGAAAGATATTCAGCCTGTTTGGTTGGTAGCCGTCCGAGGGATGAGCTACGGCAGAACACAACACAGAAGCTCTGCTGCAAGAATAAACCAGAAGGCTCACTCATGCACCCCGGCAAAACTGTGCTTTCTGCAGCTGGGAGGTGGAGAAAAGAAAGGTACCTCTGCCATATTTGTAGTTCTCACACCCCAGCAGCTGGTTAGGAGCCAGTTCAGCCCACAACACAATTAAGGGCAACCTTGGGGTGGTTTTAACAAACAATAGCCCCAAGGATTATGCCACAGTGAACACCCCTTTCCTCCCCGCCTCCTGGCCATATCCCTGAGATGTCCGCTATGCCAAGCTGGGAAAATTCTCCAGGGAAATTCTCAGCTGGCTTGTTGAGCTGGTTTTATGGTCCCTTTTCCTGAGACCCAGACCATTATGAATAATTTTCCTATTGAAAATATGCTATTTTGCCATTCAAATTGCTCAGCAAGTTTAAAGAAGATTGCAATTTGTATTTAGTTCAAGTATGACTATAATCTGGGTAACTGGTTGCCTGTCAGAGATAAATAACATTTGGTCTGTTGTTGTGCAGTTGTTGTACTGGCTAGGGCTATGTGTTAAATCTAACAGGCTACCAAGTCCTTTTAAACATTGATATCCTTACTCCCCCTCCCCAAGGAAGTAAGGGTAGCTGCAGGGAAAGACAACCACCACAAAATCCTGTAGTTCTTGTGGATGAAGCCATCCATCTAGTCTCCTCTTACCTGAGAGATGTCTCATACTGCTCTGACTTACACCTGCTCAAAGTCCTGCTACTGTGGTCAGGTTGGGTCCCAAGAAATTGTAATCCTCTCACTCAAATAGTGAAAGCACAGAATTTCCAATAAGCCCCAGTAATGATAAATCACAGAGCAGGTGCGGAGGTTTATGTTATCGGGCGTGGGACCTGAGTAAAAAGGCAATCCAGGAAAATAAGAATTTTTATTACTCTTTAATTTAGGATCGTGTTCTAACATGGTGTTTCAAGATGATTTGGACTACACCTCTACACTTGTTCTAGTCCAGCATTTAACACAACCAGGCCCTATTGGCAATAGCAGAGCAATGAGCCTTAGCCAAACCCAGAGGAGAAGGAGCTTTGCTAAACACACACCTAAAAACAACACTGTCCATAGAGCACCTTGTTCCCAAGAGGAAAATTCTCCCTTGCCTTAGAGGAAAAAGTGTGAGGGAGAGAGTTTCCATGAGGCAAAATGTTCTTTGTGCCCAAACCAGAATGTGCCACGTGAGAGAGGAAAGGGTTACCTGCCGCTCTTCATTGATCTTAACTGATACCTCATGGAGTTGCTCTCACTTCATGGCAGAATAATAGATTTTGAAGACCCAAATAAGGGTGGGAGAGTAGAATTTAGTCCCAAGTTCTGCTTCTGGCTCTTACTGTAACTACCAAGCCATATGTCCTCATTTTCCATACCTATATAGGGATGATAATAATTTCCATACCTCACAGAGGTTTAACCTCTAATGTTTGTGCAAGTTGTCACAGTTTTAAGTGAAAGACTCAGAGACACCCAAGAAAATAGTTGTCTGATTCAGGTTTCAAAAATAAGAAGCTCTCTGGGCAACATCTGCATGTTGTAGTGAGGGTTCTTCTCTGTGCTTCTACTACATGGTGGCAAAGGACATAGCTAGTTCATTGTAGGTAATTCACAGTTATTTTAGTGCTCTGCTTTGTCTCTCAACTTGCTCATAGGAGCAGCTTGGCTGCTTTCTGTCGTTTTTTTTAGTGGCACAAGTGCTCAAAAATCAAGGACGAATGAAGAAGGGGGGTTTATGTGTTTGTGTATTACACCATGGCAAGCACAGCATTTATCTCCCCCATTCCAAACTTCACTGGATTTAAGATTAAGCACCAATGGTAAGTACTGTGTTTTTATTCTTCTTGTTTTTAGACAAATGTGCTTTGTCGATGAAGCATACCTCCCTCATCCCATCTGTTTCAATAAACTATGCTGTGCATGGGTCTCTGGGGGCCATCACAGGAATGTGCTTTACTCAGTATCCCAAGAAGCAGCATCTGCAGTTCCTCTGTGCATCATGGCAGGGTTTGAAATTGTAAAAAATGGCTGCATTGAACTAATGACAATGCCTATGACACTTCAGTTTCAAGTGGAGAGAATGTGTTACAGCTTCCAAGCCCTATAAGAAGCAAAGACTCTGGGAGGCACATATCAAGCCTTCAACAAATTCATTTGCTTATCTGCCCACTGATGGCATCAGCTTTTCAGGCCTTGGGAGAAGTTTTTAAAAAGTAGCCAAAACAATTAGCTGTATATCTGGTCTCTCTTGGCCCAAAAAACTGTGTTTTTCATCCCCTTTCCTCCCCAGCTTTCAGTAGATACAAAAAAAAAAAAAAAAAGAAAAAAAAAAGTGCACAGAACCCTGGGCCATCAAGCCCACCTGAACACTTGTAATCTGTAAAGAAGCAGAGAGGCAGGATGTTCCTTGCAATATAGCCTATTTTGGTCTCAGAGTTACTCGCTAAATGCTTTGATATAAAATAAAACTAAAAATAAAGGAAAAAAAAACTAAAACAAAACAAAAAAAACCAACTTGGAGAAAAATTCAAGACAAGAGGTGTAGCTGGTTTTCCTTTCATTTTAATGGATATTTTCACAGCACCCAAACCTTAAATATGGGACGTTTATCCTTTTGGAGAAGAAAGGACACAGGCAGAGGTGAGAGCAGGTACCTGATGATGTGAAAATTGAATAGTGGGTTTTGTTCTGCCTGTATAGACACAGATGCAGATACTAAATAAAGCAATAATTGCATTCTTGGTCTTCTAAATTTTCTGGATTATCCAGGTAATTTCAAAATGCCAGGCACTTGAGACTGAATTTTTCTTACTTTCTGTGAAGCCTACTCAACTTATCAAGGGCTTGCAGTGTATTTTGTGTCAAGTGGAACAACTTAAGAGATGCTCTTATCTAGTATTACGGCAGTGTTTGTAATTGCAGATCCATAGTCTTTCAAAGTAGTATCCAAAGTCTGAACTCTATGTAAGAGCTGAAACCATCACTCTAAGCCATTTCATTTTCCAGACTTACTATTTCTCCTCATTTTCTTCATTAAAACAGCAAAGGGCAGTTAATAGACTTACTATCTCAGCACAGAATACATATTTTACTGATTAGGCATTAAGGAGAAGCTGATGGATGTTACTGCATATCTTATAATGAAAAAGAGAGATTTCATAGCATCATAAAATCACAAAATGTCCTGAATTGTAAAGGATACGCAAGGACCAGGAAAACTAGCTCCTGGTCCTGCACAGGACAATCCCAAGAGTCATACCGTGTTCCTGAGAGTGTTGTTCAAATGCTTCTTAAACTCTCTCAGGCTTGGTGCCATGACCA
>JAWWLV010000100.1:40651704-40664701 GCA_035041135.1 Platyrinchus mystaceus
GCCCAGAACTGGACACAGTACTCCAGGTGTGGCCTCACCAGTGCTGAGTACAGGGGAAGAATCACTTCCCTGCTCCTTCTGGCCACACCATTCCTGATACAGGAACTATCCTCTTTGGAATTATACATCACATCTTAGTCTCTTCCATGTCTGTTTTTCATAAACACTATCTAATTGACCTCATTTTGCCTCTTGGAGGGGGGTACAAGATTGCTGTGGTGTTGTGAAGACTGGTAAGCCTTTCTTGGAGGAAGCATATTAGGGCAGTGGGGACAGGTCTCAGGTTGTGCTGTTCAACATCATTCCACTGACAAGGAAGTGACCTAAATGATAGGCCATATGTGTTTGGTCTGTGATCTGTTTGGTTTCTGAATGTTTCCAGTGGTCTACCCTTTCTAATATCTTGTCAAAGTCTTTTGTCACTCAAACATCCCTAGCTGGGGTAATGCTTCCAGATGTGTGTGACTCTGTGAGGTGTATGGCTATTGCTCATAGCCACCGAAAAAGTAACAGGAGATGAAGCCAGGTGGATGAGGCAGTGATGGGAATTAGTCATAGAAAAATAAATCAGCAAGCACTGGGTGTAGGACTGGAGGAAAGAAGTGACTGCCCTCTCAGCTGCTTACTGTGGCATGGGTCACCTCATTTGCTGAGAGGCCACAAGGAGACAGTATATCTTATCTGCCCTTACCCTCTGAGAAATTAATTCCTTGAGCTGATTTCTGACTTCCATGCTGCTCTTCAGAGGTTAGATATCAAACCACCCTGTGCTTACCACATATGAAGTGTATTTCTTGCAGTAATACTTGTGTTGTGGTAAGAAGAGGGGAGGGCACTGCCAGTGAAAGATCACCTTCAAAGTCTGGGTTGCTCATACACCAAATACTAGGACAACTGCAGACAACTGGAGACATTCAGGCAGAAGGTTAATATTGAGTAGCATTCATTTTAAAACTTTGCATCACAACAAAACATTAGCCAGGGCTGGGGGTTCTAAAAATCCCAATGTACCTGAGCTGTTTTAGTGGATTAACAGTCAGGTGTTATCAGTGAAGCAGATACCCTCTGTTTGGCTTTTTTTGTCTGGTCTCCTTTTCTCCCAGCTAGATGAAATTAGGTAATGCTACCTAGGCAGAGAACAATGTGCTTCATATGTTTTATGGGAAAGTGGGCACAGATTTGCAAGTCACTAAAAAGTATTTATTCCTCCAGTGGCATTCACACGCAGTCCCACACTGTGCTTGCTCTCTGTCCCAAGAAAAACTTTGCTCTTTGCAGAGCTATAGCAGAGGATTTCAGCAAGTTCTCAGACAGCAGAACTGTATGTGTGACTTACAAACATCTCTAGTAAGGAACAGTTCACCAAAGTAGGCTCAAAACCACCACACAGTAAGAACTTATTCAAGATTTCCTCCCAGGAAAACAAGCCCAAGCATCTAAATTCTTCATCTGTAATGAAACTAAACTAGTATGGTTCTCAGTTGCAAGACTAGTGTTCTAATTTTAATGTAGGTTCCTCATGCGACATAGGCCTTATTGCAAAACCAAAAAAGCAGCCTTCTCCAGAACAGCCGCATTCTGATCTCACTATACAAGTCAGGAATAGATCGAAGGAAGTCAGTGACCTAATGTGGATGTAAAGTCAGTGTGAGTGAAATAACAGTCCAGTAGCAGCTAACTCAACTCTGTGGGTGTCTGTGTACACAATCATTATAGCGACCCCAAAAGGAAATATGTTTGAGGATATCACTTCACAGAATATATGTGAAACCTTCCTCATAAAATTTTAAATAGTCAGCACTGTGGTGCAGTCCCTTCAGCAAAAACAAGTGCATTAGCACAGAAGAGAGCAGCTTGTAAAAGAGGTAGAGTATTCCCACCTCCCCCTTGTTCTTGTCCACTCCCACAGTTGTGATAACCCTTCACCCCCTCCCTTCCTTTTGTGATAATTTCTTTCTTAAGGAAAACAACTGCGGCAAGAAAAATAAACAGTTGGTTTAAGTTAAGAACAATAAGAAAGTGGGAAAACAAACCCTCAGAATATTGTTTAAAGCCCAGCAGTCATGATCTTCAATGGCCTTCTGATGCACCTGGAGTAGGTGACTGCACATTTCAGTGGCAATTTTGTGAGTTCTTAGAGGGACCAAAATGGAGTTGCTGGTGGTTACAGGAGTCAGGGGTCCCTCAGACCAAAAACTGCAGAATTCATCCCATAATCTGAATCTCTGCCTAAAAAGGACAGATTTAAAGTTGACTAATGGGCCTCTGACCTGGTTCCATTCCTAGGTGAACCTGCAAACCACACAGAGTACCTCCAGGCTGCTGCTGCCCAAGGTATCATACAAAGTTCCCCCCGTACTACTGTGGATCTGCAGCTGTATCCCACAGACCGTTATTTCCTGAGGTCCTCAAAGTAGGGTAACTATATTAGAAGAACAAACCCTGCCTCTAAGTATGCCTTATTAGCTTGAGCTGAGTAACCCACAGATCTAGCTTTACTATTTTCTTTCCCAGAGCTGGGGAAGACTGCAGTAATTTGCAGCTCCCTCCAATGTGTCCCACTGTGTCATTAGACTTCCTGTTTCTTAGTGTGAGAAAGGCACAATTCTCAGCTGGTTTGTTTTTCTGGAAGGCCTTCTTTGACTCGCATGAGTGGTATTGATATATGGAAAGTTAGTTGGACTGTAATAATGGGGTAAACATAGCTGCCTTTGATGAATTCTAAAAATTCTCCATGCTGTGTCATTGACTGTATAATTACAATGGCTCAGACTCTAGAATAAGCACACTCTCTTTCCATGACAATGCAGATAATCCTAGAAAATATCCTAGGTAATTGTTTAAGAGTGTGCACTGGGGTCCCTGAGCTACAATATTTCAGAAGCAGTCATCTATCCCTCACTTCTTTGGAGTGGGATCAGGAACTTGATGAAGCTAGCAATATTGTGCAACACGTTCCTAGAAGTGCTCAGGAAAACAACATTGAAGTTCATGTGGTACACTTCCGTTGCCATTTCAGGTATTCTTATGTATCACTGTCTGATTTGCACCTGCAGATTTAAATGGTCACAGGTCTCCCACAGGCCCTGTGTCAGATCTGCCAGCTCCTTACGGATGTCATGGGTATACCAGCATAGACTACAGTGGCACCACAGAAAAACCTGTGTTAAGCAAATGAAATGTGCCATGGGTGCTGGAGCAGCTGAGGTGACTGACAAGAAACTGGTAATGTCTACAGCAGTCAGGGGAAAATAGAAATGAGGAACGCAAGTTAAAAAAAAAAAAAAGGAATGAGCATCAGGCTTCAGGTGCTGGAATAAGAGTTGGGTGGCTTTCATCTGGTACCTTGTCACAAGTTCTAGAATAATAGCAGGGTAATTAAATTATTGAATAATAATTAAATAATCTTTCTTTGTCTTAATCTTCCTGCCGTGTGTTAAATGACAGGTGATAACTGTTGTCTCTTTTCAAGGAAGATGCTTAGTGTGGGACTTAAATCATTATTGCATGTCTCCACAGTGCACAGCAAAACATGGATTATTCTTTTACTGTTCTCACAAGTAAGAGAGGGAGACGGAGGAGTTCTTCACTTCTTCACTTCTTCCCTCTCTTTGCTATTCTTCCGAGGCTGGAAACCAAGATATAAAGGAAGCATTGCTGTCCTCACTACACTTACTTCTGCATTTTGCACTGAAAGCATTAGGGGCAAGTCCTTATTCCAGACACCAGAACCATACTGAGTCTCATGTTCTAATTTCTCTCTTGATTAGCTGATTTTTTATTTATTTTTAAACTAAAACACCCTTCTCTGATATGTTTTCTGTATATCCCTCCTTCTCTGATATGTTTTTCTCCTTTTAAAATTGTATCTGTTGCCCTAAGTACAGCTGAAATGAGTGAACATGTTATGTGGTGCTTCAGGGAATTCCTGAAGAATTGATTCAATTCTTCTGGGATCTGCATTCTGGGAACTGAGAGCACAAGTGCTGTAAAACCTGTTTGTGAATCAAACCCAGGCATGAATGTATATTAATATGCATGTGTGTGCATGCACAAGTGCATGTGTGTGTTTTAAGAAAATAAAGGTTGACACAAAGAAAGAAAATGATAGGCAGAAAAAAAAGACCAGGATTCTGAGGGTTTTGGGGTATGGGTTTTTTTAAGTGAAAGCTAATGGAATCCAATATAACTGCTGAAACCTTGTCATCCTTGCTATCAGTGAGAGCCTTTGAATAAGCTAAATCCTTAATCAGTATAGCCTAAGACCCCAATGACTATGTGTAAAAGTGTTAGTCCACATAAATCCTTGAAGGTTTCAAAGATTTGAAGAGCACTGGCACTTTTCTGTGTAGTGCCTGCCCTTTGTCCTTTTCTCCATGATGTCATTATTGAAGTTTTACACTCACTATGCATGGTGTAAGTTGACATTGACAGTTTCAACACTTTCACACTGACTCTGGAGGATTGTTAGCTTTGAAGCTATTTGGCCTTGAGCAGTGAATTCTTTTTTTGAGCTCATACTGGCTTATAATATCTGAGAAGGTTTGCATCAGTACAGCCCCAGCTTGAATTATGAGAGAAGGCTGGTTTCCATGTTGGAACTGATACCCACATGATAGAAATAGAGAACATTATCCCTTTTCAGATGGGCAACAAAGTCACTGTTCCTGAATCCCCCTGGGATGCAACTGTGATTTTCCTTTTTAATAACACAGTTAAAGCAACATCAGCAGCATGGCTTTTCTTGTAATAAGAACTCTGAAAAGCAGCTAGGCTTAGAAGTGACTGTAAGAATATGTGCTCTTCTGCCCTGTGATCTGTTTGTTATTAGGCTTTTTGGAAACAGCTGTATGGGGCCAGAGGCATATTTCATATCAATATAATTAAATTGAAGTATTTGATGGAAATAAAAATAAAAATGCTGTGTGGTGACTTAGACACATTGATTATCAAAGCACACAAGCACTGAAAAGCAACATAAAGTGAGCTGTTCAGACACTTACTTATGTGAGTTGCCCATGGAACTCTATCAGAGTAACACACATAAACAAAGACTTAAAGGCTGGGTCCAAAGCCTAAGGCATTATTGTCCTCTTGGTGGTAGATTTTGAGAATCCTACAGCTGAAGCCAAAGAGACTTTGCTATGTGTCTAAGAACATTTGAGACAGATGCCCCAGTGCCTTTGAGGATGGAAGAGCTGTTGCAACAGAAGAGTTGTGGTAGAGAAAATCTTCCAGGAACTGTGAGCTGAGCCTGTATCTGTCCTTAATAAAATTTCTAGTTTCCTGTGTAGTTTCCTGGTGAGGACAAAAACATGATAGTAAGACCTTTAGCTACCTGAAACTTACTAGCTCAGCAGGTAAAATGCCATCAGCTACCTTCATTGGATACAAATTACATGTATATTCAATATGCAGTGTTTGCTTTTGAAGCCTCAAAAGACTTACCAATAGTAAATCCAGTTGGAAAAGTGAAAGAGTAAGAATGGAATTAATTCTGCTTGTTTCAGTATACCTGTTTTGTTCCTTTAAATAAGGACAGAAACAGAGTAAGTCGCTAAATCAGGGCAGAAGTTTTTCCCCCACCTCTGTACATATTTAGCTGTAATCCTTTAGCCAGATACTGTGAGCAGTCACTAAGCTTATTTAAACAGTCTTGCACCTCCTGTACAGCCACAAACATTGGTATCGTGAACCCTTTTCCAGAAAAGTTTTGAATCGGTAAAAACTTGCATCCTAACAGGCAATATTTGACCATTGCAAATTCCAGAGCTGTGCACAGAACCAATAAAGTTTTAGATTTTTAGAAGGTACCAAAACCTCAACACAGCAACAGTGGTGTGAACCTCAACAGTGGTGTGAATGATAGGAAACTCTTCCATAGAACTTTTGGCAGTGGTTTATGCTCTCTGCCCTCTCATTCTGACAGTTGCTCTCCCCCTTGCAGTCTAGATTCAGGAAGGCCAACTCTTGCAGCTCACCTGGTCCCTGTACCCTCAGCAGTAACACAGGTCTCTCTCAAGACTTCCCCACTTGAACTGGTCTCAGATTGAGCCAATGTCTGCACGGGAACAACCACACTGGGTTGACACAGATTAATTACAATACTCAGGGAGAAGGGTGACAGGGTGTCTTCTCAGTAAGAAGAGAGAAAGTAAGAGTTGCCAAAACACACACTGCAGGCCTCTAAAAGAAAAGGCCCTTTCCTTTTCTTCTCTGGTCAGTTCCACTAACCAGAAGCTATGTAGGATGTACCCTCAGATGAAGTGGCATTTGTAACCTACTCACCAAGAGATGTGGACACAATTTCTTGATCTCCTGAGTTTCAGCCTCTGGAGCTTTCCCACCTGTCTGTTTTGTCTGGAGGTCAATCTTCCCATATATTATTTATGTTTATAATTAGGGGATTAAACTTCAATGACCAGTCTTAAAAGGCAATTCCATTTTCTGAGTTCTGAAAGAAAAATACATTTCCAAATATTTTCCTGTAGTTTCATATGCTGTCTTACAATGAAAAGTAAATGAATTATATCAGCAAACACTTGAGTAAAAGTATTTTACTTCTTTTGGCCACAGCAACCCACAGGCAAGGCAATAATCTTACATTAATATAAAGTCTCTGTAAGGTATGAAACTTTCACCAACAGTATAACAATTTCAATCAATCCCATCTCTGAAATTGCCTAAAACTCTTATGAGTGCAAGAACAAGCAGAACTTGATTCACTGATTTTGCAGGGCTCTCTTCCACTAAAGCTGAAAACTCCTACATGTGTAAGGTTGACTGTTTCTAAAGGACAGATGGAATTTTAAGGATCTGAACAGTAGAAATAGGTACAATGAAAAATTACAGTCTTAACCAAGTGTAACCTTATAAAAATGGTGTAAAGTGATAACATACATTCTATTATTCAACTTCTTCACTTTACTACTAGAAAAAAATAAATTGAAGTCTACTACTGAAAGTACTTTAGGCCAGATCCTCAATCAGTGTAAAATGTCGTAAGTCACTGAAATTAAGGGCTAATACTGAATTTTGCCCACAGAAGTAAGGTGGAACAACTGCATTGCATTATCCTTGTATTGTGTACAACCTGTGGCACTTCTCTACCAGTGCTCTGGAATCTGCTGGCATTACTGTACTTATAAATTGCTTCTGGCTATCTTCTGAGTAAGCCACCAGAAATATAACAAAACAAAATAAAACCAAACCCAACAACAAAAAAGTTTTCTTGCTTCTATGATTTTCTTCTACTTATATACAGCCTAAAAGTTTCATAGGAAAACTGCCTCTGAAGCTTTAAATAATAGTTTTTCTTTTCACTAACCTAGTTTCTCGATATATGGACTCATTTTACTATTAAGCAGGATCATTCTAAGGCACAGTTTTAGTATGCTTGGTTTACTGATGCTTTTGTGAGCACAAAATAGTCTCATGTCTTTGTTCTGAGGAGAACCATAGCTCTCATGTAGTAACTGACAGTTCTTGGGTTAGGTCAAAACTTGTCTTAAAGGTGCCTGACTTGGCCCTATAAAACACTGGTCCAGGACTTCGATGCTGATTGAGATAGTTCATATAAGGCAGTGTAATGTGTCAAAATCTTTGGTCAAGGTGGATTTCCTCCTCTTGGTAGGTTAAAGATAAAAGTATTTGCCAGATGAGGATTTGGGGATATGTGTGTGCTGCTGTTGAGAGCTATGATGAAATTCCTATTGACTTTCCATGGCAGCTACTACATCCTTAGTCGCCCAATGATTTCTGTCATCCCCTGATGAAATACATAGGTACAAAAATACAGTCTCCATATAACTTTTGTTTTCATTCGATGCAGCATTCCCATAATTGGAGGATGGGCAAATGGATGACAGTGAACAATAGTGAACATTTCCCAGATATCACTGTGGATTGACACCACCCCAGACTTGTAAAAATATGTTTTTTTCTCTAAAGTTCCAACCTTTCCTCAAAAGAGACTCATTTATTTATTTATTTTTATTTTGTCCACAATACATCTGTGAATGGCACAGCAGCATGAAAAGTAGCATGGAGCAAACACTGACTGGTATAAATTCTTCTGAGTTGCTTGTAGGAGGATTATTTGAGTGCTTCTGCATCTTTGGGAGTCAGAAGAGTAACTTGAAGTGGATGTTTAACAATGAGCTACCTTTGACTCTAAGGCACAAAAAAGGAATGAGACTTAATTACCTTAGAGATAAAGAAAGACCTGGGTTAAATTTGAGTTTTTCATCATCTTGCCATTTTTAACAGAGCTGAGTGGTGGGAGAGTGGGGCAGAAGACATCTGAAATATTTACAGAGTTTGGGAATAGCAAAGGGAGTAAGATAGGATAGAAGGTTAATGCCATCTTTAATATGGAAAAACTACTCTCTCCTTGTGACATACACCTTTGGGATAATCTTGATAAATGCATGAGTGTGATCAAAATGTCAGCCAGACTTTCATTAGTTTCCATCTCCCCCTTGAATCTCTTCTACAGTCCAAAAGTTGCTTGCACAAGTCTAGAGGTAGAGATTATCCAGGTTATACAGCTACAAGGACAATTTTTGGAGAGGGGCAAAAGAAATTTCACTGATAATTCCCCTTCCTCCCTGTAACACTAATAAGAAATGTGAAAATCCCACTGTGTGCATGTGCATATTCTCTGACACCCATCTTGGAGTCATGCTACACAGGATGCATCTTGTTGCATTAACCTAATAACTTCAGGGCTTGGCAAAGGTGAACTTTTGGCTAGGAAAAAAAAGGAATACTTTGGGTTTTTTAATGCCATAACTGTAAATAATGCCTCTAACTTTGCTTCTCGCTGTTCCTAGTTAAGAATCCTGCTGGTTTATTCCATTACACAGCATGATGGCATAAGGATATTTAAGGATACTTTAAAGCAGTAGGTGAGATACAGTAAGATGAAAAACTTATCCAGAATCTTTGCAGAGAGCCCCTAGTGGTCCTTAACTGACAGTCTTCAAATGTTAGGGAACTTTGCCTCCTGAGAGCAAACAGCCTCTTACATTAGTTGGCCTATAAGGTTCCTCTGTGTTTTACTCTGAAAATTATATGCCATGTTTGGACAGGATTAACTCACCATATAGTAATTTCGTTGAACTCAGTGGCTATACTTGAGAGACATCAGAAAGAACAAGAAGAAAACTTTAAAGCAGGCTCCTTGTTAATACCATAGCAGTGGGATTGGGTTGCCATCTGCTTGCTGATGGGTCACCTTCAGCCTTGGTGGAACATCTGAGAAGACATCCCTATTGCTCTCCTCTGTCTCTGCATTGAAGGCTTAAGAAGGAGCTGGTGCCAGATAAACAAATAATCTTAAGGCTTTTGTTCAAAGCTTTATAATATTTATGGTGTCAAATTCCTGAGGCTGCCTTATCACAGATGTGCAGCCACTTACTGAAAAATAAGGGTCTCTTGATGTTTTTCCTATTCTAGATCCTGGTCTCCCCTCAAAGCCTACATGGCAAAAATCAACATTAACATGTCAGTGGAGCAGTGAAACACACTTGGAACTGCCTAACAGCTGCCCCCAGGCATCATTGAGGACTGCATGGCTGCTTTTTTTAAATTATGTTTATTAGTAATAGTAATAATTATATTGATTACTATAGTGTTTTGCGTAAGAGGTCACCTGCCTCAATGAGCACACTGTATCAGTTACATGTCAGAGCAATTTTTTGAAATAAAATTTGGATTCTTCTCACAACAGAGAGGTTCTGGGTGTACCCCACACAGTTCCTTGGGGCACAAAGGAAAGCACGAAGGAATTATAGGAGAAAAGGAAAGGGACAAGATATCTGAGAAAGAACATAGAAGCTGAGTTTACTGCATGAAGCAAAGTTTTGGTATTACTGATGATGGATAAGAAGATAAAAAGCATAGAAAAAATTGTGACAATGAATCCTGGAGCAAAGTGCAGAAGAGGGGGCCAAATATAAGCACAGTGTTAATAGTGAAAGTGACCAAAACACAGTGGATTAGTAGTCTCTGAAGGAAACTGAGAAATGAGGGGAGTGAAAAGAAGAAATTGTGTGTTGAGGAAAAATGTAGTCAGTACCTGCATATATCTTCATCTATCAAAAGAAAAGAAGCATACCTTTTCCTTATCAGTGTACACACAAAAGCCAACAGTCCAAAACACGGTTTCTGTCAACATAGTTATTATATACAAGAAGAATGGGTAGCTGGGAGAGTGGGATGAGAGAATTACAGTACATTAGAACAAGAATATAGAGTGAACTTCTAAAGCCTGGGATCATGTATTTCTCACAATAAAGCAAACAAGGCAACTGGTAGAGTTCTACAGGGAAAATGACATCACTGCAGATTTTTAGGGATAATCATTTAACTGGATTAGCCCCAAAGTGCTGTGTCTAAAATCAGCATCCCTGTCTCTTTATGTACTCCAGATGAAACACATTAGCAGAAATATGGCAAGGGACATTCACAATGCACTGTTCTACATTATCAGCATTTTTTACAAATCTGCAATTAGTCTAAAGGGCCTGGGTAAATTAGGCCTCTTGATAAATGAAGCACCTAGACAGGTCTCAGATTTATTGGATCTAGCTGTCCTGCTGTCCAGAGCCTGTCGGCTAGGCTGTGGAACAGAGATGGTACAGTGGGAAAGTCTATGAAGCCAACATAACTGTGAACTGCTGAGCAAATAGTGAACAGCCCTGACCGGTTTTGCTGACTGATTATCTTTGAAAGTTTCTGCCAGGAATAATGTAAGTTTAGGGAGAATGCAGTGAGTGAGTAAGTTAGTTAAGAAATCCTCTGCTATTGCATTGACAGGGATACTCTGTGCCTGAGACAAAGATGAACACATACATATAATGAGAGAGAGGAGAGAGAGAGATGAACACTTAATGAAAGAAAAGCAAGTATTTTTGTATTGCACAAAGTCTGGAGAAAAGAAGATGCAATGTTATTAACTCTTCTCATTCCCCTGACCCTAAACAGATCCATTTGAGAGGTGAATATTTGTGCTCCTGAAGGAAAGACTGTTACTTTTCACCCACGGAGTAATTTTAAAGAAAGCAGTATACTATTATAGGGCAACTTTGATACATACAGCTATTTCCTTACATGCACAGCCCTGCTTCTAGCTATTTTAATACCTCCCCCCAGCTAAGCAGCACACACTGACGTTGCTGTCACCTGGGAAAGAAAAATGTTGTAGAGGAGGGAAGCAGGTATAGGGACTGTCCAGATCATTCTTGTTGAGATCATCTGCAGTGATTTCCTTCTATAGTGTGGTGACACCTGCCAACTCCTCTGCTCCTCTGCTGTTGCTCTTGCTGAACTCAGCTGAACAAGCCAGTTAGAATTTTCCAGCAGATGTTCAGATGTTTCTCTTCTCCCACTCTTTGTTGCTTTCTGTTTTTAAAAGCCCTGTAGGAACCCAGGTTTGCAACTGCCCCTAGCTTCTCTGAAACAGAGCACATCCAAAGTTCTGGTTATTGCAGTGCTCAGATCAGCAGAGCTAATAATTGAACTTAAAGGCACTTTATACTGGTTGTGAAAAAAGAGAAAAGAGGAAGTCAAAAGAAGGAACTAAAATACCTGGACCCATTTGTTTTTGAAGGAAGAGCAGTGGGCTGCCACTCCTGTCTGACTGCTTCTCTGCCCCCTCTTCGCTCAGCATTCTTTAGTAAACCCACATTGATTTCCCTGTCGATAGTGTTCCCTCCAATCACAAAGAAACTGTCAGTGCCAAACAAATGACCAGTGTTTTCCTGCAGCACACTTAGCTCATCCACCTTGAAAAAGCTTACTTTGCTGCTGCATCTCTCCTTTCAAATGAATAAACTCTATGTGATCTTAGAAGAAAGAAAGAAATCTCTTGTGCCTAGCAGGGACCCAAATTCACCCTGGAAGTGCACAGTGTATCCAATTACGCTGCAGTTTGATCCTGCTACTTTTCAAGACCCTCTAAATTATGGAATTAGAATGGTTTAGTGGAAAAAAGGACTTGCGACACTATCACTGTTAAGAATTTAGAATGTACCTTCTCATATATTAAATAAGGCTCTTTGAATATCATCAAAGAGATTTTAGAATTTTTATTCCTTTTTAAAGCTGTTTTAAAACTGATTAGATTTTTTAGAATAGGCTTCATCTTATGTCTGTCTATTGCTCTCTATCTTCCCACTCCCCTTTCTCCCAAGTCTTCCCTCCCGGTGATTAATCAAACTTCTCTTTGTTAACATAGGGCATTTCTGCCAAACTATTACCATTTTGCCAAAGACTGAGCCCAGCAGCCCAACACTGAGACCTGGCACTGTTTTGTGTTAAGGTCTCCTAAACACTGTAGGTGTAAAAGACTGGGGAGAATTAGCACTTTTGCAACCACTTACTCTTTCCAACAACAACAAAAGTGCCTGACATTAGTCACATAGAAATGAGAAAAACACCAAAAAAAAGGGGGGGAAAACATGAGGGAAAGCTAAAAGTTCTGGTGTCCTGGGCACTTGAAAAGCATAAAGGACTCTCCTTCAGAAATGTCTGTTGGTTCATCAGTGGGGAGGCGAGGCCAGATATATGTCTGTTTGTCTATGCATGAATGAGCATTTATCTGTATTGCGGCTGAGGGCATCTGCATCCATGCAGCCTAGCCTATGCAGCGACACCTTGAAAATGTTGACATTCACCATTTAAAAGTAATTAGCAAGGCTGTTGTCTTTAAAATATTCCCTATGCTGAAAATGCTTACAATAATAATCACTAATTTCTTTCAAATGGGAAACTGGAACCACTCCATCTGGGTGGTGATCCACAAATGCATGAGGGCATATGTATCTGTGTGTGTAGGGATATATATATCTATGTGTGTGTGTGTACGTATATAAATGGCCAGTCTTCGCGAACGAAGATCTGGGAAAGGTGTTCCCACCTTTCAAGCCTGAGCAATGGATTTTTTAGGTGAGACACAGCCTGCGCTGAACTGAGCCCACCCTTTAATCCTAAG
>JAWWLV010000100.1:40703522-40716592 GCA_035041135.1 Platyrinchus mystaceus
CAAAACAAAGCAAATAAAAACCAACCAACCAACAGAAAAAAACAAACACCCCCCTCCCTCCCCCCCCAAAAAAAACCCCAAAACAAAACCAAAACAAAAAAAAAACCAAAACAAAAACAAACAAACAAAAAAGCCTCAGTCAAAATCTGAGCCAGGAACCAGCCATGAAACAGTTCTGACATCTAACCCCAAGAAATTCTTTCTTCAGAGATTGTCATTCTGGGAATGGGGGAGGTGGAAGAAATTCCCCATCTTTCCTACTCATTTACAGCCTACTCAATGCAGTGTACTCCCAAGATCCCCTGGGATACCATTTCACCACGGCCCAGGATGAAGGGATGTTTAGCAAGCTTGGAAACCTCCTGGCCCCTTGAAGTGAAGCAAAATAGAGTGGTACTGCTACTTTTGAATATTCCTGGTTTAGTCCACTTTTATGCAATTCAGCCGGTTTCAAAGGACACAGCCCATGGGACCCTATGCGAACCAGGCTAAAACATGGAGTTTCTACCCTTGCAGGAGGGTTGACTGTTGCAGGACTCTTTTGCCACTGGCAGTGCCATCACCTGCTCAAACTCCTACTGTGGCCAATCACAGCACTTAGAATACTCAAAAAAAAAAAAAAAAAAAAAAAAAAAAAAAAAAAAAAAAAAAAAAGCACATGGCCCTAAACCCAGTAATATATTGTACCACTTCCATAGTCCCTGGAATGTGGTTTACTGACCTCTGGTGGTTATCAAAGCTACAAGAGATGTGACTTATCAATAGAACCTGGAAAGTTAAAGGGGAAACATTTTTAACTCCTAAAGGACGTGTAACCATGGTGTTAGTCAGTGGGGGAAAGCTGAAGACTTTAATCCCAAACTTCAGAAGTTACTGTCCTATACTGCAGGCAAATTAAAGTGTAACACTTAATCCTGTATTGCTTTAGGCTGGTGCCATTTTACCCAGCAAAAGGATCTTAAGTAAAGGAAGAAGTGGTAGCTTCTCTGTCACACATGCTGTCACCTAGAATGTTTTCTTTACTCTTCGTGTTTGCATGACCCAGCACTCCTACCCCTTACATGGCCCCTGTGTCCCCTGAGAAAGACTCTGATGTCCTCTGGCACCAGACTCAGAAAGGATGCCTGCAGTGGCAGGTAGGCAAAGCCATGAAGGCTGGAGGAGCAGAGACAAGCTCCTTCTCAGGCTTATAGATAGTCTGTCCCAGGAAAACTCTGGGTAAGGCTTAGTGTTACTTTTCTCTTTTGGGCCTAAACACCTGGTTTAAACTTATCTTTGAAAGCAAGTCTAAGGTGAAACGGAGTCAGTGACAATGTACACAGGGTCTGAAGAAGGCCAACTCCCAGACCCACCTTCAGTTGTTGGAGATACACTGCTTTGCCCCCTAACCCTGACAGTCCTCCCTACCACACACTGCCCAGCGAGTCAGTGAGCAGCCCAGGATTGCATTAAATTCATCCTCTGAGAATAAAAAAAAGGCAAGTCCTCCATCTTAAACATTATTTAAGTCTCCTATGAGTCATGTTTGTCCTTGGTTGTAGTCTTTCCAAGGAAGTACTTTCCTTTGCCCATGGAAATGTACACTAAACATAAACACAGCTTTTTCAGTGACATTTGACCATTCTAATGGCCTTACAATCTTCAAGGACACTTTCTGTTGTTCTCTGCTAAGTCCAGATTCTTCCTATTTGTGTTTTTTTCTGACAGATAGCGGCTAAAACAGATTATAGTCTATTTGAGTCTGAAATAACTTCCGGTTACATGACTGCCTGAAATTTTCCATTTAACAAGTGACATTCTCTCCTTTTTCTTGTTACCAGTCAACACGTATTACTCAGTTCAACCCTGTACTGTCTTATCTATTTTTCTAGCTTTGTCACTGATCCCTTAAACTCCTGAACTGCTAGCGCTGTTCCTCATGATTTGTTGAAATTACACTGAAGTAACTGACAGAGACAATACCAAAAAGGATTCAAATGAGTATCCTTTTAAGATCAATCTGCTGTGAAAAACTTGCTCCAAATGAATTATCTTTAGCCCAACTCTGACTTAGATAGAAGAGATAGACTTCTGTGTTAGAAAATAGTGTAACAGATGGCCAAGAGGATGTCTGGTTTCCATGCTTCTGGAAAATGAAAAACTACATCCATGCTAACTATTCTAAAAATGAGATTAAACTCAGGTAAAAGCATTGTGTGACTATGGCTTTATGGAGAGTTCTCAGGCTTATTTTAACACTGTTTTTAGTCTGAGTTTATAAAGGATCCATAGAATACCACCCTTACAGATGACTCTTGGGACAAATGATCATCATAAAGAATTAGTTCTCAATTCATTTGTGTAAGCAGGTGTAGACTGCTCTTTTTACTATTTGCTTGGTGAGACAATAGTTCATTTCTTTATTAAGGGCTAAAATTTGTCCTCTGATATGTGTGAATGACTCCCAATGAAGTAAATAAAAATGTCAATTAATTATTTAGCTTAGTTACCGGGGTATAACTAAAGCAATAATTAGAAGAAATTAA
Organism: Platyrinchus mystaceus; assembly: GCA_035041135.1. Taxonomy (NCBI): domain Eukaryota; kingdom Metazoa; phylum Chordata; class Aves; order Passeriformes; family Tyrannidae; genus Platyrinchus; species Platyrinchus mystaceus. The sequence goes on from JAWWLV010000100.1 coordinate 40,706,048, forward strand.
AAGAAGAAAAACATAGATTGACTATCAGAAGAAAAGCCCAGGCAGTGAGACTATTTGCATACATGTCTGTTTCTATTCTTGAACTGGATCTGGACTATGCTTTGCCCATTATCATAACATTAGGTAGTGGAATAATTTCTCAAGGGAAGAGAACACTTGGGAAAATTTAAATTAGATTGGAGAAACATCAGGAAATATAGCACAGAAATCAATTCCACATTAACAGGAAGATATAGTGGTTGGTCTTTATCATCTCTGCATTCTATATCTTATAGCTTATATCCAACTGCAGGATATAGAAGTCTGAAGATATGAGAGGAGCCATTTGTAGTTACTGGGTAAGTAAATACTTCTCCTCCTTACCACAACCTATAATCTCCTATATGGAAGGTGTCTGGAGCCTACAGAACACAGTTTGCCACACCTTTCTCAGCAATAAGAAGAAGTAGATTGATCGAGCCAAGGCAGTCTCATTGTAGAGCCTCGAGTGTCCCTCATGTGCAGAATACACAGTGCTTACAACTACTGGTGGCAAAGTCTGGTATTGAATGAAGGTGGCTCTATGCGTTGCCATGATGTGTGTCCATGGATGAAAGTAAGCCTTGCCATTCCTATTGAAGACAGCCAGAGTAAGCCTGCTGATCATTTGGATCATTCAATTATGTTTACATCAGAAGCAAGGCACACAGACAAATAGTGTAACAATCCCACTGCTGTGTAATCTAACTGCAGAAATTTGGCAGTCTGCTTCCTTGAGATAGGAAAAGGGTGCATTGCACTTGTGCAGCCTGTGAAACTTGAACAAAGAATCTGTACAATCATCTTTAGCATAGAATAAAATATCAAATCCTATGTTCTTAGTATAAGGAAGTTGAAAATCACAGATGCAGAGGATAATGTGGGAAACATACAGGGATAAAAACTGTTCTGCAAATGCACAGTCACATGCATACTCTAAACCATGGCAGCAGAAATTATGGCAAAGCCTTTATGTTCTCTGATAATACAGCTCTTCAAAACAGTTAGTGGACTCTCCCTCTGTCTATCATGTCACACAGGACAAGGAATGGGACAGGGCCTTGGCGGTTCTCAATTCCTAGACATGCCATACAATCCAACAAGCCAGCTTTATAAAGGCACACTGAATGAGGCTCTGTGCCTGCAAGGGAAATTTAATTGGATTTCTTTATAGATTGCAACAATCTAATGAAAAATGATGTAAGAATAGCATGATTCAATTTCAGCATGCACTTGAATAATAATATTTTTTAAAAGAGAAAATTCTTCATGCACACACAGAAAAAAAAGTTAAAAATGAAAACAACATAAACCAATCCAAATATACTGCATGGCCCAACTTTATTCAGGGCAGCACAGACATTGTGTGTGTCATTGTCCCAAGATAGGATATAAAAGCACAAATTATAAACCATTTGATGTGCTTTCATAGCTTCTGGATTTGACTTTTTGGAATAATAATGGAGTCTTTCATTTTGCCCTCGTACTTTGAATCAAAGTGATTTAGAAAAAAAAATTATTGCTTCATCCATCTATCAGATCCACCTCAATGAATAATGATGAGTTCAAGTGTTACAGGTTTGAGCTGCTTGGATGTAACTTAAATATTCTCTGCTTTTTTGCATGTTTTACATATGTTTTTCACATTAAGTAGTAGCTAAATACAACCATACAGCCTTTAGATTTCTTAGGGATACATGCAAGGTGCTTGCAACTGTGCTTGTGTGTTTGTGCTTGTGTGGTTATATAGCATACATGCCCTACAATTGTACCTAATAGGGCGATGAAGCTGGTGAAGGGTCTAGAGAGTAAGTCATATGAGCAACGGATGAGGGAGCTGGATGATGAGCTCATTGAAAAAATGAGTCTCAGAAGTGACCTTATCACTCTCAACAACTACCTGAAAGGTGGCTGTAGCAAAGTGAGGATCAGCCTCTTCTCCCAGGCAAGTAGAGACTGGATGAGAGGAAATGGTCTCAAGCTTTACTAGGGGAGGTTCAGGTTGGACATTAGGAAGAATTTCTTCACTGAATAGGTGGTTAAGCATTGGAATGGGCTGCCCAGGGAGGGGGTCATCATCCCCGGAGGTGTTCAAGAAATGACTGGACATGGCACTCAGTGCTATGGTTAGTTGACAATCTTGGAAGTCTTTTCAAGCTAAATGATTCTGTGATTCTGTGATTCTACATACTAGCTTAAACATGGCACCTACCATGACAATTCTCTGTTGATTTCTTTTACATCCAGATACAGCAAATTACTAACCCTATGGTAACTTCCTGTGGTAAGGATATCTTTTGTTGTATTTAATGTAAAGTGAAAAACAGGACTCAAACTATAATCATACTCTTACTTAATTTTGCTTGACTTTTAACCTGCTTATGTTCTTGTCTTTCAGTGCATGACAAGTTTTAGACTGGGAATGTAAAAGTACTTTGTATCATTTTCAGTGACTTCAGCATACAAGGAGGGAACAAATGAGATTAATGGATCCAGAAAAGAGCGGTAGGAAGTTTGAAACTGTAGAATGAACATGTTAGTTTTATGCTTCTGGTAAGATTATCATCAATCTAAATAAGATTGATATTGGCATTAAAGATTCATCATTAGTTTTTAAAAAGAAGGTTTTCTTTCATACATGACTGAGCTCTTGTTTTCAAAATTACAGTTCCAAAACTAAAGGCTTTGAAATAAAATGTTGTATACCAAGTGCACAATTTTGCAGGAAATCTACATAGCATTGACTTGCAAAATTCATAGACCTGTCAGTATTATCTATGCTGTAGTTAATTCTATCATTAACATTCTTTATTTCAAAATTTCTTCTACTATAGGGTTTTTTTTGTTGTTTTTTAGATTTTTTTAAATACAACGTTCTTATTTGGAGGGTCCTAGTATTTGACCTGCTTCAGACTGATGCCAGAATGGTTTATGGTCTTATATTTGTTGATACTTGAAGAAGGATTTCCTCAGACAGCCTACCCCCGCCTTTTCAAGTACTGCGTCTTTCTTGAGGCTGACAAATTCTTCTACTATGTTTTGACTACAGATCTGAGGGTTCAAGCCCCAGAGGTGCCTATAACTGGCTTCATACATTTCACATTTTCCCCACCTAATATTTAATTTTATGCTTCTTCTGAGCCTTTGCTTTGGAGAAACTATATGAAAATTATTATTTTTAAAAGAGTTAAGGTTTCAGGTGGAAAAAAGAAAGATTGAGTGGGAGACTCAGTGGGTTAAACTGACTCATTTACCACCCAAGCAGCTGAAAGCCTTCTAGTCTGGTAGCTCATCTGGTGAACCCAACATGGACCTGTTGGGGTTCATTTTACATTTAGCATTAATGTCCTTGGAATTAAGAGGGGAGGTGGGAAATACAGTCTCTTGATACGAAGTCCTACAGTCAGAAGGGAAATTTCTGAATTATTTTGTGGAGAAATCTAACCTGACTACAGTGGACCTGTGGAGTGAGGCCAGTGGAGAGCCACAAAGATGGCCAGAGTGCTGGAGCACCTTTTCTACAAAGACAGACTGAGAAAGTTTAGGCTGTTTAGCCTGCAGTAGACAAGGCTCCAGGAGGCATTGGAGCAGCCTTCCAGTACCTGAAGGGAACCTACAAGAAAGCTGGGCCTTTAGACAAGATCATGTAGAGACAGGACAAGACTTTAAAATGAAAGAGTGTAGATTTGGATTACATATGAGAATAAATTTTTTATTGTGAGTGTGGTGAGGCACTGGAACAGGTTACTTATAAAAGTTATGGATACCCCAACCATGGCAGTATTCAAGGCCTCAATGGATGGGGCTTTGAACAACCTGGTCTATGAAAAGTGGCCTTGCTCATGGCAGTAGGGAGGAGGGTTGGAATTAGGTGATCTTAAAGGCACCTTTCAATCCAAGCCATTCTGGGATTTCCGTAAAGAGGAAACTATAATATTCAAAATATGTAGGGAAAAATGTGCAAATGTGTAAATATATAAATATTTTTTAGAATGTGACTTAAATTCTACAAACTGAAAAAGAGCACTAACAGAAAGTCCCCACATTTTCAGAACTTTTCCTGGAAGAATCCTTAAGAATAATAGAGAAAGTAAAATGACTCTAGTGTGTTAGTAGAGTGCTGTTAAAATTTAACTGTCTTCTCTAACCTAATACTTGTGGCCTTGCATACTTCTGGGGGTGGGACATACACAACTCTGCTGGGCAACATGTTTTCCAGCGCCTCATGTGTTCCAGGGTCTCACCACTGTAACACTGTACATGATCACATTTTTGAGATAAATTGTTCTGATCTGGAAAACTCAGCTAAGAGTTCTTTACATTCTCCTAGGTACAGAAAAATTTATTGAAATATAAGGAGGTAAAGGACAGTGAACATTTAAAGCTGGGTGGATGAAAATTTTGCCATGGAAACTCATTAGTCAACACTGGGCCTTATTGAACTTCACAGCTTTCTAGCTTTAAAGTTTATGAGCTTTTGTTTTTGATATCTAAATGCTTTGTGTTTAGAAAACAAAGGACAAGGGTTGTTACTTGATCTAATTCTATCTTCAGAAATATTTATCTGTAAGCAGGGATCTCTGACAATATTAACATCCATCTCCCCCAACATTCTATCCACAGTATCACTCTCAAAGTTGCTATTCATTACAAAGTACACATTATCCTACTAATGTGAAAGAATAATCCACTTAATAATCCACTCTGCTAGGAGTGTAGAATATGGGTTTCCTTTTGTCTTTATCTGGAATGGCAGACACAATCTCATCAGAGGGTAGGTGTGTAGGTTGATACTAGAATTGTTTTCTGTATAAATACTGTCATGAAAGCAAAGCATACAAGAGCAATAGTCTGTGTCTGATGACTGAAGAGACCTAGCTTGTACAAATGGAGTATTTACGTATTAATTATAGTTCTGAAAGACTTCTTCAACATCCCTACTTAAGAGCAGAAACATGCTATTGAAACTATATTCCTCACTACGTTATTTTGGTAAGTGTAGACTTCAATATGCTAGTTTGTTTTGCATCAATATCTCCAGTGTCGCTAATCCTCATTCTTCAGGCGTTTAAGACTAAGATATGTTAATTCAGAGGGAATTCAAACTAAATAGGCAAATAACCTCCCTGTGAAGTTCCTTGACATTGTTTGCTATATATGTCACAGCAGAAACAAACAACAAACTGCCTTATATACACATTTTTGTCTACTTAAATAACTGTTCCATGATATACAATTTTGAAGATACAGATTGTTCATATGTATTTAGAAATTTAGACCACAGAACCTTCATCTAGCAGTCATTTCTTTTTCTTTGTTAAAATATTCTTGTAGCTGATTTAATGTTAGGTAAATACACTTCACCTGGCACACTTTCACCAGAACTGGTGATTAAAGACTTCTGAGCTTTTTTATTCTAGATAAAAATAGATATCTTCCTTGGACATTTGCTTTCTCTTCCTCAACACCTTTACTTTTTGTTTCAGTAGCAAAGTAAAAGAAGTAGAATGTGAGTTGATTGGAGGAGAAGTGCTGAAAATTTTGTCAGTTCCACTAGATGTAAAACACCAGAAATGTCATGGGTGTGGGAAGGTCAGGTGGACCATCAGCTCCTGTAGGAAATGGAAGTTCACACCCAAGCAAAGGCCAGACCATGCTTCCAGGTCAGAGCATTTTGGGAAGACTACAAAGGCTTTGAGCAGTTCCCCCTTAGACTCTGCCTAGTGTTCAAGTCAAGGAAAGCTGAACGAAAGCAAACAGACATGCCTGTCACTTCAAGGAGAAAGCTAGTAAAGACATGTGTCCTGAGAATCACTGTAAGGATGGCCAAAACTAGTAGCACCAAAGACAACAGCAACAAATCCTAAAATAGATGGAAAATCTAGTAAAATTTATTCAGAGTAGGTATGTAAAAAATAATATATGAATAATTATAGAAATTTTAAATAGGCTCTGAGGCCAATTGACATCCATAGTACTGAATTCTCCGAAACTGCAAAGCAGAGTAAGTCAGTTTGTGCTGGCTTCTGAGGCCACCCTAGTAACCACATGAGAGACCAATGGTTGCCATGAACCAGGGACCACGTTGAAATAGTGAAACTATTTCACTACCTTGAAGAGTTTCCTGGAACTGTTAATTATATAATGAAGATTCACTAATGAAATCCATACTAATAAAATCCACAACTCAGGGTTAGATAAGCCCATGTCCCTCAGAGCTACCTGATCAAATGACACTAGTTTGGATATTGTCTCCCATATAATCTACTTGGCAGTACATTGTTTCTCCTTTACAGGTAAGGGAAGTAGTTGAAACAAGAGATACCCCTTGCTAAACTGTGAGCTTCTGAGTCTGTTCAACACAAAAAGAGAAGCAAATACCTTGAACAAAAAGGGAACAAATACCTTGAGAGTTGAGGGCACTGCCAAAGTGTGCAAAAATGGAGTTAGGAAAGCAAAAGCTCCACTTGAATGAAAATTGGCCAGAGATGTCAAAAACTGTAAGAAAGGGTTCTTTGGGTACACAAGGTACACAAACAACAAGCAAGAACAGAAGGAAAACATTTGCCCTTTGATAAACAGGAGAATGGAATTATTCTCCAACAATGCTGAAAAGGCAGAGGTTCTCAACACTTCCTTCACCTCTGTCATCACCAGCATAGTTGGGCCCCAGACTCTGGGAATGAAAATCCAGATTGTTGCCCACCACAAGAGATGAAACTCAACTGTACTGTATGTGGCCCTTCAGAGAAGCAAAAGAGAAAGATAGGTTATTTAAATTATTGGGAACCACCATAAACTTTTTTTTCTGGTGGATATAACTCAGAAAGTGATATATGTAACAATAGATTTCACAACTTGAGCTGCATCAATTGAAATCAGCTAATTGTGCTAGAATAAACAGGCAAAAAGCAGCCAGAACCAGATGTTTAGAACCTTTGCTAGTTTTGGTGAGCATAGATCCAAGTGAATCAGTGGGGACATCTCATTTTACACTGACTAAAAATCATTCAAAGCTAGGAGACTCTTATTGCTGTTCAGACCAACTTTTCTGCTTCTCAATTTAATCCTTTAATTCATTACAAATTTTCTGGCTTGAGTTGCTCAGATTTTTCATACTCTTACAGCATGGGTCTGCAAACTATTAATAGAGAAATGCTGATTAGCTCAAAACTGATTTATCTGGAAGAGATCCTGAAAACTTTAGAGTTAATAGGATTTAGGGAGGAAGGGACTCAGAATACTTTGCAGGCACCAAATGACCAGAAGCTGGGCTTTTCTGAAGCAAATTTTCTCATCTAGGCACCCAATTTCCATGAAACTCCTGTAAGATTTTGTCCCTCAAGGCCATTTTACTTAAGAAGTTTCCATTCCCTTTGGCTTCTAAAGTTCTCTATGAGACCTAGTAGTTACTGATTGTATTTAGAAAAGTTTCTGCCACATCAGCCTCATTTTAAAGAAATCTGTGTTGATTTTTGAAAGCTATTGTTAATACCTTTAGAATGCTTTGAAAAATGGGGCAACTGTTTCAAAAACTGTTACACAGGAAACATCATAGGGTTTTGCTTGACTAATTTGTTATTGTTTGTCTCTGGAAAGTAAAAAAGCATATGTTGGCATGCTCTGATCTTCCCAGCTCTCAAAAAGTCTCTCAAAAAGGTGAAGCATTCACCAAGAAAGTGCCATCAGTGTTGAGAAAGGATTTCCCCTCCTCCAGTCCTCCAAGGGCTAAATATGTTAATTTGAGCATGGGAGTAATTCCCACCTCTGTGCTCAGTAGCACTCGGCAAGACTCCAGGAACTAACATCAGCAACAAGGTGTCCTTCCAGACTGAAATACAGATTAAGATCTTGTGCATGGCCACATGAACAGTTATTTACTTCAATCAATCCATCATACCCAGATTTCCATTCAGGATTTTAATGGAGAAATGTTTAATATTTAATAATATGCCTCCTTGTAAGTCTTGTTGTTATAAAGCTAATTCACCCTCTGGTTGAGCTCAAAGGCTATGCTGAGCCTCTCTCTAAGTGAACGCTTTACAAGTAAATCCATCACCTTCTAAATACAAGGTGCAGATCTTTCCAGCTGCTGACATGTTTTAAAACATGTACCTTTTCTTTAAGGAGAAACATCCCAAGTATCATACAGTCTCCAGTGGAGAACAAAATCTGTTGACTTTTTCTTAGCTTTCTTGATGTTGAGATAATTGTAATAGCAAGCGTACACTTTGCAGGAGCTGTAATTATTGGAAGCACTATAGGAAGCATATAAGTATGTATGAGTTAGATTTTTTTGCTGTACTGGAATAATAGAACCCAGTGTATCATATAGTTAGTCAAGTCTTTTTATGTTGTAGATTGCTATGGTAAGAGTGTGGCTGATAGACAGAGGGTGCTCTAAGAGGAAGCAGGCACTCTGTGCCAGAGGGATTTTTGTGCCAGTGTGGAATCTAGAGGGGAGCAGTGGGCTCCTTTCTCTATATTTGCCTCCTTCAGCTGTCCAGTGAAAGGGAAAAGGAGAACATGGCTTCTCCTCCTTAGCTCCTTGCTTAGGTGTTCCTTCTTAAGGTGGTTGGGAAAGGAGAGCTCCTGCCACATCCCCAGATGTAAGTGCTCTCACAGAAGCAATTCCACATAAAAACTGGTATGCTTCTTATGTTCTGGGACGTAGGAGCATATCACATTTGGTATATATCCCTGTCAGTAGAAAAAAACACACATGAAGCCAATCTCTCTTCAAGCTGCTGAAGGAGGCTGGGAAGAAAAGGTGTGCTGGACACCCAGTTCCTGGATACCAAAGATACCTACATCCAACACAGAAAGCTGAACCTTTGTTATTCAAATCTCCTGGGTTGTAACTTCAGGCCCAAATTGCAACTCAGAATTGGATTATACCTGAGGCCTCAGTTGGTTTTGATGAGTTACTTGCATCTGTAATAAATATCATTTCAGTGTTTTATAAATCTGTTTTTGGGCAATAAGGTGCTTTCATTGTAATGATAGATGTTTCAAAGTGTTTTCTCAGAAACTGATGTAGGATTTGTAAAGCTCTCTTGGGCCTGCTACCATGAAAATGGAGAAGTAAGAACTGACATGGGTGGTTTCTTTCAAACAGAGACCTCTTTCTTTCCCACAGTTGTCTTCTGACTTCCATGCTGCAGAAGCTGGCAGGATTCACTTTCAGAAGTACTGGGTACCTTCATCACCAAATGAAATCAGGCTCTGATTATGCCCTTTATATACCTGTATTCAGTGAATTTTGCATGGAAAGTTGCAAAATGGCGAGTAAACCTCATAATTCCCCAGAGGAATACACACAGCCTATTTGTTTTCTCACAAAACAAAATAGAACTAGCATGCATTTTGGAGCCACAGTCCCTGGAAAACATCAACACTCTGACAGTTTCTTCCAGTCAACCGTTCTGAACATAACAGTTTCTTCCAGTCATCTAATCAGAAATTAAGTGTCTACAAGCCAGAGCACAGAATACCTTAATCTCATTTTGCAGAGCAATTGTGCGTCAGGACATCAGTATTTAGACTAATATTGTCCTGTGATTTTTTCCTAATCTATCAATTTCAAAATTATGATCTAGGATAGGATAATAGTAATTTTGGCAGGTGCCATCAGCTGAAAACCCTTCACAGATTGTATTTCATTCTTTCATATAACCCAAGGAGAAAGGTCGTAGCTGTGTCTATCTATATCAAAATGTTACCAGCAGGTTCTTCTCTGTTTGGGTGTTCTTTGTTATCATACCATATGGCATTTTAGCAAAACAGTAAATATCCTTAACCATGTGTATATGTAAAGTTAATAACAGGGAACTGTGTATTGAAGACAAATCCAGATCCAAAAATAATATAGTGTTTGGTTCTGTCAACCTGCTTGATGAACTTTGACTCTTCAGTTTCAATTTATCTATCAGCAAAACCAAAAATGGATGCATATGAAAGCACTTATGAAGAGTGAGGTGGAAATTTAATGCCACAGTTTGAAGTGGGAACTGTTGTCTAAGAGAGCGTATTTCTGAGGAAAAAGCAAGTAGAAATTAATTATTTTTATGAAATTGAGCTGTGGGGCAGAGGGAAAACGTATAACTGCTGCTTTTTTAGAGACATACAGAGAATTAAAATAAATGCTAAGTTGTTGTCATCATCATAATAAAAAAAGATTCCTGTTTCCCTTTCTAGTCAATAGGTTCTTGAGGCACTCAAATGATATAGAATTGGGTCCCATGTTTTGAGAGCCACTGTTGTGAGATCTGCCTTTCCTCCTTCACAAACAGGAAGATAATGACAGAACATGCAGGATACTACAAATGTTTAAGATTTAGATAAGTGTTCTTCTAAAATGCTATGTGGCCAGTCTTCGCGAACGAAAATCTGGGAAAGGTCTTTTTACCTTTCAAGCCTGCGCAATGGATTTTTTAGGTGAGACACAGCTTGCACTGAACTGAGCCCACCCTTTAATCCTAAGGTTCATCTGCCAGGCCAAGCAGGCTTGGACAATGGCAGTGAGGT
>JAWWLV010000100.1:40716692-40729342 GCA_035041135.1 Platyrinchus mystaceus
CCCTAAAATGCTATAGAACTTTGATTAATTTACAGTAATATCCTATGGGTGTATTTTTCTGAGTTATCCTGGGTATTTCTGCACTTAAGATATAATTTCTTATTGGGTAGACACATGTGACCGACTCCTCTTGTGCCCTACTTGTTAGTAGGAAACCTTGAAGATGGCAGAGTTACTTAGCCTAGAAACAGAAATAGTCTGTGACAGCTGAGGCAGGAATGAAGGCTTCTTATAAAGAAGAAGAAAAATAAACCTCTGCTGTTAGTGATGGCTCTTAAACCTGTGTATTTCTTATTCTTTCTCTTTTTTTTTTTTTACTTTTACTTCTTGTGCTATTATGTTAAGTATGTGCTATTTCCATTTTTGGTTATTCATGAAGCAACTTAAAGGTGCTACATTCATGCAGCTAGTTTTCCTGTGTTGCACTAATAGGTGGAGATTGTGTTTTCCTAAGGAGTGGTTGTCATTGATCAAATTTTTCTTTATATCCATAGTGTGCTTTTTCATTTGGTGACTGTGCCACCAGTTTTTCAAAAGAAACTACCTCTTCTAGCAGAATAAAAATAGAGGAAGATGTTTACTTTCAAATGAAAAAAACTGAAGTGATACAGGCAGTTGATCCAAAAGAGCTGGAAGGGCACTGAATGAGCTTGGGCCAGGCATTTTGTGTCTTGTCTTACCCAAGACTGAATAATCCTGTCCTGTCTTGACTCTTAAAATATTCTGAGTTTCAGTACAGAACTGCAAAGGGAGGAAAGGATGTATCTGTGGATACCTATATAGAGAAATGAGTGTGTGTAAATACATGCATGTATGTTTATGTAAAATTAAGTTGGTTTGTCAAATTCCAGACTCATTCCCTTACCAATAGAAATTATCCAACTAATAGTAAAATTACATATGTATTACATATACTCCAGTCAATATACTGCTGTAACTCTTAAGAACTAGTAACACTGTAGAAAGAAGAGAGAGTCCTTTTTCCTAAACATTTTTTACTGCAGACTGGACTTGAGAGGAAAAATGGCTAGAAAATGGACATGGGGTCTTTGAGGAGGGACAGGAGGATTAGAGGAAAGTTAGGAATGTGAATTTGCTTTTCTACAAAAATTCCAAGACATCTTTGTTGTGAGAAAAAACACTAACATGACATTGTTATTTACTGCTGGATCATGCTGAAGGGGGTCTGTCTTGTTAAAATATTATTATTAAAATATTCCCTATGGGTTCAGTGAATTGAGACATTTCCTTAAGGAAATATCTGCAGAAACATAGCCAGAACACCTCTGTATCACTCCTCATTGGGAAATTTTAAGAGATCCATGAAGACAGTTAGGAGCATGAAAATTAGGCACCTTTCAGTGAGCTTTGCATCCTGTTCTAACAGTTACTAAGTACTTGAAAAATACCTGTGAAATCCCTACAGAAGCCTCAGCTTTCCTCTGATGTTTCTATCATATTGAAATACTTCTGGTTACAAAACAATCCCAACTTAAAATTTAGTAGTAGGATAAAATGCCCATCAAAAAATCCCCTAATACAGACATATGAAGTGAAACCAAGAACCTTGTCTCAAAAAGGAAAATATAGTTATTGTTATCACATCTGTCAAAGGAATTACCCTGTTTCAGTGAAACTCTTTTGCACTAGTTCCTGTAATAAAGGATCTAAAGGATGACTCCAGGAAGAGATCAACTTGTTAACAGAACAATGCATATTGACTGTGTTCAAAAAGTCTGTATATTCAGCAGATCTCCATTGTAACACACTCTCTGCTATTGTAAGAACAGTAGTTCCTGTGGTGAGTATTTGACTCCAGTTTGAACTGTATCTTTTGCACTACAAAACTTCAAAGTCAGCCACTTCAGAGAAAGAGATGGAAATGCTTTTCCTTTAACTCTGTGCTTCACTGTTTAATGAAGAGTTCTGTCTTTAAAAGGGTGGTGGAGCTACAGCAGCAGAAAATGAGTATAACAGAACAGAGCTGGTCCTTTCAATCTTTAAGATTGTTTTATAAGTAAATTTATTCTGGTGATATTGCAAATATATTCTAGTCTACATAAATAAGACAGGTTCAAGATCTTCATCACTTGTGTCACTGTGAAAGTTGTGCAGCTCTGTCTGGCAAAGGCCATGATCATGGGAAACTGCCAGACACTAGATTTAAGCCTGATCTTCCAGTGTTTGAAGAATTTTTCTAAAATTACAGTAGAAAAATAGGTGTTTGATTTACACCTTCTAGACCTTACCCTTCTCTACAATAGGAAGGATTGAGGATTAGCTAAACTTAGTTTGGTCTGGTTCAATAGTCAGCAACGGTGGGCTTTTGCTGGGTACCTTTTGCTTGACCTTTCCTTTCTCACTTTCTAATAAAAAAATAAAAGAAACATAAGGAGAACATTTATGTAGAGCTGTAAACAGTTGGCCTCTGCTTTTTATGCATGCACTTAATGTTCTTTTTTTACAACCTTATCACTCCCACATGACTTTACAACAGTCGCTAGGCACAAGCACTTGATGTGTGCTGTTTGTGATGGTAGCATGAAATCATCTACAGTAAAATGTCCTGGTTAATAACAGATGAAACACTATACTATTTGTCAACAAACATGTCCAGGGCAAACATTAGAATTCTTTTAACCAAACCAAAACTCTAAATTTAGAGGTAGAATATATGATTCTGTCCTTACTTATGTTGCTTGCACACTGCACTTAGACTAGTGAAAAACTTAGAAGAAGGATCAGTATGAGAGCTGGTGTTTCTGTATGTATGTATGTGTGTGTATATATGCATAGATGTACATGTCCTTATTAATATAAGATTCCTTATTATTCTTGGTCCTGATTGAACAAAATTTTACAGTGATGAACAGCATTATAACTTTATCAAGAACTGTAAGAAAAATGGCCCCTTTGGGTTTTAGTTGGTAATTCTTCAGGTTTACTCCCTTTTCAACAAACAGGAACTGGTATCATAATTAAATAAACCAGTGTAACCTAATATGATTACTACACCACTTACAGAAAGCTTAAGATATAGGACATAGGACCTTGAGGTCCTAGCCTTCTGAGGTCAGCATAAAGTGCCAGAAAAATACCTTTGCCATGTAAATATTTTTTCCATAGTAAGTAATTTTTAAATGCCAAATATTGAAACAGTGTCTGCTGGGGTGGGGTGAGGGAGGATGCACAAGCACTCATCTGCTGTAATCAGGATAGTTTAATTTTGACTAACAGATCTATGTTAACTGGCCCCCACTAGTAACCAAGAACAAATTCTTTAGTGTTAAAGATCTCGCTCAGAATGCACTTATCACTGAGAGCAAAAAGATTGGACCAAACATTGACTGTTTTAAATGAAGATAGCTGTGCTGATTTCAGTGGAGCTCTGCCAGTGTATACCACCTAGGGGTTTGGTACAATAGTTTCAGGCAAAGAAGATGCATTCCTTTCAGAAGATTAATTATGTTTTATATGCACTTACTGGGTACTTTTGGGGTAAGCTGGCTACATAATAAAAAGCAGGTAATAAAAAGAAAAAAGCAACCTGAATTTGTAGGTGGTCCATTTTTATTGGACTAAAAATAAAAGACTAGCATTTGAGAATCACGGTGTCTTCCTTTAGAGTTAGAGAGGAGAGCAAGTTGGGGCAGCAGAAATGAGAGCCTGCTTCTTATTCAGACTTCATAATTATATTCAGAGACAGAGATCAAAGCAGGAGTTGAGCAGGAAATGGCAGAGAGTAAGTCAGGTGCAGGTATCACACCCTACTCTGTCGCCGTCATGAACCAAAATTTGGGACCCAGTCCAGTGTGGTGAATGAATGCGTTTGTTTAAAGTAATTACCTTGACTGAAGCTCATTATTGGTTTATTCTGACTGCTTAGGTGGGAGTTACTGCCAGACTGTTTCTGAAGGTAGCTGGGCTAATACAGCTGCCATCATTAACAATGGACAAAAAATCTTGGAGTTTTTAGTCAGTTTATACTCAGGCTTTCCCATGAAAAGTGCTGCTGAAAATGGACTTAAAGTCAGTGAAGACTTACTTCCATCTTCCATAATACCCTAGTGGAAAGAGAAATCATCATCCAGAGATTTCAGCAGATTAATTTACAATGATGCAACAGGCTGTAGTAGTTCAAAGACTGTGGGGAGGATCTTTTTTTTTTCCTTATTTCTTGTTTTTCTACGCCAACTTTTCATAGAATGTCAGATGAAGAGACGGTTTTGGCAAGGCAATAGGGAAGTGGATCAGTCTGCATACCTGCAGTTTTCTAATTGATATGAAGACTATCAAAAGAACACTCTGAATGTAGGTACATCCTCCAGGCAAGCATCAGTGCAGAGTTTGCTAGCTATCACATTTTTTGTTTTATTCTATACCATTTGTCTCTGCCCTACCAACAGCACCAGGTGGACATGTCTAATTAATTGATTCTATCAAGGAAGACGAAATTGCAGGTTTTGTCCTTGCAGGTAATGGAATTGCAGCAAAATCTGATTAAACTAGAGAACTGTTATATTTGTTTAAAATTTTTAAATCTCATTCTTGCATATACAGACATATTAAATATACATATATATTGCAAACATCTGAATTTGTAGTTGGTTTTATTTTCTTTGGTGTTTTATTAATTCACTAATTGGAGGTTTGAGTTTGGGATATCAAGTCATTTGCTGGGGAGGAGTGAATAGCTGACCCTGGAGGTAGTATCTGATCTGCTCTGTTTTGATACTTACCTGCCCTGGGGGAAGCCCCAGCTAGAAGGAGAGACCTACTGTACAGACCTACCTAAGCCTCTGCTCAATTGCTTCCTGTTAAGCTTTCCTTCTTGAAGACAGCTATCATGAAACTATTTGTAGAGGTGCCCAAGGGGTTTAGAACAATCCCTAAGATCTGTGTGCACACATCACAATGTACTCATTAAAGAACAAGTGGGGGCAGGAGTTGCTACACAGAAAAGAGTATGATGTATGATAAAAAGGGGACACTCAAGCAAAATGAGGGGAAATCTGATAGAGGATACAAGAGAAGAATCTGAGAAGACTGATGGTATTTACCTTATAGAACTGGGCAATTTTACAAATTATCAGAACGTTAGGAACCACATTTTCTCATGTAAAGATTTCACTCTTTGTCTTACCAGAACATAAAATTTCCAGAGGCTTCTGTGATGGCTCTTACAGCAGGTTTCATTCCCATCCCACTTCTAAACACAGTCCATACAAAGCTGTACAGCACAAACTCAGACCTTCAAAGTAATCTGGTTTTGCTCACACACTAATTATCAGAAGTGCAGAAGAACGTGATCAGATTTTCTTCTTTGGCTTCACAGAGTTGTTCTGAAATGTTCCTCCCTACTTAGTCTGTTCCTCAGATTCTCTTCTTTCTGCCACACCAGACAGCCAGTTCACAGCCTTTACATGCAGGACAAAGGAATCATTTGGCTCATTAGATCAAAAGGTGCATTTCTAATCCATCCTTGGGAGCAACAGGTCTTTGGAGAGTAATGACAGATGTGTGACTGCATAACAATGCCAGAACCAAAGCAGCAGCCCAGAGGCAGGTTACCCCTTGCTCAAAGGAATCTGGCACTGACCCCTGCCAGGAATCAAATTTTTTGTATGATCCAGCAAATCTTTCTGACAGGAGAGTTACCCAAAGGCTGTATCAGTGTATCAGTTTGCCTTGGCTTTCACATACTGCTGTGCCAGCTGAAGTTATTTCCTGCCGGTGAGTCTCTTGAGAGGAATATGCAGCGTGCCTAGCAATCAGCTCCCTTACACTTGTCTTTCTCTTTGGTGTGAAAATGTCATAAATTGCAAAAGAAACAGTTGCTTCAAGTTATGTCAAAATGTTTCATTTCATTTCAACTGCTCACTTTTTTGAAACAGAGAGAGCTACCTAACTATTTAGCTACCAATGGCCAGAACTTCGGCATTCAAGGGACAGAACAACATGTAAAATTCTTTATGTTCAGTAACAAAAGCACATTTTAAGACTATGTTCTGACAAAATGCTGCGAGTGTGTAAAACCCTTTTGAACCAATGATGAAATATTTCAGAGTCTAGTCCCTTCAGCTGGCAAACCCCAGGCTGCAGTTATCACTGTAAAAAAACCTTTAATTTCTTCTTTCCTTTTTTTTAGAAAAAGACTTGACCGGTTCTAGGATACTAAGCTGATTCTGTTGGACTTTTTTCCTACATAAAAAATATTCTTATATTTTTCAGTTTTCTGACTCTAAAATCTGTATCTAAATTGCCTAAAGGAAATTCTTATCACATACAGCAGCTTTACTTTCATCTTTTATATGTGTACAATGAATAGAGAAATTTATAGAATGATAGAGAAGGACAGTACTGTAAAATTCATAATCACAGTTATTGGCAGGCTCATTATGTATAGAAGGGCACAACTTTCACAAGGTAGTAATTTCTGTGCCTTGTCCTCACTAAAAGTCGTTTTCAAAATAGTCTAAGCAACTTGCATTATCCAACCTGTTGCATGGGAAGGTACCCATATTTATTACTAATATTTTGATTGGATATTGCTTGCAATTAAATGTATGCACTTCCTTTACTGTCCCTCCCAGCTGTGTAGATTGTAGCAAGTTCAGTGTAGAGAAAGTGCAGGAAATATTCTTGGTACCTGAAGACATCAGGCAAGGCCAGCTGGTGAATGTGTCAACTGCTGCCACAGCAATTGTGACAGATATGCATATATTCTCACAGACAACACTCTTGAGTTTTACTGCAAACATTCAGACTAGCCATTTGGCAAGACTATGCTGGAGTCTGAATTGCACTGCTCAGCAGCAAATGGAGAAAATGCTGCTAGATCCTAGAAGGAATTCAGAGACTGAAAATCTACAGGGTTAGTATGAATGCTTTAATCTCTAGTAGAAATTGATTCAATTTGTGCTTTTAGGATTTCAGGACCAAGCAACCTTGAATTCAAAGCATCTCAAGTCTATCAAAACCCCACATTCTTACCAATCAAATCTTGGGAATTACACACAGCTCTAGCTTTTATCCTTTATCTCACTTTTCTTTCACCTGACTCATCATGCATTTCTGCTCTTCACCTCAGTCAAGTGTTTCTCAAGGTTTGAGGTTTTCTTGTTCTTTTCTAAGTAGATCCCAGGATTATGCCTTTTCTCTGAGAAATGATCCATTTGAATCTCCTGGTCAGGACTGCTTCTTTCCTTTTCAAGTCCATTGTGGCTATGGTAAAGGGGACAATATGTTTTGTCTTCTTCTACTTTTGCAGATATTTCTCTTGGCCTCTGTGGTTTTAGTCCTTATTTCTCTCACTAACCAAAATTCCCAATGAGCCTTTTATTTTTGTCCCAAAAACACTGTTTTTCATCAGAGTCTTTCAATCCTTCATCAATAGTAAATAATCCCAGCCATTGGATTAGTTTAACAGTTGTACTAACAGCCATCATAAGGTAGGGAAAACCTTTCTTCTGCCACCTAGCTGTTACTGCAATAAGAAGAAAAAAACAAACAAACAAACCACGAAAACCCAGTAATTCTACTTTAAACCTAAAGCAAAACCAAGAAGCCAGTATTTTTAGCTTACAGGTAACTGAGTAGGACTCAGAGTATATTTTTCACATTCTAATAGCAAATGTGCATCTATGTAACAGTGCTAATTAAAATCCATGATTGTTAACATCTCATTCATTTCAAGTCATGTTTCCCTTGCCAGCCCTCAGGAAGAACAGTGTGGTGGCTGTGGCCACTCTCTCAGTGAAAAAATCAGTGGAAATCTAGCTGCTGCCAGACAACTTGTTTTACCTTCTCACTCCTCTGGCAAAACTTCCTAATGGTTGTTCAGCATTGATGTAAGCATCAAACCACTCATTGCTGACACCATTTCTCTTTCTTCTCTCTTTACTTCCATTCCAGAAACCAGCAGAGAAATGGGCGAAGCAGAGGTATGTGAGAGAGGCCTTCAGTGATTATAGTGACGGAACTGAGGGACAACACAGAAAGAAACAGATCCTGGGCCACATTTGGATCTCATCTGTGTTTCAACTGCATTTTTTCATTTAAGTTAATGTGGGTTTTTTTTCCTCTGATCCCCAGAGTAGTATCAGTCATATCTGTCTGCACTGATCTTACCAGTAATTATTCAGCTAATGCACAAGCGTTCTGTACGGTAGACATGTCACAAGTGAAAAAGACGAGACTTTGCCCCAAAGATTTTGCAGTCTGCAGGTCCTACAATACAATCATTTAGGACTAAATGTATGCAAAGGCTGGTAATGTCCTCCAAACAGTGCTCAGTCAAATGGCTTTTCTGGGAAATATGGGCTTTGTACTTGGGAGAAAGAGTGAAGGAAATACAGGCTTGCAGGTCTTGAAGGAAGCTCCTGACTCACTGAGCTTGACCCACTGCATCCAAACAAGACAAGGTTTGCCTTGAAAGGCCCTCTAAGTATCCATTCCACATACCAGCAACAAAATACCACAACATATAACAGCAAACCAAGATACCAAAAGGACCAAAAGCCATACTGTGCCACAGGAAAAAAATGGAAGGCATCAAAGATACGAAAAAGTCTTGGTAGTAGTGAGCATTTAACCTAACAAGACACACTGTTGCTTTTAAGTTGTGGCTAGAATCACCTTCTCCAGAGTTCGGGGCAAATAGGGGAATAAGTGCCTCTCAATTGGATTTAGGATTGTAGAACTGTTAGGTGATGAGTCTGATGAGTCCAGCAATGCACTTTCCTGGGAGAGGGTGATGCCACTAGAAGCAGCAGCACAATGCAGAATCAAAAGGAGAAATATTACCTTTTTTTTTTGTCCCACCTTCATAATGTTCTTTACTTTTGATTTTTATGTCATGAATTACTTCATTCAAACCCTATTAAGGGATGTCATTTCAGTTGCTTAGTAATTTTCAGGATGTGTTAAGAATTTAATGAAAACTCCATACATAAATAAACAAATACTGCTTCTTAGAATTTGATTCTAATAATCTGATTTCATTGTGATAAATAAAATGTGCTTTAAACGCTAGTTATTTTTTATAGAATAGCTCTTTGCATATATATGAAGGAACACTTTTCTGCTCTTTGTGTTTACCTCAAAAAATGGCAGCCACTGCTAGGAATGCAGACCTTCTACAGATTGGAGAAGAAGAAGAGAGTTTTAATCTAGCTGCTTATTCCAAGTCAGTTATTTCTAAACCCATCCATACAGAAAAAACTTATACATTTGCATGACTTCTCTGCACATATACTTAAAATAGAACAAAATTGGCCACTGTTCAGATGAGTCAAAATAAATGATAGAGCCAGCAATAAATTTATATTAATATGTCTAAACAGTTATTTCCTCTAGCTCTGCAACCTGTGAGATCAGGCCAGCAGACCATCACCCATCTCTCTGCTGCACGATATGCTCAGATCAAACTCTTCACTGCAATGCTTGAGAGGTTCTTGATCCCCAAGGAAAATAATAGATGGTCAGGAAACTCTGTGCTAAGTTCAGAAACTATTTCAGATGTAGTGTACTATGCCTGAAAAGAAAGTGAACCTATTACTCACAGCTGCATTGCAACAAATTCAGAGATGAAGCCATTGAGGCCCCTTTCATATTTTCTTTGGCCTCCACACAAATTGTTGACATCATTTATTCTTCACCATTCATCTACTGCTGTTCTGAGTTTAAAGCTGTATTTCAAAGATGGGAGAAAATCTGGTCAATCAGAGGGGGACAATTACTCTGGGAACTTCTGCACCTTTTCTATTGCCTGAAGAATGCAAAAATTAGATCCAGTAACCCTGGATACCTTTAAAATCTTCATTCAGTGAATTCACGGCACTAAAAACTCAAATAAATAACTAAACTTGTAAGAAGAAAAATAACTGCACAATAGCTTCAAAGATATTTATGCTCTTTGTATTGCCTCATAGAATTGCAACTCAGAGAGTGACTGAAGTTGGAAGGGGCCTCAAGAAGTCATCTGGTCCAAACAATATGCTCTAACAGAGACATCTAGAGCTGGTTGCCCAGGCCATGTCCAGCTGGCTTTTAAATATCTCCAAGGATGCACAATATCCATGGGCATTCTGAGCCAGTCCTCAGTTACACTCAAAGTGAAAATATGTCTTGTGATATTCACACAGACCCACCTGTGTTTGAATTTGTGCTCACAGACTAGTAGGTTTTCTTAAATTTGGGCTCTCAGGATTTCATGGGCAGTATTCTGGGTGACCCAAAACACAAGTACTGATGCTGACTTTAATAATCACAGAATCACAGAACATGCTGAGTTGGAAGGGACCCACAAGAATCATCATGGCCAACTCCTGGCCCTGCACAGGACCATCTCCAAGAGTCACACCATGTGCCTGAGAGTATTGTCCAAATGCTTCTTGAACTCTGATAGGCTTGGTGCTGTGACCACTTCCCTGGGGAGCCTGTTCCAGCACCCTACCACTCTCTGGGTGAAGAACCTTTTCCTAATATTCAACCTAAACCTCCTCTGAAACAACTTCAGGCCATTCCCCGGGGTCCTATCACTGGTCACCACAGAGAGAGTGTCTGCCCCTCGTTTTCCCTTCATAGGGAAGTTGTGACTGCAATGAGGTCTCCCCTCAGTCTCCTCCTCTCCAGGCTGAACAGACCAAGTGACCTCAGCCGCTCCTCATACGGCTTCCTCTCAAGGCCCTTCACCACCTTTGTTGCCCTCCTTTGGACACTCTCTAAGAGCTTAATATCTTTTCTATATTGTGGTGCCCAAAACTGCAAACAGTATTCAAGGTGAGGCCACCCCAATGCAGAGCAGAGAGGCACAATCACCCCCCTTGACCAGCTGGCAATGCTTTGCCTGATGCCCCCCAGGACATGGTTGGCCCTCCTGGCAAGGGCACTGCTGACTCATAGTCGATTTGCCATCTACCAGGACCCCCAGGTCCCTTTCCATGGCACTGCTTTCCATAATCTCATAATGCACCATACAGAGATAGTCAGAAGTCAGGGAAGGTATCAGACACAACGAGACAAAACTTCTGAATTAATGTCTCTAGCAATGATTTGCACTAAGTCTTTACAACTGTTATGCAACCACTTTACAGGAACCACTTTACTGGCTAAGATATGCCAGTTAACCTGTGATTATGAATTGAAGATCACTAGAGGTCTCGGTTTAGCTGGTTAAATTGCTATTTAGTTAAAACTTCAGCATACTGGTAACTCTGCACGCTTCACTAGCTTAAGTGGTTACTGTATCCCTTTTGGGGATGAGCAATACCACCCTTATGGAGGTTAAGTTGACTTCAGTGTGGAGAACGAGGACAAAGCTGACTCAGCAAAGCTGGGCAGTGGCTGTGCTGTATCCCACCCTGTCATCAGGGTTACCTGGGACTATGTTTGCATGGAATTACACATATCTAAACTTAAAGGATAGTTGAAATGGTTCACCAGCCAACACAAATGTAGGTTGCAGTCACACTGCAACAGCAGAAGAAAGGCAGTTCCTGGATTGTGCACTGTCATTTAAAAAGGTACATGTAAAAATCTTTCCTCTTTTCCCTTTTGACCAGACAAATTTCCTGAGATGTCACTTTTTGCAAGGTCTCATTTTCATTCAAATGTACCCTTTTTCGAATAGATGTATGGTATGTGTTTGCAGTAATTACAGAAGATGTCGTCCTTTTCATTTATGCCTGTGCAATCCAGTTTGACATCATGTCATAAAAGTTTATGTGTTGTGTTCTCTGAGCTCCTTACTAATATCCCTGGCATTCTCCCTGACTATCCAAAATCAATACCATTGCTCCTCTCTCAATAAAAAATGGAGCATTGAACAGGGTCCAGATGTGCACACTGACAATTTGCAGCAATTAGATGCTGTGCTAACAAATGACCTTCCCATGGGGCGATAAAGTAGGACCAGAAGAATCACCAATGTCTTTGTCAGGGCAGCCTGAAAATAACTGGGACCCTTAAGAAGTAGATTCAGTTTCTGTCCCTGTTTCTCTCATTGGATAGTCACAGAAATAGTGAAATCAAGACAGAGACGCATTCATATTAGGAATCTTGGCAATCAATTTTTACTTGCAGGTGGTGGATTGTAATCAATGTTAATTTACCAGATTTTTCTTCAGAGCAGGATACACTGAGAGACCAACAATGTACATTTTTGACCAAGACAACTGATTTTGCTGGCCTTCAGAAAAGGATAGTGATGGCTTTGTGAGCCACAACAGAATAAAAGATTAGGGAAAACAAATAAAGAAGAGACTTTAAATCCATTAAGAAAATATGCCTTACATGCCTTCAGAGATAGAGGAAACAGCAGCAAACCACAGGATCACAAAATATAATGAGTTGGATCATCTGGTCCAACTCTTAAGTGAATGGCCTATATGGGGATCAAACTGTGACCTTGGTGTTTGTGGAGATGGAAGTGGGATAGTGCAAGGCTGACCCTGTGGCTCCCAGTGAAAATTCAATCCCAGTTGTGGAGACCAAAATTTCTTCCTGTTTTTTTTGGTTTGATTTGGTTTTGGGGTGGGTTTTTTGTTTGGTTTTGGTTGGTTGGTTGGTTTTGGTGTTGTTTGTTTTTTTTTTTTCTACAATGAACTTTTAAAAATATATCTTTTTAATAAGGTAAAGTTCATTAGAAA
>JAWWLV010000100.1:40741921-40765998 GCA_035041135.1 Platyrinchus mystaceus
GCAGGACCGGGATTTGAACCTGCGGCCTTGGCGCTGAGAGACCAGCATCTTAACCGCTAGGCCACCAGGGGTCCCCTAAAATGCTATAGAACTTTGATTAATTTACAGTAATATCCTATGGGTGTATTTTTCTGAGTTATCCTGGGTATTATTATTATAAATGTTCACTAATCTGGATAGGGCTTTTTAAGCGTTTTCAGCATCTATTAGCTAGGAAGTTATTTGAAATATTTGAAAAGCATTTTAGAGCCATCAAATCTCTTTATGAAGACTTCTGAAATACTTTGAGATCGTGTATGTTTTAATTGTGATCTCACCATAAAAAATTCACCCCACCAAATTCAAGATGGTGGTCATACATGCTGCTGCATGGGTGCAACCTCCTGTTGAAACCTGCGTTACAGTATTGGGACCTTAATGTGACATGGAGGATGGAGAAATATTGAGAGATGTCTTTTTGAAGCAGACAGATTTCTACTATTTTGGCAGGATCTCAAAAACTTAATATTGTATTGCCAAAACAATCCTATCTGTTTAGAAGCAAGGATTTTTCACTGGAGCTGGCACTCACTAAATTTTTTAGGTTCATAATCTTAGTGTTGCTTTTTCTCATCAAGCCATGAAAACCCTAAAAATGTCTTGCAGGCTACCAATGTGTTCTTACCAAGAATAAGTACAATCCCATAAAAGCTGCTCACATTTCTAATTCTAAATCTAGTCAAGTTATCATCAGATAAAAAGGCATAATTTTCACTCTTTTTTCTATTCATAGATTTATTGTTAACATTGGCACCTTTTTTTGTTTTGCATTATTCCACACTACACTGCTCTAAAACTAGTTGCAATTTTACTGCATACTATATATTTTGCTGCCATATCCTGGGAACAATCAATGACCTTTCTTAATAATGTATCACTTTACTGAATGTTACACATAATTAAAAAAAATGAACACATGCTATATTTATATTTGGTAGTAAAAATTCCTTCTCAAATAAAATTGCTATCAATACAATCATATAGACAACCATTGCTATCAATAGTAATGCATGAAAGAAACCACAAATGTCAAGATTTAAAAGAACCAACCTCAGTAGTGCAACCATAACAACATTCACTTTCTTTTCTAGTTGATAGATTTCCACTCACAATATTTTACACTGCTTTGGATACAGCCTATTCTGGTGCTGTATTGTCCCTGATTTCAACAGAATGTTATCAATCTTAAGATAGCAAAGAAGATTAGAATAAAGAGCCACTGGTAAAAAGTCTATGTATTGTTATAGAATTGGGAAAGTGGTAGGGGGCCTCTCATAATCATCATGATGTTATATAGAAAAAGAAACCTCCTCCATGTAAGCAGTAGGATAATTTATTGCAAAGATTGAAACCTGGACATTTCTTGACACAGCCACTCTGGCTCATATTAGCCCATGCTGCTAATCATCTGCCATTCCTAAACCATTTTCCCTAAAGCTATATCTAGAAGCATGTCACAGAAGTCCATGAAAACTGGTCAGTTATTTTCCTCCACTCCTAGCAGGTCCCCAGATTAGTTTGCAACTATCTCCACAGTGCATTCCCTATTGCTCAGCTTCCTATTAATTAATGAGATTCCTGTGAACCCAAGGGTCACATCATTGCACATGCAGCCAGCTAGCTCACCTGTGACTTTGCTGGGGAAAGAGCTTATGATTTTCCCCTTCTCACAGGAACCTGCTCTTTCTCTGTTGTAACATAGCCTTGCTGTTTTGTCTCCCTTACTAGAGGATAGGAACAGTTTATTTTGAAAGGTTTAGTAGTTACAGTTTTATATAAACTTTGTAGATATACTGATGCCCTAAAATACTTGGCCTATTAGACAGACATTGGGTATGTTGAAATACTGTAAAATGTTTAAGGAAAGGAAGAAACACACTCATGCTATTCCTGCCTTTGCAGGTTTGTTCTATTATTATTATTATTATTAATAATAATAATAATAATAATAATTAAAGGAAATTAAAAGAACGTCTTTTTTAAAAAGGAGATTTTTTCCTCCATTGTTTATTAGCCATGCACAACTGCTTAAATGGCAGGGTCACCTTTGCAGGTCATTCATTTTTCCATAGTCACTCTTTGTGTATAAATATGACTTGAACCTTCAAACTGCAGCATACATTCACTCATGCTAGAAGTAGTGATTTTTTCCTTACTACAATTATTCCATTTACAACAGTGATGCCGAAGATCCCATTAAAGAAACAGCAAGCTAGCTTCTCTATTTTTGCAGGAAGGGCACAGTGATGGCCATGTGGTGAAGTGGATTTACAAAATAGTCAGGTCTTTGTAACAGGTAGCCATTTTTCTGCAGTTCCATTCCACTGTTTATGCTAGGTTACAAAGCAAATAGGAAGAAATGGCCAGTGCAATATGTCCCTGCTGTATCAGCTTGGATGATCACATACTCTCGCCTTTGACAGAAGGGCTCAGAGTTTCCACACATCTTACAGGGTCACTTGGACACAAGCAGGTTATTATGCCTGACAGCAGCCACACATCTCGTGACACGTAGCCTGCATGCAAAGATGCTTCACATCACCAGAAATGCCAGCCTGGGTAGATGCTCCAGATATCTTCTGAAGTTTACAAGCACTCTAGGTCTGCTGCCTCTTTTTTCATCTGTTTCAAGTACATCATACTTATCTTTAATCTTGTGAGTTGGGATGTTATACCTCTTCGCAGACACAATTAAACCTATATTTAACCAAGAAGTTATCTAAGTGAACTGCAATGGATTCCCTCTTCCTTGGCAGTAGGACTTTGTTGCAGTCTCTTGCATTGCCTTTCATGCTTTCTCGGGGTGATACATAGGTGCATGCACTGCAAAGAAAACACAAGCATGGTTGTGTAGAGATTAACTTTAGAGTATTGCTGGAGGAAGGAAAGCATCTAGAACTACTTATCTCCATAATTTTTTTGGTTTTGTTCAAGATTTGGGTTTGATTTTTTTTTAATAAACATGAGTTTGCAATAACAGTTCTTTCCTTGCAATTAAATAGTTTGCCATCTGTATGATACTACTGACACTGTCTTTGGAGCCACTGCTCTTGAATATGTATGGTGCAACACTGAGTGCGGTGACAGGTTCAACAAGTAATAAATGATAATAAGAGGTTTGCTTGGTCACTTTCAGATCAGAAGAATGAGCTCAAGCTGATCTGTGAGTGTATTATTTTATCTCCTCTTCTATTTGTTGGGATTTTTTTGTTGTTGTTCTTTGTTTTTTACTGGTGGGAGTGATCCATTGTGTCTAAAATCAAACTGTGCTGTGCAGCTGACCTCCCACTGACATGAGGAGCAGGCAGTGATTTTGCTTTGAGATGAAACCTAAGGAGAACAAACATCTGTGAAGAAAGGAGAATGGTGGCTGCCCGGTGAAGTGCCTGAGAGCAAAGTGTTCAGCATGCTCACTAATAAGTGTCAGCTTGATTTGAATCACTTGCTAAAGTGCAGCCTGTCTGAAGCTGAAAGAACACACCTTTCCTCAATGAAATGGAATCCTAAGGCATAAATAAAAGATTTCACCTGGGAAGAGTGATTTATTATCTCCATCCCAAGAAATATGCCTGTGATTTACCACTCCTCCTTGTTTTAGAGCAGAAGCAAAAACAATCCCTTCCCTCAAAATACCCCCTAACCAGCAACCACCAGCACTATTTCCATTATCTGGAAGAGAAGACTGAGATGTGTTTATACCAGTTATTTAGTTGTAGTCAACAGAGTCATACAGATGGAATAACAGACCAAGTAAGAGACAAACTGGGGGCATGGTTCCAAAAATCTCGAGAAATGTACTAATACTTGTTGTTAAAAAAAAAAAAAAAAAAAAAAAAAAAAAAAAAAATAAAAAAGAGTGTATCACAGTGGGCTGCTGTCCAATCTAGGACTCTGATCCCATATCCCACTGGAAGGAGCCAACTAATTCATTCCTGACCATATGGATGTTGTAAAGTTGTAGAGATCAAAACCCTCCCTGACAGAATCTTGGATCAACGAAAGAAAACATTTCTGCTCCCTCGAGTAGCCATTTTGAGTTTTAAGGGGAGCCTGATCCATGTTGGGACAATGGTTTGAATGGCTTAGTCAATGCTAAAGAGCGTGCACACAATAGACAATAGACACAATCAATAAAGCTTATAATTTATTTACTTCATTCCTGAGTACAAGGGGTTTGATTTAAGGAGCTTACATGGGATGTCAAAGTGAGCAGCACCTTTCTGGAGTGAATGGCATGGAATACTGTCTAGGTCTTAGTAGATTCTCCATAGCCTCTTGCTCAGTACTACATTGAAGGTAAGAGACTATTCATAGACACTCTCAGCAAATCACCACACCATGTCTGCTACTAGCTGTTGCCATAAATTACATACACAAAATACAAAACTATCTGAAAGAAATGACTGAGCCCCTTTTGATTCCACTCAGTCAGGGAGCTTGAACTTCCATGGGTTCTGGGAGGTGGAGGCAGGATAAATAACAATTAGATACAGTCCCTACTTCCATCTTCCATCTTTGTACTGCTTGAAGTTGCAAAAGGGAAAAATATTAGGGAATCTGAGGTGGTTGCAAATTGGGAATAACTGGGGGTATTTGTCTCCTTTTTCAGCTGTGTACCCTCACTTTTTCCCAAAACGAAAACTTCAGGGAAAACCCTAATTAAATTACTATCATGGTCAGCCAGCAAACTATATACTTCTCTTGAGCAGATAAGTTTATTCAGTTTCCATAAAACTTTGCAGAACTAAGTAAATTATCTGCTGTGCTTAAAATGTCAGAGTGCAGAGCACTTGTTGAGACAGTAGAATATTTTCCGTTGAAACAGTTTTTTACTGCAGAGCCTGTGCTTTAATTCTCTCAATCTTTAAGCCAAAAATGGAAGACACTTCTGCCACAAGAACTGCTTAGTGTCTTTTTCTTTTCAGTCCTCAGCAAAATGTCAGCCAGATTTAGCACAAACTGATCACTGGTAGGGACAGCTCTGAATGCATGGCCAGCCTTGAAAATTCTCATGCAGCAATAAATATGTTGAAGACACTGCAAGAAAAGAGTGACTTGTCCCTTGTTCTCTCCTTCCAAGTTTTGATAATCTCTAATACAGGTGCAAATGTGATGACTGCCTAACACACTTAGACATTTTTATTTACAAGATGCTAGCTATTGCATGGACCTCTAGTCCCATTTACACCACAAAACATAAATGAACAACATAAATTCAGGGAAATAGAGAAATGTGAGCTTTTGCATGTACTGGATTTGTACCAGTACTGCCTTCATTTGATTTCTTGGGATTCGCCGATAATGGAAAAAACTCCACAGGGGCATAACAGTACAGGACTGGAAAAATCCCTAAGTCCAGAGAGCAGTATCCTCAGCCCTATGGCTACATCGTCTACATCTGAGAACGCTGCTGGTATTCAGACAGAGGAAGCCTGCACATGGGGAACTAGAGTGGTAAGACAAGGGAAAAATAAATGAGCCTATGTCATCCCTGCTTTCCACACCAGAGCACGAGCTACACTAAAGCACAGTAAGCAAGTGGAACTGAGGCTTCTATGAGATCCACTCTAAGTATCTTCTGAAACAGAAGACACTTGGATGGAGCCAAGGCCCCTATGCAGCATTCCCATTTCCCCATGTGCTTCAGAGCAAGGGCCATTACTGGTAGTCATGAAGGCCCTGTAGGAATTGAAGTTTATTGTGAGGGTTCATTGACCCTCTGCTTCAGCAGCTCTTCTGCATTTCTCATGTCCTTCAAGAACTCAACATAGAAATTCTCCATTCTCAAAGTGAGCAAGGTCAAATTTTCTTCTTAATGAACTCAGCACATTGTCCACCCCAAGCACTTGGCAAGTGCTGTACAGCACAGGTACATCAAAACCATAAGCAACTTTTGCACTCAGAAAGAAATGTTAGCATTGGCTGCTGTACAAAAGGAATTATAAAACAACTGAGAAGCAGAGACCATTTGGGATATTCCCAAATGGCAGGAAATACAAATGGCAGGAGTAAGGTAGATAAAAGATTCATGCATCAGACAAAAATATACCTTTCGTGTTCACAAAATTATACTTAAAAGGTATACTTTGTGTTTTATAACTCAAGCCCACATTGACAAAACTGCCATTTCTCAGCCATCTCTTTATCTAAAAGGTGTTCTTCAGTCCTTCCTCAGTAAGAAGAAGAATGATTTATTTGTCAATCAGGGAATGATCTTGAAAAGAAATTTTGCTCTTCTACTTTTTCTCTTGTAGAACTAGAAAAAAACACACCACTCTTCCAGCTAATGTACCTGTGTACAATAAGGTGACCAGTTATTGCCACCTTTTCTGGCATTCAGCATCAGAGATCTTGGAATTTCTAAAGAAACTGGAAAATTGTAGTGAACTTCCAATTTCTGGTATCAATATAGTAGGAAGAAAAAAGTGCTGCCACTCTGCATGATCCGGTGCTGGAAACACTGTCATTGGCTTTAACAACCCATCTTCCTTTTTCTGAGTAGTTTTACTTTGCAGTAATGTCTCTGCCTGCTTATGGGGGTCTAAGTAAAATGAATGCCATTCTGTGCTTGAGTGAGATTTATTTCACCCTTGGCAAGAAGTCTTCAGTTTATTTGGGGGGGATTTAAAGTTCTGTTTACAGAAAAGTGATGGGTAGAGAAACAATCTGCTCTCCTTTGTGTCCAGCTTTGGAGTTTTTTAGAACTACTTTGCATTGGAGAGAACTTCTGGTAATCCCACCTCCATGTAGTCTGATGTACCACTGTAATGCAGTTCTGCTTGTTTTTACTCATTGTGTTAGCTGTCTGTTGCATTATTGCTGGATTGCTTCCAAAAGTCATCAACATAATAATAAAAGAACTTGTTCAGAAGATGTTTATCCAAATATCTAAACAGTTTTTTTGAGGAGCAAATCCATACTGAGCAGAGATATCATTTGCAGCAATAACGTCTGGAAGAAAAGAAAAATGAAAAGTGTCAGTCAAAGTAAACAGACTCTATAATGCAGCCCCCAGGAGGCCATGCTACAGTGTGTAATATATTCAGTTGCTCACACCTAGCCCTATTTTCAAAGTCATAAACTGGTGTGGATTTGTCAGAGTTTCAACAATATAATTGTTTAGCTGTAAATTTTCCTGCTGGCAAGTTCCAGAGTTTTCAGATAATCCCAGGCAGGGATTCAAGCCTGCAGTCACATACACAATAGATGTTTGCAAGTAGTGTGTGGAGCTTGCAAACCATGCTGCCACAGAAGTATTCTGGGGATCATGAGCTCCCTCAAGCACACAATGTAATTTGAATATATGATACACAGATACTTCCAACGTGGTACACAAAGAGAGTGACACTGTTGTGGATTATGTATGATTAATGGTGGAAGTGCAGAGTAGGTTTAGAAGTGTGTAAATCACTCAAATTTTTAAGCATCTTGAGCAATAAGACACATTCCCACTTGAAGCCACGTGAAGAGGGCCTGGCTGAGACCTTATTTCAAAATAGTCAAGGGAAACACCTATCTCTGTTAGCATGAGGCACGGCCCATAGCGTCTTATTTTGGTTATTTTTCTCCTGACTACACAACTTATGTCCAGGCAACAAGATCTCCTGAGGTTTTCTGTTTAATTTGAAAGTTTATTTTCTTCCATGTAAGTTACACAACGGGGCTTGAAGTGTTTATAGAGAAAGATACAAAGATAGCAGTCCTACTGAAACCATTTTTTTCACGGGTAAAGATGATAGGAGCTGGTGAAGAGGAAGGGAGAGAGTAGAGCATTTCCATTTCTCACAAGATTAGGAAGTCAAAGACTATTTGCCTGATTAAACTGGAGTTTTCTCTCTCAAAACACCATACACAGAGGCATTTTTATTTATCCATAGATGAAAGCAGAGCAATGCTGGAAGACTCCAGAGCACAGTGCTGTGTCCCATCTCTCACATAGGCTTGCCTCTGTGTTATTGAAGGGTAGCACAAATCCTGCCAACACAGACTTCCCACCCCTGAAATTCAATTGCAAATAACCTTCACCCATTAATTCTTAAAAACCCCGTATTGCAGTAACTGTAACCATAACTAAAATTGCTTTATAGTGTGCGAGCAAGAGAGTGAAACTATGACTTTTCCTCTGTGCCTTTTTTTGACCTAGTTCTGATGAATCAGAAAGGACCTCCTAACCCACTCACAGTGTCTGGGGCAGTTACTGCAGCTGCTGTTGTGGAATTTACCTCTGCGTCTTAAAGAACCACTGTGGCACATCACCTGCCCCTTTACATTCCTGATCTCTCTCTTACTAGCCACATCTGCTCACTGTAGTTCAAATAAATGTATCTCACAGGAGGTCATCCAGAACATCCCGGCAGGCTCCTCTCTGAAGTCACTAACCCTTTGTGCTCATCTCAGTGTTAATGACAAAAAACCAACAACAACAAAACAAACAACAAAAAACACCAAAATGACAGCAACAACAACAAAAACCAAATTACCCAGAAAATTTAAAAAAGGAATAATTTTTCCAGTGTTTTGAATAGGAAAGCTGTGTCAGACTATATTCCCTCCACCATCAAAAATTTGTCACAAGGCATTATGTGGAAATCAGGAAAAGCTGTGAGGAGAAAGTCAGCTGAAGGGCCAGCATAGATCCAGACTAGAACAAAACAGTTGAGGCTGAATCAGGGTTGAAAGCATCTACCTCAGGTGGCCCAGCATTTTCACAGCACCCTGCTTTGCAACTGACCTCACTAGTTCAGGTAGATGAAGCAGAACTGGCCACAGACACGGCCTGTGGTGTCGTTTATTCTGCCCTTTGCCGCTTCTGCCTTGTTTATATGTGACAAGGCAGTTTTCAAACACCTAAACCAGTGACACAGTACAAGCTTGAGATTTGGTGTAGGGCATTTACATAATACTGAAGGAGCTCAGATCTTTTCAGAGAACTTTCATATTTCTCCAAAAGAAATTGGAAGTTGAACACAATGTTAGAGTATAATACTGAGTGCTAGAGAGAGAAACAGATGTAAGCATTTGCTGTCTCTTCTTCTTCCCTATTAAAAACACATAGAGAAAATTGCCTCAACTCTGTCTTCTTTGAATATCCCTGAAGATGGAGAGGCTCATGGTCAAAGGTATTATAAATTCCTCTGTACCACAGTTCTCTATCTGGTATCTGTAACTCTGTGCTAGTTTCAAGCCTTATCCAATAATTAATCAGATTGCCTTGGTCACATTTGGACTGTAAAATGCCCCTGCAAGAAACACTTACAACCAGCCCTGATTACACACATACAAAGCTCTGATTTATTCATCTATTTAGTCTGATTAAAAGCAAAGCTACTGTTTTACACCTGGGGTGTGATCCAGTATTCATTGATGTCACAGGCAGTGCTCCAAATGACTTCCATAGGACACAGGATCAAGGTTTTTGCCCACCAGCAACAGAGAGTAAGTCATGCTGGTAGGTAGGGCAAGATTTCCAGAGGCAACTTAGAGTGCAACAGATTTATCATTGTGTACTAGGTTACTGAAGATGCTTCTTATGATCAAGCCATCCAGCAGCAGAATTTAGGTACCTGTGCTGAACAGCCGTGCAACACTGGCTGAGCTCCCAAACCTCCATTTCAGCCTCTGTTAAATTCAGTGTAAAACCCTAAGGTTGTTTTCATCTTTTTTCTTCCTTTCTTTCTTTTCTTTCTCTTCTTTCTTTTCTCTTCTTTCCTTTCTTTCTTTCTTTTTCTTTCTTTCTTTTTCTCTTTTTCTTTCTTCCTTTCATTTTTTCTTTTCTCTCTTTTCTTTTTTCTTTTCTTTCTTTTCTTCCTTTTCTTCGTTTCCTTTTTCTCTTTTCCTTTCTTCAACATTCTTAACTGTCTCTGCTTCTTTACTTTTCTTTCTTCCTCTTCCTCATTCCTTTAGCTTGTTTCATCTTCTCATTCTGCCATCTCTCTGTCCCTGCCCCACTTTCTCTGTCTCTCTCCCCATATCATCTCTTCTTTTTCTTGTTTGTTTCATAATTGACTTTTTCTTCTCAGTTTTGCTTCAGAATACTAGATAGCGATTCAAAAGACATGTTGAAGTCTTTAGATGACATCCAGACTACTTTGGTTATGCTTTCTAAAAATGCTGAAAAAAATGTGTTCATACAGCATGACAGAACATACAGATTCTGGAACATCACGTGTGCAGCAGCTGGACCCTTCACTCAGACTCCCTTGCTGCAGCTACCTGCCCTCCAGAGTATGGTGGGGGGAAAGCAGTGTAGACAGGAAATTTGTCAGGCAGATGGGTACTTTTCCTGGTTAGACACTGGTTCACCTTTATAAGATAAAACTTTTGAGTTAATGTTGGAGTTGTTTAGGATTTACAATAACTTATATGAGAGCAAAATTAGTCCTCATGTAAGAAGATAACATTTGCTTATCTCGTTTACTTTAAAACTGGCTTATCATCCTTGATTTTTAGTCAAATATCTTTTATTTAATGAAAATGTGATAGTTTCTTTCACACATTCCTTAGAACTAACTATTCCTATTTCTGCTTTTCCTTATTTTGCCTTGCCCAAATGCACTAAAATGTCCCATCTTGCATTATTGGAGGGTTAGAGGTGACTGGTTTATTTAGAGTTCACTTCACTTTTATTGACACACACATGCTGCAACTGGCATACTCTGGCCTCTGGGCTCCAGTCCTGAAAGCCATTTCCACACTGTAAGAGGACAGGATGCAGGCTCTGACCCATCAGCAAGCTGTCTGTACACTAAAATAATGGAGATTGTGATAAACTGTCACCAGAATACAGTCTCAGTTCCCCAACTCTTAATGGTAGAACAACACAATAGGGTCAGACTAAAAAGGTTTCCTTATGAAAATTTTATCAGCAACTTTGGTAAATTGCTGTGGGAAAGGTGCTTTGCTCTCAGGCAGACCTGGAACCTGTTTTTACAAGGTACAGCTCGCATGCATTGCCTCACTCCCGCAAGATATTAAGGGCACTCAAATTGAATTAACACCAAATCAGGCCTGTGCACTTAACAATACAAATGCACTTAAGGGATGCCTCAGAATGATTTGTGACTAAAGAAAGCAAAGAAGAAATTGGCCTTGAAGACCACAGGGGTGGTGTTATGTGTCATATACAGGAAAAGCCATAAGTAGAATTTAGAATACCGGAAAACCATGAACTTCAAGGGCTCTCAGATACCTTAGACCCAGTTGTAAAGTAGATGGTGTCTTTTTGTGGTATGTAGAAAAAACTGATAAATAAATTACAGCCAATTTTCTTAGTGGCATGCTCTCCATTACCTCTGACAGCAGTGTAACTGCTTTGCTAAAATGATAAGAGGTGAATAATGGTATATCAGGTAACAGCAAAGGAACTTCTCCGAGTTGCCTGTTCTCTCTGTGAGAGCAATGACACAATGCAGAAGTGAATGAGATGTGACGTGGCAACTGACAGGGAGCTCCATGTAGACTGCTGCTAAGGCCAAAGCAACTGAACCATAATCTCAGTAAAAGAGTGGAAGCAGTGGGGTTTTGTTTTTCTGTCATGCTTTTCAGGAAGTCACCTCTCTCTGCCACCATTTTTCATCAATTCAGTTACTTAATTGTCTTTCTGACCCCACAGACTGTATTCTCCTACAGGTTAGAGGACAAATCCCACAAAGTTTAGACTGAATAAAGTGTACTAAGAGCATTCCACACCTCAGGATTGCTTGGTGAATTGAGCTTTACAGAGGGATAGGTCCACCATGGTGAAATTGCTCTAGCACAAAGGAATAACTCCTGGTCTAAGACTAGTATTGGATTAAGGGTATCATGCATTAAAGCTATTTGTCATATGGATATTCTCTTCAGCAAGCATGATGTTGGAAGCACTATTAATTAAAGCGACATTAATCTGCCTTCTTGACTTAGCAAAATGGTTGAATTGGGTTCTTAAGTGACTGGAAATTAGAGTAAAAAGGAAAGTGAAAGACTCCAGGCATTTTTCTAAGTCGGGGAACTGAAACTAAAATGGTTTTCTGGTTTTGGCTAGGGTAGAGTTAACTTTTTTTCCCAGTAGCTTGTATGCGGCTGTGTTTGTCACTTGTGCTGGAAACAGTGTTGATAGCACAAGGATGTTTTAGTTACTGTTAAGCAGCACTTACACAGGGTCAGGCCTTGTTTGCTCCCCAGGCCACCTCGCCAGTGAGTGGGTTGGGGTGTACAAGGAGTTTAGAGGAGACACAACTGGGACAGGTAATCCCTACTGAACAAAGGGATATTCCATACCATATGGCATCATGCTGAGCACATAGACCTGGAGGCAGAAGAAGGAAGTAGGGGACATTCGGACTGTTGACTGTTGTCTTCCCAAGTCACTGTTACGCATGCTGGAGCCCTGCTTTCCCGAAATGGCTGGATGCCTGCCTGCCCATGGAAAGCAGCGCGAAACTTCCTTGTTTTGCTTTGCTTTTGCTTTTGTGTGGCTTTTGCTTTACCTATCAAATTGTCTTTTACTCAACCCCTGACTTTACTCACTTTTATTCTTTCAATTCTTGACCCCATCCCACCAGAGTGAGGGAAGCAAGCAGGTGGCTGGCTGGGGCTTAGTTGTTATTTGGGGTTAAAACACTACAAATGGTGATGGCTGTGATAGGATTTTGTCTATCAGTGCTACAGTTGCTGCTTTTGCTGCTGTTATAAAAAGTAGCCAACTCAGTCAGATCTTCTGATTTGGTATACAGGAATTTCCTTGGCTTAGAAGGACGCCTTATACCAACCATTGAAAAGAGACACTTATAAAATCACAGTGCTGTGGAAAAGCAGGGCAAAGCTTAGTTTTATGCTTATGGCGGCTACACTAGGACAGTGAGAAACAATGAGGGATTTCTATAAGCTACACCATGACTGTTGAGCAACATGCTTATATACTGAAGCATTTACTGTCAAAGGAAACATGATGTAGGGCTGTTTG
Organism: Platyrinchus mystaceus; assembly: GCA_035041135.1. Taxonomy (NCBI): domain Eukaryota; kingdom Metazoa; phylum Chordata; class Aves; order Passeriformes; family Tyrannidae; genus Platyrinchus; species Platyrinchus mystaceus. Next base: position 40,754,904 of record JAWWLV010000100.1, read on the forward strand.
AGTCTGCAGTGGCAGAATGGTTCACAGGCTGTGGAGTACACACTCATCTTCCAGGTGAGTGCCAAGAGGTAGGAAATGAATATCCCATATATCTATAAACTCTGGCAAGGTTTCTAGCAGCCTCTTGGCAGAGAAAGATGTAAAGCCATCTCTCTGAGTAGTAGGAGCTGGTGGGTGGTTCAGCAATGGAAAAAAATCTTCCCACATATACCAGTACCAACAGTCCACATGGAAAAGGTCTTCTTCCTACAAGGCCCAAAAATCAAGCCCTAGAGGGGAGCCAGCTACAGACATTCAGGGCAGAACAGACCTTTCATCTTTTCCTGCATCTCAGAGTGGAGCAGAGCAGCCAGGATCTTACAGAATCAAACTCCCACTATGGGAGGATAACTCTTCACAATGGCAGAAAGACTTTCTCCTTCTCCAAATATTCATCCAGGTCTTATCCTGGCCAGCTGAAGACATTTCTATGATTCTGCATATCCATATAATGTGGAATGAGAGTCAGTTAAAGGATTTTCGCTTTGTACTATTGTAACTCAGGTAGCATCAAATGAAAAGCAAACCACTACTGATCTGTGTCTCTACTTCTGAGACTGAATCAAAGTCACTCAAAACCCTCTCAACAGAAAAAAGCTTCAGGCTGGAGAACATGATTGCAGGAAATCCTTTGTGCTCATGTCAGCAGAGCTTGGGCGTGGGGAGAGAGGGGCAAGAGGTGTCCTGGGCAAGCAGTTTGACCTCAAAGCTATGCCTTTTGTCGTTCTACCCTTCTACCCTTCAACCTGGTAGGAATTCAACACAAGTAGCTACACTGTGGATACTGAACCAGATGACCCACTAGATGTCCTTCTTAACAAATGTTTTCATGAAGTTAACAAAATGACTGTACAGAAGCTTCCTATTAATCCAGGCCCAGAGTCAGCTTGTACTCATGGTGTGCTTATAAACAACTCCTCTTGGAATACTAATCAAACATATTTGATTAAATAGCAAAGCTAATTTTTTTGCTTAGATTCAATAAATATCTCTCTCAGCATTTAAAGGAAAGGATCACACCCCAGACTTCTAACCAAGTTTTTGTTCCTGGGGAGAATTTGTGAATTCCCTTATAAAACTGGGTTCTTGAAAAATTTCTGGGGACAATCTAAGTTTTATAAATTGAAAGAATAAAATGTGTTTGCACACATAATAAATATTTGTGTGAGCCAAAATAATCAGGCATCTATACATCTTGGTATAGAAAGATTGAGACACAAAAAACCCTATAATTAAAACTCAACCTTTTCTTACAAAAGCCAGACTCTAATATTCTGCATTTACTTTGGTTTCTTTATTTCCATTGAAGGCCTAATTTTATATCAAGTTTCCCTTTAAAAATAGCAAATGGAAAGTTACTAAATGGTTAATAGCAATAAATGATTAGTAGATGTTGTAATAAATAATTAATAGTTCTAAAATTCAGTCAGTCTATAGGTTGCCAACCATTATTAAAAACCATGCATTACACCTCATTTTGACATGCTTATAATCTTCGCTATCACTTGTTACTGCAAGGCTTATACCTCTTTTTCACCTCTAGTAAGCACTTATTAACCATTTATAAACTGTCTAGGAATTAAAATATTGTAGAATGCAAAATAAATACCTTGTGATCAGAAGTCCATCACAAAGACAGAATATCAGTCCCAGTGCAACTGACCTTTCTTATGAAGATAGTAAATTATTTGAAGGCAGTTGAACTGTGCAAGAAATAGCCATCCAGGAATCTCACACATGTAGCAGAATCACAGAGTGGATGAGGTTGGAAGGGGTGTCTAGAAGTCAGCTGGTGAAGTCTACCTACCACACAGAGCCAGTTACCCAGGACCATATCCAGATGGCTTTTGAATATTCCAAGGATGGAGACAGTGCAATACCTCTGGACAGCCTGTACCAGGGAGCAGTCACTCTCACACTGAAAAATTGTTTCCTGATGTTAAGACAGAGCCTCCTGTGTTGCAGGTTGCACCCACTGCCTCTGGTCCTGCCACTGGACACAACTGGAAACTGCCTGTCTGCACCTTCTTTGTACCTTCCCATCAAGTATCTCTTCACAAGGATAAGATCTCCCTGAGCCTGCTCTTCTTTAGGCTAAACCATGCCAGGTCTCTCAGCCTTTCCTTAGAGGAGAGATGCTCCACTACCTTAAACACATTTGTGGCCCTTTGCTGGACTCTATCCAGCATGTGCAAGTCTCTATTGTACTAGAGAGTCCAGAACTGGACACAAAACTCTAGCTGTGGCCTTACCAGCACAGAGGATAGGGAAAATATCATCCCCCTGACCTGTTGGCAGCAATCTGCCTAGCACAGCCCAGAATGACATTAACCTTCTTTGCAGCGAAGGCATGTTGTTGTTTTATGTTCAGCTTGTCACCCATGAGGATCCCAAGGACCTTTTCTGCAAAGCTGAACAATACATATCTTTAGCAAACACCTAATTCAAATTCCATATAATGCAACCTGTTCTTCAATACATTAAGGATTAACTTGAATTCACAGAAGAAAATCAACCACTGAATTCAGAGAGGCCAAAATTTGACCTATGGAAACTGAAGGAAAATTTTATGAATCTACCTGCTCCTTTGGATCTGTCCCTTAATTGACAGTTGCTTAATTTTATGCCTAAACATATTTTCATTATTAAGTGTTTAGCAGAGCATTAGAATATGAAGATAGAACCCAGTAACTTTCTCTTCCAGAACTAATTTCAATAAACACTTCTAAGGAGATGGATGTAGGCTTTGCTCACCCTGAGATTTAGCAAAAGTTAATAATACTAGAAGTTAATAATTGCCAAACAAGGAGACAAACTGTTGTTTGGTTTGGAGTCAGTCCGCTTACATATCCCCTGACACTTTAAATGAGTTCATTGTATTTTATGAGTATTAAAGCTTCCCTCTTCATCAGTCAACTGGTTCTCTTGATTTAATTTTAATACATACTGTGAAGTTATATCCCTTGAAATCATGGGCTTGTCTGAAGGTCTGCAGATGCTCCCTCGTCAGTTCTCTCTTCAATCCCACTCACTTTTCTCCACACACCTCTCACATCTTTACTCAGCTGGTGCTAGCCCACACAAATATATCAGTCACAACAGGAGAGTTTTCTCTCTCATATGTTAATACTCAGCAGGAGAACATAGAATAAATTTCCCCTAACAATATATATATAAATATATGTGTGTGTGTGTGTATGTTTATGACCTCCACTCTTCAATGATTGTAATTACCTGACTCAGGACTTCCATTGAACCATGAGGTGAGGTTTGCTTTTTTTATTTTATTGCCTCAAGTGCTCACTCTGGACAAGAGACAGGGAATACAGTTTCTGCCCCACCCCAGAACGCATAGCTGGGCAAGAGTTTCTCATTACTTTTATCACGTTATGTGTGGGAGTTAGGTGTCCTGTCATACCCACAATATAATCAGCAACTGGGTATACTGGAATGGACTGCCGCTCTCTCATGAAGCTCACTAACATTGAAGCACATATAACACTGTCACTGGAAATACATGTGGTTGCAATGGTCTACTTCAAGAGCTGCAACCATAGTGTTGGGCAGATCAGTCAAAATCCAATTGTGACAAGAGAAAAGGCACATCCGTCTTTCTGTCATATACAAAGTTTCTGACAGCATGTCCTAATAGAGAGTGGTGAGTTACATTTAGTTACCTTTTCTGTCAAAAGGAGAGGGATGCCTAAATGGTGGGTTACATTTAGTTATTTAGTTCTGTCAAAAGAAGAGGGATGCCTAAATGTGACATGTGTATACAAAACTGTGGGAAAGACTTGACTTCCACTTCTTTACAGATACAAAAGAATTCAAATGTTTTTTGTGTTTTCAGATTGGGAAGAACAAAAAATAAAAATGGTCATGTTAAAACCCCAGAGTTTTTATTTACTAAATCATTGCTAAGGCTGTGTTTTTTGTCATGGTTCCTGAGAGAGTCAAGGAGTTCATGTTTTTCAGAAAATTATCTGTGACTGATGACACTTCGGGACTTTTTGCATGTGGGGAGGTGGATGCAATGCTAACCAGTTGAATCTATTTCAGAAAAATCCTTTTCTTCTGTCAAGTCCCAGACTGCAATAGAATATGACAAAGAGAGGGAACCCAATAATGCCACCACAATGACAAAGTGTCCTGGAACAGTGAACTCATGAAGACTGCCTGAAGCAACGAGCCTTCTCCCTCACTGAAGAAAACAAAAGGTCTTTTATTCTTTCTCTCTCTTCCCACCCACTCTCCCACATCCCCTTACCCATATTTAGATCTATAGTTTGTTTCAAAGGTTAGTTCTGGCACGGTGACCAAACGGATCTCCATATGGTTTTTATTTATTTACTCTTTGTCTCAGATGCTTTTGGCACAACATATTTGCATGAGTTCGATGGTGTTTATAGAAAACTTGAATACTGGAGTTCATAGAAAAGGTCATTGGCTCATTCTTTCTCTTACTTAAATTGAATTTTCCCCACTGTTGTTTCTGCTGCTACTCATTTTATTTTTAATAGATATTGATTTCTTTTCCAGATTTGTATTTGTTTTTATTTGTTTGCTTACTTTTTGTTGCGGTGGTGGTTGGGGTTTTTTTCGTCTTGACCACTCCTGAGTTCTCTGTAAAAGCTTCAGACAGTCTTATTAAATTGTGGCCCTGCCGACAAACTTGTCCCTTGGATCTGGTACCCATTCCCCCTTGGCACATAAGGGTTTCCTTCAGTCTCCCTGAAAGAGGAGATTTATTCTGACTGAGTTTTCTTATGAAGCACAGCATCATCAGAGGCTGAGCATTCTGTGCACTGCCTTTAGCAACCTAATTCCTACATATAGCAAACAACTGTGCCAAAACTGCTTTCAATTTACCTACTTGTAGTATTTGTGGAAAACCTCACTTAAAACATGCTCCAGTTCAACAGAGGGCTGTGGCAAAGCTCCAATTCAGAAAAAGTGTTAGCTCCCTGTTTCGCTCTCAAGTGACTCAGACCGTGTTCAGTTGAGTAGAAGAGTCTCCTCATATCCACTTCTAAATAATGCCAAATGGCGCTAAGGTTTAATTGCTCTGTGGTTGTGCATTCTTGATCTTCAATAGAGTTATGTGAAGAAATAATTTTTACTGCTCATTTGAAGAAATGTTAAGATTCATATAAGGAAGTTACTCTTCATGTAGACTACTCTGAGTCTATATGTATATAAATATATATATGACATGTATCTTAAAACATTTTAAGTCATTGTGGGTAAGTGTTAATGAGAACTGGCTAAACAGTAGATCCCAGAGGGTTACAATCAGTGACACAGGGTCTAGTTGGAGGCTTATCACTAGTAGTGTCCCAAAAGGTTCAGTATTTGGCCCAGTATTGTTTAACTTCTCCATCAGTGACTTGGATGAAGGGGCAGATGCCTCCTCAGCAAATCCACTGATGACACAAAGCTGTGGGGAGTGCCCAATACCCCACAGGGCTGTGCAGCCCTTCAGAAGGACCTCAACAGCTTGGAGAGATGGGCAGAGAACTGAGTGAAATTCAGCAAAGGGAAGTGCAGGGTCCTGCACCTGGAGAGGAATAACCTCAGGCACCAACACAGTCTGGGGGCTGACCTGCTGGGGAGCAGCTCTGCAGAGAAGGACCTGGGGGTCCTGGTGGACAACAATCTGTTCATGAGCCAGCAGTATGCCCTGGAGGCAAAAAAGGCCAATGAGATCCCAGGGTGCCTTAGGAAGAGCACTGCCGGAGGTTGAGGGAGGTGATCCTGCCCCTCTACTCAGCCCTGGTGAGGCACATCTGGAGTGCTGTGTCCACTTCTGGACTTCTCAGTACCAGAGAGACATGGAGCTTCTGGTCCAGTGAAGAGCAACAAAGATGATCAAGGAACTGGAACATCTCTCAGGAAAGGCTGAGAGAGTTGGGCCTGTTCAGCCTCGAGAAGAGCCAACTGAGAGGGGACCCCATGAATGTATATAAGGGAGGGTATCAAGAGGATGGAGCCAGGCTCCTCTCAGTGGTGCTGAGCAATAGGACAAGAGGCAATAGGCAGAAACTGGTGCACGGGAAGTTCCACCTGAACATCAGGAAAAGCTTCTTTACTGTGCAGGTGACTGTGCACTGGAACAGACTGCTGAGAGAGGTAGTGGCGTCTCCCTCCCTGGAGATATTCAAGAACCATCTGGATGTGATCCTGTGCAGTGTGCTCTAGGACAACCCTGATTAAGCAGAGAGGTTGGACCTGATGGCCCAATGTGATCCCTTCCAACCTTACGCATTCTGTGATTCTGTAACGTCAGATGACAATTTCCTCTAGCTACACGAACTGCAAAAGTTTCCTGAATCCAGCCTTGATGAAGCACAGCTGCCTTCAAATGCTTCAGATTTACCGCAAGACCTAAACTGCAAAAATATAAGTTCAAAGATCAAGGAAAACCCCAACTGGCTACCTTGACTGCTTGAAAGGAAAATCCTGTGGTGTTTCTTCCTAACCTGAGTGCTTTATGCTGATGACAGTGTCATCCATGGGCTTCTAGTATCTGACCTAACTGACAGTATCTTTCAATTTGTATATTATATAGTATGGAGAAAAACCATGTTGAGAAGGAAAGCCCTCATTTTGCTTTTTAGTGTGTATTCCAGCTCACTGGCAATGAAGCATCCCTAGTGATATCAGAAGTTGTATGACAACTGAGGGAAGTGGATCTCTTGCTGTCAGCCCAGGGGGAATTATTCTGCAGCTGAAGGGAAGACTTTCACAAGTTTTTGGCAAGAGGCTCATTATATCTCCTCTCAAGAAATATAGTACTTAACCAGGTACCTAACTTTACTCACCTAAAAAAAAGAAAGATCCTCTACCAGTGTCATCTACTTGTTTCATGATACTGAAAATATATGATAACAATATACATAAAACATGTACACCATGAAATTCTACTTCCTTGTGATAATGATACAGATAATAATTCAGAAGTCAAAATCACTAATGCATCCTCATTCTTTTATATTTACAGGTAATCAATGAGAAGTAGAGTAACAACCAGAAGTTAAGGTTAATGAAATCAAATGAAGAATTTTGAAAAGTCAGATGTGTTATTGTATGCCTAAATATTGACTTTAGGCCCTATGAATAGATCAATAGGGTTTAATGTCAGAATGGACTCAGCATAACAAAAGACAACAAACTTCCCTTAAGAAATGCCTGGTCCTGCGCAATGCATGATCTTGAACTAGAGTGTTCTATTTTCAGAAAAGAGAACAAAAAATAAAGAAGAAATTCAGACTGAAATAATTTCCTCCAAGTATGAATCATGACCCCTGTTGTTTCAGTGACTGTTACTTTGAAAAATTTACCCAGAATTTGTCTAACTTCAATTTCCCATCTCTTAGTCTTATTAGGAGTTTGGTAAATAGAGAAAATGGTCCTGTGGAGTAATCTGCATGTCACTCCACACTGCAGGTCACACTCAGGTTCCAGCATAACCTGGGGCCTCTCCCTGAACTGTCTCCATATCTTGGCTCCTTTTTGAACCATGGGACCAATGGTAGGCAATATATGGTAGGTGGGTTTGGTGCCAGCCTTGCAGGTGTTGAACACAGAACAACCCCCTTTGCTCATGAGAACTACAAGCTACAGTGGGTTTTTACCACTAGAGAGCCCTTCGATTATAACATTACCTTTAATGAAAGAGCCGTGGAAATGTATATTGCTTTCTTGGATCCTAGCTATACTAAATAACCAATCTTTCTATCTTTTCCCCCTATTCTTGAGGAATGAGCAGTTTTATGTCACCAACAGTTAAAGGCATTGCTCATGGAAATGTTAAACAGCACAAAGGCTGGGTCAAATATCTGTGGCCTGAGAAAATGAGATATTCATTACTACGTTCTTGAAACCTGTCCCTTGTCCATTATGAGAGTGCTATATTGGGTTGGTACCATTCTAGGCTTTAAAATGAATGGCATGCTAATACAAAGAAAATGCATCAGAGATTTCCTAATTTATTGGATTAACAAGCTGTTTTTATAAAACAGCATTTTAAAATGTCACAAATACACCAGACCTTTCCTCAGACCTTTTTTCTTAACTCATGCTGATTGCTAACAGAAATATCATCTTTTTATTTAGGGCCCATGCTGATTTTCCATTATTTTATGTGGTATCAATGTCCAAAACAGCAGGATGAGTAACTCCTTTGTGGTCTGACCCAGTATTTGCTTTAGTCTCTTGGAATGGTTATGGGACATGATAGGGAAAAAAGTTGGTGTTAGTGCCTCATAGGAATTTTAAGCCATTTTGTTTAAAATAGTTAAAATTGCTAGTACAGGTTCCTTCAACAGGTGATTAAACAATTTGATTTTCAAAGATGTTCTGTAACATCATCTTTCATCATCACTAGAACTGAGAAGTGTTTAGCATTACATGATAGAAGTAGGGGCTTTTATCAAGTCTGTAACAAAGGTATTTATTGAATTATCATGTTTTCTGCACTATAAATAGTAACTGTACCAACTAGCAATGGATTATTGCAGGCTTCTTTTGTCTGTCAGTACATTTTTCCATAGACACCTCTTCACAAACTTTTGCTTCCCTCATCAGTTGTCTGTTTTTCCTGCCTTTTAACTCACACTCACCAGTGCTATTTTCTATTTCTCTAATAATTTTTATATATTTGGGGAAAAAAATATTTTCAACTCTACGCCTAATGCCTAAGAAACAACAAGAACACTAATAATATTTTTAAACCCCTAAACCAACACCTAGACCCTAATAGCACTTTAGACTGTCAGTTTGTTGGGCAGCTAATGAAATGTTTTATAAGAAATAACAAGATTCTTTTTCTATATGATCTCAATTTTTTTTTTCAAATTTGTGAAAGTGACCCGTTAATGTCCTTTTGTACAGGTACTGCTGGTTCAGACTGTATCCTGTTTACATGTAACAAATGTAATCTAGTTGAGACAACTGACATTGAAAAAAATACTAATTCTAAGTTTTGGGAGCAACATTTCTTTTTCAAGGTGAAGACTAGCATAAAGCTCCCAGACTAGGATGTAACATTTATTAAGTCAGAAAATCAATATGTACCATTTTTGAACATTTCAAAACCAGTCTTTGGGACATTGGCAATATATGACACCTGCTAGGTGCTGGGGCAGTGGGATGGTAACTGCAGAACAGTGAAGAGAACAGCAGCTGTAAAAATTAAGGAAAATTGACAAAACATAATAAAACATAATTAGATATTATTTAAGACTTCACAAAGGAATGTTTTTCAACAGACAACAGATACTGAAATATTCTTGAAACTTTTACCTGGCAGCATTATTCACTTGGCCAAATTTGTTCATCTATCTAAGATGCAAACACATTTACTACTCTTCAGATTCTCAAGAAACAACTACAAAATGTTCCAAGTTGCATATGAAAGACTCTTTTAAAACAGCTCCTTTGAAAACATAGAAGTTGTTGTCAAATCATTAATGGAGTCATATAATTGTACGAAAGGTATGCAAGACATTTTTTAAGTAAATAAGAAAACCAAGATACAGAGAGGTTAAATTACTTCATCACAGTGTCATGCAAAGTTGACAACACATCAGGACTGGTTCCTTGAGAGATGAATAGCAAGTATAGGTTGCAACTGACACTGCAGGTGAAATACTGCAGATGTGACCCTTCAGTCCATATTTATGTGCCATATAAAACCAAACTCCATTTTTCCAATCAAAGAAGTGTCACCTAATTAAACGTTACTTAGCAATGTCTTAGCAAGGTTCTTAAGTTTGTTGCATATTTGGTGCCTATCATGAACAGAGTGGGAGGACATCCTCACATCAGTCAAACAAATCCACACCTGTGAGTAATTTCAGTGGTTATGGTTTTCTCCAGTGCCTGATGATGACACACCTGAATGAAGAGCTCTGCAGCAGTGAGCAGTTTAATTTGTACAGATTCTTTTCAAGGAATTAAGCCCATTACAACAAGAATTCCAAATGCACAGAGGTCTTCCCACTACTTGAACTCAGCAGTCATGCTTTTAACCATTGATGTGCTGTCAATAGTGAAATGACAGATGCAAGACTTCAGGCAAGAATGCCATACCCATACAAACTGGGAAAAGATGTCCTGCTGCGTGAAAAGTATTGCATTAATTTACAGGCAGGCAAGGTCATCACTTTTTCAAAACTTCTTTTGTGTTTCACAAGTGGAAATGACAAAGGCAAAGCTTCATTAGTGATCTAGTAGTCCCAGACAGATCAAGGTCTGAAAGAGATGAAATTCTTCCTGCACATATTGCAGGTAATCAATCAACAGATGTGTACTACCATCAGGAGAGGCCTGCACTCACCATATGCTTTGATGCACCTAGTGTCTTCCGCCACAAAAACCAGCTGTCATCACTGCAAGGCAGTTCTGGCATGCTAGCATCATTGCCACGCTGGGTTTCAGGATAGTCTCCCTCCCAGCATGATTTTTTTGGTTTAGCAGAAGGCACCCTGTACTCAGGGGCGTTGAGAGAAGAGCACATGTGGCTCACATAAGAAATGAAGGCATGACCCTAGAAGAGAGTTTACCATCCAATGGCACCACTGAGCCTTTGCTCAACAGAGAGCTCTTCAGGACACTGTGGAGTCAGGAGGCTGCAGGGACAAGCACCTGATACCAGAACAACAGCAGAGATATTGGGTACCCATAACTTCAGAAACACCACGTGATGCCCCAGCATCAGTCATGTGCTTAGAGCTGCTGAACTTGCTTGAAGATCCAGGCTTTGCTGAGTTCCCCATAAATGTTTTTGTTTTAAATCAAGGGAAACACTTCTCTGAGGTTACTGGCTTAGCCTGTACAGTATTTGAAAGTACATATTATAATGAATTTTCCATCAAAGCTGTCACTTGCTACTTACCTTAAGAAGATAAATACTGGAAGAGTGTTACTATAGGAAAGCCCTAACTGGTTTCCCATTTCAAGGTAGGCACTGTCTATGCTATAATACTTAAACCCACCGTGATCCTTAATGAGACAGGAATGCTTAATAAGACAAAGAGCAATTTCTCATTTCACT
>JAWWLV010000100.1:40770889-40802480 GCA_035041135.1 Platyrinchus mystaceus
CTGTGTGCTGGACATTTTGTCCAGAAGGATCCTGTGAGAGACAGTATTGAAAGCTTTACTGAAATCCAAAAAGATTAAATCAACTAGGTGGGTTATCTTGATCATAAAAGGACAATTTAGTTCTAGGGGTCTCTTCCTCTGGACTGCTTGTAGCCCAGTAATTAAATAAATTAGTTGTGAACATTTTTTTTTTATACAACCACCTCTCTCAGGTTTTAGTAATTTGCTAGATGTCATCATAATTACTTCCAATTATTCCTAGTGAACATCAGACATGCAAATGGAATACACCTGAACATGTCCAGTGGGAAAGCTGCAGTGTGTTTCCTGTACAATGGGGGAGCTTGACAGATACTAGTAGCACAGGCCACTTCTTAAGGTGACAGAAGAAGGAGACCAAACAAAAATGAGAACTGGTGTCAATTTTTTAAGTGGATTTAAAGGGAAAGTAAATGCACTTTGTTCCTTTTAGAAATATTTACTCACTCATCATTTTCAGGCAGTTCATCATAGAAGTCATATTACACATGGGTTTTCCACTCATGCCTCCTGATGGTCTTCACAAGAAACTAACTGAATCGAAGCACTAGGAGACACGCAACAGGAATTATCATAATTCCTTCCTCTATACATTTAAAAAAAAAAAGAATGGAGAATTAAGACATTTTACAAATTATAACATGGCTGAGTGAAGAACCTGGTTCTCTGATCCATTGTAAAAAAAATGGACCATTTTCATAAAGAGATTGCCAGGGCTAGGTTTCACCTTTCATTGAGCTGCTAGGTTGTAATATTTATCTCTAATGCCAGCTACAATTTTTCTTAGACTTTGGTTGTCTTAGGTCTTGACCATAGATTATGATGGAATTTGTTACATTTTTTTTTAACAAGTGGAAAGAAAATTAATTAGCAACACAAAAACTTTAGTGAAATTTGGTGTTTGAAAGGGGGCTGAGAACCTGGATCCCATAAGTCTATGTCAAAATTTACTCTTGAACATTATTTGGGGCCAGTCACTGAATTGCTCTGTTCCTCAGCTTACTTCTGCAAATAACAGATTTTAATATTCCACTGGCTCTAATGCACTAGTAGGCTCTGTAGATTAAAAGCACCAGGGTAATGCACATTGTTATGGTAGCAAAAATACAGTAAACCTGTTCAATTTTCTCATGAGGTAGGGTTGCTAATCTGCTAATTGATGCCTTTGGAAATACATGCCTGAGCATCATCATTATGAAACTCCCCTCTCATACATAGTGACATAATATGCACCAGTGCTAAGTACTGAAAACAGTGTGATAACCAACTTACTCACTTTTTCAAGGAGCTTGAAAAGAAAAACAGAGAGAAATCTCCATAGTTATGCTACCACTGCAACTTTGCTATTGAGCTCATTGGCTTTGCTAGAAACTGTGCTGAATGTTTTGTGAAAACAAACAGCAGGGAGTCCTGAACAGCTTATAGGCAATGCAGGGAGTAACCAGGGCACTTAAAACCTTGCACTGGCCAGTGCTGATTGGATGATGTGACAGCAGAAATCAATTGAAAACTCTTATAAGGGCATTACATACGATGGAAGGAGAGCAGGTGAAAAAGATTGTAACTGACACAGCACTGCTGTCTGAATATGTGATGGGAATGCAAGAAATAATAAGTGGTTTACAATGGTGACAGTCCATTTTGGCCTCGCCAATAGTACAGCGTATGACCTTATATGGGATAGCCAGCACTTCAGAGAAAATGACTGGCCAGCCTCCAACCTTCAAGGACCTTGGAATCCAAAAGTGCATCAAGGCTTGAACTGGAAAAGTCACTGGTTGAAGATGGGATAATTTTTGCAAAGAGCATGACCATCACAATTGCCAGTCAATTCTTGCAGTGACTACAGCAGAAACACTCAGTGATTGGGGCCAGCTCTCTGGATAAGGCAGGTAGCTGCACCAACAAAGGCAGTGGCAGGAGGCTGCAGCTCTGCTGCCCTCTCTGGACCTGTGCCATGGAGATGGCCAAGCTGCAGCTCGGTTTCTGACATTTTGGGACACCTACATTTTGCTTAAATTCAAAAACAACTACCCAAGCTAGCTGGTACACAAAACTGAGTCAACCCTATTTACTCATGTTGCATTTTAATTAAAGGACTTAAGGATTTACTTAAAGACTCTACTAAACTACAGAAATCCTTCTGTGCTATCAGCTGTAACATACTTTCTCCTGTATTCTTTGTTATTTCTGCAACAGAACTTTCCTAGTCATGCAACACTACATGACGTCTTTAATGTCAGTAAAGGACACCATAATTTTATTTTCTTGTTGGTAGTGCTACCCAGGAACAAAAGAGAAAAAAATCATCTAATGTCAGTAATGTCTTTAATGTCAGCAAAACATATTTTAGAAAAGACATAGAAAGTAAAATAGGGAAAAACATATATAACCTGCATACAAGCTGGGGACACTAAGTAGTTATCAGGAAGACACTTTCTCTTCTTCACTGAAATCCTCTAACCCAGGTTTTGCTATTCTACTTTTAAAATTTTATTTCAAATATCAAAATGTAAGGCAACAAAATCAGAGAAAACCACAAATAAGGAAAATGGGGCCCATATAACATAAGGAGTCAGAACATTCAGCTCTATTTATCTCACAGTAGAGAGTGTTTCAGCTTAAAAACTTTTTTGGGCCATAATTATAGAAGTCTTAAAATGAGCTAAAGGCACTTTACAAAAAGCTTTCAAAGTCTCAGAGAAAAGAAATGTTTAGTATTACTATTGTTTCTCTTAATAAAAATATCTCCATTCAAGGCAGGAGAAACTGAGAAGCACATGTTGCCTGAGTAATATTCCTTAAAGCATTGAGCATCCCAGAAGGCAAGTAATCCATCTTGGATGTAATATAGGTCTCAGTGAATATAAGGCCAAAATTCAATGGGGTCAGGATTTCCCACAGGAGGCATTCCATCCTATCTCTGTATGGTTTATTAGTCCTGCTTTCAAAGTACCAACCTTACACTCCTTTCTCAACAGGATCTTGGTGCCTGCATGTTTGCAGGTTTAGTCAAAATATTTTATAACTGGCCACATCTGGTTATCAACAGCTGATCAAATTCACTTGCCTTTTCTGTGTTGTCTGTTCTCATGGAAGACACAGATATACCTGGCAAACTTGTACATTCTGAGGCCTATCTTATCAATCCACCAGTATTAAACCATCAAGAAAACTCAGAATGAAAACCATGCAGCAGAAAAGATTGTGTCTTGTAGTTCCTCTGAGCTGCAGGAGAAGACCCTTCTGAAGGTGATTTCTGGTTTACATGGCACAGACCTTTGAAGTACACTCAATCTGGAATCAATTCAGGAATTTACAGATATGCGTTATCAGCCCTTGTTTATTCACAATGATGAGAAGAATTTAATTAATACCCCACATATTTGTCAATTCTTTGCTTTAAACCTTACCTTCTGCCCATCAGCCAATCAATATGTATTTTAATCTTCTTCCCTTTTCAGATGTGGTTTTAACATCTCACAGAACAGAGTAGCAAACTTCACAATCATTAATTGCTATTACCAGCTCTTTCATTTTTCTGAACATCAGCAGTTTCTATAAATACCACTTTCATCCATGTGTTATATTATCTATTCTTACTTGACACTTGTTTCAGATGTATTCTTTTAAAAAACTGCAGAGGTTCTATTACCAGGATTACAAAATTATTATTTGATAAAATTTCTTTTCTATTATCAGAATTTCTCACTTGAAATGTAATAAACAGATAAGAGTAAACTTCAGTTGTAGATATAATTTTATATCTACAAAACCTAAAATATGGATGAGGGAAACATAGTATTTTTCCCTGCTACAAATACAATTAAGCTCTTTGTTGTGGGATATAGTCTAACTTTTTAACTCAAGGAGTTCTAGGTGACAACTAAGCCCATCAAAATGTTTGAAGGTCTGTCAGTCACAGCCTACCAAGAATCAGACATATTTCTGCTGATCTTTGGTCACACGTAGCACACAGTAGTACTTAGTATGGCTTCATATTTGTCTCCCTCTCTGTTAATCAACAAAATCAACAATTACAGGAAGACATGGAAGAACCACTCTCATTGGTCTCTCATTTCCATTTTATTCACGCAATTGAACTCAAACATAAAAGGAAAGTGGACCACAGGTGGAAGCAGAGTCAAGTGACCCAGGAGGAGTATGGTGTTGCTGTCCAGTTCTGCAGGGATGCGGTTAGGAAAGCCAAGTCCCATCTGGAGTTGAATCTGGCAAGGAATAACAAAGACAACAAGGGAAATATTCTACAAGAACATGAACAACAAAGGAAAAATGTGAGCACACCGCAGAATGGAGCAGGGAAACTGGAGACAACTGACATAGAGAAGGATGAGGTTCTTGATGCTTTCTTTGCCTCAGACTCTGCCAGTAAAATCTGCTATCAGGAATCCTAGATCCTGGAGACCAGAGAGGTCCCAGACCAGCACGAAAGACTGACTTAGTGAAGATGGACCAGTTTAGGGAGCAAATAATCAGTGTTTATATGTAAGCTCAAAAGTGTTGAGGGAGCTGCTGATGTCACTATGAGACCTCTCTCAATTGTCTTTGAAGGGTCATAGAGATCATTCAAAGGAAAGGCTCCTGAAGACTGGAAAAGAGAACTATCATTCCAAGAGTGGAAAAAACCAAACCAAACCAACCAAACAAAAAAGCCACACCAGTGAACGCTTTACTTTGTTAAAATTTTTGACACTCTCTCCTGTAGCATCACCCCAGAGAGGTCAACAAAATACAGGTTACATAAATGAGCAGTGAAGTGAATTAAAAAGTGGTCGAACAATCAAGCTCTTTGCTGTATAACATCTTCATTAACAGCCTTGAGGATGGGATGAAGTGCATCCTCAGCAGATTCACAGATGATAAAAAACTGGGTGGTGTGACTGATACACCAGGGCATTTTGCTGCCATTCAGAGGGACTTTCACAAGATCTCAATCCTGCGTAGCTGCAGGAGTCACTGAACCAGCTGTGTCAGAGCTCTCCAGCCAGCCAGATCTGCTGAGGCAGATGTAGCCCACCACGTCACAGGTGCCAGGAGTGCCTGATGCCTCTTTGTGAGGCAGGGGCAGACAAACAGTTATTTTGCAGAATAGTCTGCTGTGGTTGAAGAGCTGTGTCAGCAGGTGAAGGAGCTACAGGAGGAAGTGAACAGGCTGTGTAGTATTTAAGCAAACGAGCAAGAGAGAGACTGATTATATTCAGACACGCTACAGCCTAAAGATTCTCGGGATTCTCAAACCTCCACTGTAGCGGAGAAGCAGAAGGACTTGGAAACCTACAGAGTAATTAGTCAGTGGACTGTTGGTCAAGAGTCTGTTAAAGATGAAGGATGGAAGCTGGTCACTGCACATATCAGGAGAAAGGTTGTTCCTCCTCAGAATCTGACAGGTGGGACTGGTGCCTTCTATAACAGGTAGAGGTGCCTCCTAAAGCAACACCACCTGCACCCCACATCACGACCTTCTCTGTTAAGAGGAAAAGAAGGGTTGTTGCAATAGCAGACTCCCTACTAAGGGGAACAGAGGGCCTGATATGCAGACCAGACCCAACTCACAGGGAAGTCTGCTGTCTCCCAGGGGCTCAGGTAAGGGACATTACTGGAAAACTCTCCAGTCCAGTAAGGCCATCTGATTACTATCAGCTATTGGTTGTTTAAACAATGGCAGTGATGAAATAACAAAGAGAAGCCCAACAGCAATCAAAAGAGGCTTCAGGGCCCTGGTACAATTGGTAGAGGGATCAGGAGCACAGGCAGTGATTTCCTAGATGTTTCCAATAATGAGGCATAAAATTGATAGAAATAGGCAGATCCATCAGGTCAATGAGTGGCTCTGAGATTGGTGTACTCAGAAAAATTTGAGGTTTGTCAACCATGGGATGATCTACTCAACACCTGGTCTACTGACACCTGTCAGGATGTGCCTATCTCAGAGGCAAAAGACTGTTCTAGCATAGGAGCTAGTGGGGCTCACTGACAGATCTTTAATCTAACTTGAAAGGGGAAAGGGACAAAATCGGTCTTGCCAGTGATGAGCAGTGGGATGGTGTGCCAAAACTTGAGAAAATAAGCACTCAATCTGCCCCACGAGGTGTTGACTACAATGTACCACACTTGAAATGTTTCTACCCTAACACACACAGCGTAAGGAACAAACAAGAGGAGCTCAAAGCTTTGGCCCACTCCCAGAGATCTGGTGTCATTGGCACAAGTAGAACCTGATGGGATGAGACTTGTGACTGGAGTTGGGTTGTCCTGTTAGATGGGTTATAAGCTCTTTAGGAGGTATAGGCAGGGCAGAAGAGGTTGAGAGGTGGCACTGTATTTATGGAGCTCACAGTTGGGAATGGCACAGTTAAGAGCCTCTGGAAAAGAAACAAGGGGCAAACAAATAATGAATGTGAATGTCACTGTTGGAGTCTGCTACAGACTTCACAGCCAGGACGATGATACCAAAAAATTATTCTTTGAGGAACTAAGGGACACTTCCAAGCCAACTGCTCTTGTCCTTATGGGAGGGTTCACCTTGCAAGAAATTAACTGGAAGTATCACACAGCCAGTAGAATCTGGGCCATAAGATTTCTAAAAAATCTGAATGACAACATTATGGAACAGGTCCCAAGGGACCCACCTCAGAAAGAGGCTTTCCTTGATCTTCTGCTTGTCAACAGAGTGGATCTCATGAGTGAAGTGGAGATTGGTGGTTGTGTTGGCCACAGAGACCACAGGGTGATTGAGTTTAAAATCTCTGTTGGCAGGAGGAAAAGTGCCAGAAAAACCTCAGCTCTGGACATGAGGAGAGCAGATTTCAGGCTGCTCAGGGAATTATTAAGTAAGGTCCCTTGAAGAAATGTTTTTGAAGGTGCTGGGGTCCATCAGTGCTGGTCACTCTTCAAACATCACCTCCTAAGGGCACAGGAGCAGCAATTCCCAAATGTCAGAAGTCAAGCAGGAAAAGCAGAAGGCTGGCTTGGCTAAACAGGAATCATCTCTTGGAAATAAGACAAAAAGGTGTATGCCCAGTAGAAGCAAGGTCAAGTGACATGGAAAGAATTCAGAGATGCTGCTTGCTGCTGTAGGGAGAAAAGTTGCACGGCTGAAGCTCAAATGGAGTTGCAGCTGCCCAGAAATGTAGGGGACAATAAAAAGAGTTTTTTTCAAATATATTAATGGCAAAAGGCAGTATAGAAATATCATCAACTTGTTACAGGATAAGGATGGTCACCTCACAAACAGGGCCAGAGACAAGACAGAGGTGTTTAACGCTTTCTTTGTCTCTGTCTTCAACACGGATGACATACCAAGGGGGTCTCAGTGCCCTGAGCTGGAGGACCATGACTGCGAGAATGACCAACTCCCAGTTGTCCCAGAAATTGTGTGGGATATGCCATTCAAGCAGGATCCTTGGAAATCTACGGGGCCTGATGGGATTCATCCCAGAATCCTCAAAGAGCTAGTTGATATCATAGCAAAAACTATCTCAATAATTTTGAGTGGTCTTGTGAATCCGGAGAGGTCTCAGTTGACTGGAAGCTGGTAAACGTCCCAATTTTCATAAAGGGTAAAAAGAGGGACCCCAAAACCTACAGACCTGTCAGTCTCATTTCAGTGCCTGGTAAACTTATGGAGAAGATTATTCTAGGAGGTAATGAAAAACACCTGAAAGACAAAAAAGCCACTGGTCACAGCCAGCACGGCTTCATGAAAGGAAAGTTCTGCTTATCAAACCTGATTTCCTCTTATGATATGGTAACCCACCTAGTAGATCAAGGGAAGCCAGTTTCAATCTTTTGGGATTTCAGTAAAGTTTTCTATACTGTCTCTCACAGGATCCTGTTGGACAAATTGTCCAGCACACAGCTGGATTAACACATCGTGGTGGGTGAGAAATTGACTCATGGGTTGAGCACAGAGGGTAATAGTGAACGGAGTGTCATCAGACTGGTGACCTGTCACCATGGGGTTCCACAGGGCTTCGTCTTGGGCCCTGTGCTCTTCAACATTTTCATAAATGACTTGGATGCAGGACTGGAAGGGATACTAAGCAAGTTTGCAGATGATACAAAACTGGGAGGAGCTGTTGACTCCCTCGAAGGCAGGGAGGTCCTGCAGAGAGACCTTGACAAATTAGCTTCACTTGAAGCTTCACAAAAACAAGTGCCAGATTCTGCAGCTGGGATGGGGCAATCCTGGATGTACATGAAGACTGGGGAATGGGATGCGGGAAAGCAGTGCCACAGAAAGGGACCTGGGGGTCCTGGTTGACAGCAAGTTGAATATGGGTCAGCAGTGCCCTGGCAGCCAGGAGGGACAACTGTGTCCTGGGGGCATCAGGCAAAGCATCGCCTGCCGGTCGAGGGAGGGGATTGTTCCACTCTGCTCTACACTGGGGTGGCCTCACCTTGAATATTGTGTGCAGTTTTGGGCACCACAATATAAGATATTAAGCTCTTAGACAGTGTCCAAAGAAGGGCAATGAAGATGGTGAAGGGCCTTGAGGGGAAGCTGTATGAGGAGCAGCTGAGGGCACTTGGTCTGTTGACCCTGGAGAAGAGAAGACCGAGGGGAGACCTCATTGCAGTCACAACTTCCTCATGAGGGGAAGAGGAGGGGCAGGCACTTATCTCTCTTCTGTGGTGACCAGTGACCTGACTGAGGGAATGGCCTGGAGTTGTGTTGGTGAAGATTTAGTTTGGATATTAGAAAAACATTCTTCACCCAGAGGGTGGTTGGGCACTGGAACACGCTCCCCTGGGAAGTGGTCACAGCACCAAGCCTGCCACAGTTCAAGAAGTGTTTGGACAATGCTGTTAGCTATTTCTTCCTTCATTCATTCTCACAGAGTACTCCTTAATTCAGGAAGACTATTGATTGTGAAAATAAATAAATATATACATACACAATAGAAGGAACAAAGCAGACATACAGGAAATGAAGACTTGGAAACTGGATCAAAAAAAAAGCTTGTGGAAGCCATGCAGAAATTTCTATCCCAACACTTTTCTTAGGATTACAGTCCAGATTCCAGTCTAAAGTCAACCCAAGTGGCCCTTCACACTTCATCTTCATGTCCATAACATTTATATCTTCCTGAAATACTCAAACTCGTCTAGAAAAATTGTAGTATCTAAACTGGATGTGCATTAGACAACTAGTTTAATGGAAAAGATGACTAGTGGCTGCTCAAAGAAATAAGTTTGCATTTGACTAACTCACGTGGTGAACTGTAAGTCCTCTATGAACTTTCTAAGAGGTTCTTCTAGACTCAGACAGAGGTAGAAATCATTTCAGTTATTAAAGGAAACCAAGTCTTTTTGTGCAGCAGGAGAAAAGAGGAAACTCCTAACTTTCGAATTATAAATCTTTATAGTGCAATTCTTTATGGCTAGGAAGAGGACTTCAGACACTTTTCAAATAACCCCAACTGTTTAATCTGTACCCTTTAGAAAGTCAAGCTGTGTGTGTACGTGAGACAGAAACATTTTTGCTGAAATAGAAGAATGATATTGTTCTGCTCAACCCACTGTAAAACTACCTGCTTCTTACAGGGGAAGGAACCTATTTTTCCTTTGCAGAAAACGGCATTAGATGGCTTGTGAATCTTTGTCCTTTTGTAATCTGTTCAGAACCTGTGATCACAGGTGACCCTGTAGGCAAATTCCTCCCGAAAAGCAAATGGGCACTAGATCAATTAACAAAGGTATTTAGTTCTATTTACGTTTAAAAGCAGCAGCTTTAATTTTAGTTTGCAGGAAAACAAGTCAGAGCCATTCATAAAAGGTCTCATTTAGAAATCACTTCCTTTTAACTTTACTATTACTACGGAGTCAGTTCAGTCAGGTTGTTTTCTGCTAGGTTTTAAGCAATTTGTTTGAAATTCTAGAGAATCCAATATCCCAGTAGTAACATTTATTGATTTTCCTACCTCTCCCTATGCAGTGCTCAGCCAGTCATACAGTTAAAAAAGTGCAACAATCAAGTATTCCACAAATACTTAACAAAGACTTTTGATGTAGTTACAGTTGTAAAGGTATCTCATACTGGAGAAAATTTGCATTTTCAGTAAATTAAGATACCTTCACAGGCTGCAGGGCATTAATACAGTAGAGATAACAATGTAGAGACTTTGCAGACAGATAACATTTTTCATCTGAGAATGAAAACATTTTTTAAAAGTAGTGGAGCAAAATGGGTAGAAATTCTGTCTTAATGAGAATTTACAGTCAGATTCCTGGACAAAGGGATTCCATCTCAAAGCATAAGCTGCGATTTTTTTATTTCTTTTTTGTTTGTTTGGGCTTGCTGTTGTTGTTTGGGATTTTTTTGTTGTTTTTTTTTTTTTGTTTTGGTTTCGTTTAGTTTGTTGGTTGGTTTTGGTTTTACACATAGCACTTGACATGAACGATGAAGGGGTTTTTTTCCCTTTTCCTTATAGGGAGTCACAGCCAGCATTTGGTGTCCAAATCCTAATTTATTGATAAAATCACACAAGCCCCTTCTTTAGAAAAAATGAGAGCCTTTTGCTACTGAATAAAGGTACAAGTTACCTGATGTCCTCTAAATCTATTTAGAGATTCATAGGTCTTTTCTTTCTGGTCCTTCACAGTCAAAGCAACTGTTTCTAGCTATTCTCCTATATATTATTTTCCTAAATTAGGGTGTCCATTCGGAAAATATTAATGCAATTTTTCTGATTGGTCAGTTTTGCATGCCTTTCTTCTTTGTTTTTGACCAAGTAACTAGCACTGCTTTATAGGTAGCCTAAAATTGTGAGATTTGGCTCAGCTCTTTAAAAAGGGGGTTATTTACAATGCCAAACAATAAATTCTTCACACTTCACTGTAAATAATTGAGTTTCCTCTTCTCTTTTGCTAATAATTTAACATACTATGCTTTAACAGAGGCTCAAGGGTTCACCAAGCAACAACTGGTTCTACCTGACTGCTGAGTGCGTCTGGGAAAAATAAGGAGTTCAGCACAGTGTGCACAGTATGTGCAAGAGCACATAAACCACAGAGTGCCAAAAAAATACATTAAATATAATAAAGCATTAACACGTTCAAAAAGCCAACACTCAACTCATATGTTCATATACGAACACATTGCACGGACAATTAGACTGTGAGCTACAGCAGATTCCCACAAGTCTCCTTATGGCTTCACACCTCTGTATTGCTCAGTGCTCTTTGCAGCATAATTGTGAATTCCTGGAAGATGGAAGGATCCATTTTTTTGCCCCTGAGCTAGTGGTAGAGCAAATTGAGTTCCCACAGATCAGACCTCAACAGGTGCTGCCTGCAGAACTATCCAGCTCTCCATAGTACACAAGAGACTCAGTGCAGTTCTCGGAAGAAGACAGATCTGGAAATGTCACCAGTCATTCGTACTTAGACACTAAGAGAAAGCTAAATATATTTACTTAAAGGCAGGTCCTTAAATGGGCTTAAATGCTGCATCTATAATCTCTGACTTATTATGACTTTCCACTAAGTCACTCTTAGTGATTTGCTACTCATACAAAATTCAAACACTTAAGAATCCCAAGCGTGATGTCCCAATGCCACCTAGCAAGATAGTACAAGGACCAGGAAGTTCTCAAAATGCAAAAGTTTCACACAAGCTAAGTCTATTTGCAGTTGCAGGTTTCAACCAGGCTGGCTAACATCAACTTGGAAAATGACACTGGCTTGAAAAAAATTTTTAAAAGTCTTAACTCATGAGCATTTGCAAACACATTTCCAAGACAGAATTCTAATGACTTCCAGAAACCACCCTGCAGTCATGAGAAAAATCCTGGAAAGCTCAGAGTCCAAAAGCAAAACAAAGTCCTATGGGACTAGACAAACAGCATGCAGACTACTCCATCCAAAATAAGGACGTATAAAACAGCTGTCCATCTGAGCGCAGTTACTTTGGAATAGAATAACTATTCTGTATTGTGCAAAAGCACAAATACAAAATACATCCCACCCACCATGCATACAAGCTCTTGTAAGTTCACTAGAGTTTGTGGCTTCTTGTATTCCTCCTCTTCAAAAGCTTTTGTGTCCATAATTTACACTATTTTCTACCTCTCACTTGCCAAGCAAGTGTCTATTTCCTCTTGGGGATTTTAGACTGGCATGGAGATTTAACACTGATAACTATTCAGAGAAATAACATGAAGTTACTTATTCCAAACTTAGATGAATACAAGATGAGAAGCCATTGGTGTTTCCTAAAAAAAAGGTAAAAAAGCTATTAGAGGGTACTTCTACAATAAATCTGTTTTCTGGAGTTAGGTTTGTACTTTTCAAGGTATGTTTACTTACTTGTGTGACATACCTAATAAAAAAATCTTGAGATCAATTTATCTAAAGAACCAACAATTAAATCTTACCAGTTCGTTCAAGAGGCAGCCTGAAAACATACACAACAAAACCAAGCCTAGTTCACATTTCCTGTCAGTGTATAATGAATGTTGCCACCATTTAGACAGTACAGGATTCCTACTCCAGCAGAGTATGACTACTCTGTCTTGCACAGTGGTTTTTCTATAGCAGCACGATATGTCAGTGTATACTTTGCTGAAGAGAACTTTCTGTCAACAATCAGGGTTTCATTGGCATTAATGTGCAGTAAAAGACAACGAAGCATGACTCAATTAAACCACCAAATACTGCATTTAAATAACATTAACCCCTGACATTTTAAAAGAACAGTGCAGGATTTTAGCTGTATGACTCTTGTTAAGGTCAGTGCTTTAATATATACAGCTTCCCACCCCAAATGTCTGACATAAATTTGTATCAGTAAGCCAATCGAGAATGAAGCCTCAAACCAGGATTTATCTACTACTGCAAACATACTGCAACTAAGATTTCTCTCATTCTATTGTTTATGGGAACAAATTTTATTAACCTTCACATGGCATAGAGGCAGGAAAGGATTTAATATTTAATTTACCATTCCCTTCCTTTTTTATATAACCACCTTATGGACTGAGGTTTAGAAATTTTTTAAAGCTTTTTATTCAGCAAAAATCGCAAATGCCATACAAATGTCACAGGATAGAGTGCAGCTTTGAGTTTCTCTTCATGTGTGCCAGCAGAATGCCATGCATCAGGTGGACTTCATGTATGAAGTCATGATGGCAAATTAACACAGCACGCACTGAAAATTACTGAAACTCTTGCCCGATTCATATAAAAGTTGCCTGATTCATACAAAAGTTGCCACCATTTAGAATGGCATTGCTATGCAGAGGTGCTAGGTTCCTACACCTAACAGCATTTTCCCTGGAAAGCGTAAAGTTGTATGCCTTACTTAACTGTACTGCTCAGAAGTACAGGTCTATGACACTTGTTGCCAGGACTTTCCGGACCACACCACTAGTGTGAACTAAACTGTTCAGGCAGTTCAGTTACTGGGGTTAGCTGTGAATTAAACACAAAAAAATGTAACTTAGCATTGTTTTAATTTTTAACAATCTCACTGCTATTGTTATACAGTGGGAGATTAAAAAATTTGTTCCTCAAGAAAAAAGAAAGAATATAGGACAATAATGGTCACAATACTTGTGGTTAAAGTAAATCCAATGTCCTTCATTTTTTAATGACTTATGTGGAATAGTCAAAACAAAATCCAACAACTTATGAAGATTTAATCAGGCACAGTAGAGCCATAAGAAGTCAATCTAGTATCAGTAATGATTATTAGTACTATTAGCTTATAAAAAGACAAGAAGTATGGTAAAGTAGAAGTGGTAAATAAAGAAGTTATGAAAAATTATTCAGTGCATCTCACTGCTGAGCATTCCTTGGAAACAATTTAGTTTTCAGACACATTCCTCATATTTTTCTTTGTCCTTGTTCAATTTTTTTCATCAGTCACTGGACACCAGAAATGGCAGACAAGATTCAGTTTCATATGCATTGCTGAATGACTGGTTTGTAAAGCACTGATCTGCAACACATAAAATTACATAAATTGCCCAAAATTCCTACATGATGCTCCCCATGACATCAATCAGATCCATGTTAGCATGACAAAGAGCATGTCACCTTCCCTCTCCCAGTCATAGTGAAGGACAATTTGCAGAGACCTAATTGAAAGTCAAGTCTACATTTGTAAAAGTGAAGTCACGATAGAGTCAGAGAACCTATCAGAGAATTTAATTATACCAGTTTAAACATCGTACATAAAGATGTTAAATAATTTATGTAAAAATCACTGTAGGTTCCACTGTTTTAGGTGAATATTCAGCAAAGAGGAAAGAAGTCACTTAAACACCTTCCAAATAAATGCAGAGCTGTATTTTTTGGCCATATGGAGAGTATCATGCAAAATGACTGTCCAAAACCAATGAGATTATGAACACGAAAGTGAGGACGAGTTAGACAAAATCTAGTAATTTCATATTGGGCAAGATGAAAAGATAGAAAAGAATGTCCTAATAGATTCATATTATTAGTCTGGATTTCAAGACCAGACAACAACAGGATGGAGAAAGAAACCCTGAGTAAGTTTAATGTTCACCACCAGCAACAGAAGAGAGATGCTCTTTGACATATATTTGATCCAAACTGTGAAGATGACAAGGGCTTTTTGGGTTTTATTCACAGGAGAATAATCAAAGAACAATAAAAAACATCAGGAGAAAAATGCTACTAAAGTAATTTTGTATTTCAGAAAGGAGTTCAAATATTTTTAGGATCTAAGTTATTCCACTGAACATGTGTATTTACCTAAAATTTAAAGCATTGGAAAACCTTCTAAGTATAGAATGACAGCAGTATGATCAGATGCTCTTATAAGCGATCAAATGATGAAACTGACCTAAATGACAAAGAGATTATATAAAATATTGCATTTCACTTAATCCAGGGCTTTAATAGTGTTTGGGAATGTGAAAATGGCCCACAACAAAATGGCCCACTTGTTGAGTTAGGAAACACGGACTAGATACATGGACAGCATGTCAGTTTCAAAAAATGACTAAACTGGTTAGCTCAAAGGATTGTCATCAGTGACACAAAGTCCAAGTGGAGGCCAGTCACTAGTGGATACCCCAGGAGTCAATATGAGGCCAACACGGATAAGTAACATTATTAATGGCTCAGACAATGAGACCCAGTGGGCAATCCATGAGTTTGCAATGACACTAACCTGGGAGAAGTGGTTGCTAGATCAGAAGGTTTTGCTGACATCCAGAGGGACTTTTGACAGACTTGAGAAGGGCTGAAAGGAACTTCACAAAGTTCAAGAAAAAGAAAAAAGTCCCCTGCCTGGAGTGGAATAACCTCGTGCACCAGGACAGCCTGGGGACCCAAGACTAACTGGGGACCAACTGTCTGGGGAGCAACTTGGCAAAAAATACCTGGAGGTTCTCTGTCTCCATGTTGACTATGAGGCAGAAATGTATCTTGGTAGCAAAGCAGGCTAACTGCTTCTTTGGGATGCATCAGGAAGAGAGCTGCCAGCAAGTCAAGGGAGGCAATCTTTTCCCTCTATCCAGCATTGGTGACTCTATATCTGGAGTAATGGCTCCAGTCCTGAACTCCCTAGTAGAAGAGAGAGAAATTCAGGAGTGAGCCCAGCAAAGGACAAGAGGCAATGTATACAAACTGAAACATAAGAAATTCCATTTTAACACAGGAAAAGACACCTTTACTTTGAGGGTGACTGAACACTTAGGAACAGGCTGTTAAAAGAGACACCATTATTGCAGATATTCAAACCCAACTGGGCTTGATGTTCAACAACTTGTAGCTGACTGTGTTCTGAGCAGGGGTGATGGACTACCTGATCTCCAGAGGTGCCGTCTAACCTCAACTGCCTTGGATTAATTTGGTAAAGGTATTCAAGACCTTTTCCAGCAATGGTGGACACTCCCATAATTCCCTATCAAATTTGACAGGCAGTAAAGCTTCTGCTGAATTTGCAAATAGATGTGGGAGACAGGGGGAGCCAAAAAGCCCCTCTGTACTACTCATGTGGTAGGAATTGCTTACAGTATGTGGAGTCATAGTGCAGTCAATCCAATAACCAAAATCTTTGTTGAGAAATATACATACATGTGGCACACAGGCACACACAGTTTGTACTATCAGCTACAAAACCTACTGTAGGGAAGAAATACTACATTTCACAGTTTCTTTTCAGAGATAAGTTGCTTCGTGGGTAAATAAATTAATATGAATTTTGAGATTGACCAGAAGGCAGATCTGTTGTTGTACCACATTCAAAAAACATGGAGAATATTCTGGATCCACCAAACATGGGCTTTCTTTTAAAGAAACTCATTGTTCTCATGAAGTAGTGGAAGTAGTCCTCTTGAAATCCCCCGCCTGAACAATGAAAAGCTTTGAAAGTAAGGATCAAAGCCTCAAGCTCTGCAATTTTCAAAGAAAGGAAGAGAGAGCAGATGATATAAAACAGTCAGGATGCTCTTTTGACAGCTACTGTAACTGAACTGTGTTGCCACATTCTACACAATCATGATTTTTATTGTGTCCCCAAAAGACAGAGAAAGCTATGCTTTGGTAAACTACAAGCTACATTTGTAAACTACCAACAAGGGATCTTCTATTCATTTGGAATTTATCACATATTTCAACTTATTAGATGCCTGGAAAAGCAATTCAGGAGTATTGCACTAATGATAATCCAGTTTACTACTCTACAACTTCTTCATAATATAAGAATGAGGAGCTTTTCTTTACAAATGGGACATCTGATAGACAAAAAATATTTCTAAGTCCCTTCGAAGTGGATAGCTTTAAGAAAAACAGTCTATAACTCACAGTTCGTCAATACTTGAACAGAGTGAATGAGGTAACTGTTCATTCAATGAAAATGTACAAGCTAGTTCTTGTGAGAAATGTCAGTTCACTAGGTAGCTCCTATTAACTAAAGTCAGTTTGCCATTGCTATGGTCCCTGTGAAATCACACAAACTCATGCTTGGAGCTGTAACTGGAGTAAATGGAGAAGATGGTCCTATTCTCAGTAAGATAGTGATTTCAGAAAGAAAAACAATTTCAGAAAGAAATCCTTTTTCTGTCCCTTCATGCACAATGCCACATACACTTGCAGTGACGGGAAAGGGACAAATATGCTGCAAATCTTGAGTAGTCTGAGGTCACATAGCAAAAAACAGGCATTTTCTTCCTCGAACTATAGATTAACATGAAAACAATACTTTAAAAATTAAGTGCATGCACTTATATGTCAAGTAAAATATATCCTTTCATTCTTCATATAAGTATAGCAGATCTTTGATATTATATTTGGAAGAGCACAATACAGTACTTGTAGTACCTTTAAGAAGAACAGTCACTGTCAGGAAAGAGTGGAGCCCAGACACTGGAGGGAAACAAAAACTTTTTTCATTATTCTAGACTAAATACACCATCATAAAGAAAAAGAAAGTTACTCCTCTATTAGCCAGCTCTCACACTTAAGAGTTCTACAGGATTTATTATCTGGTATTGCATAGCTCTGTATTAATATACATATATATATGCACATCATGGCTGTGAGCAACAGATTTGCACTGTAAGAGAATACCTGAAAACTCTTTGAGTCTGACTAAAGTTCTTTTGTTGTAAATTTGAAGCCATATAAGGAGCGGCTTGGTTTGTTCAGCCTGGAGAAGAGGAAACTGAGGGGAGACCTCATTTCAGTCTACAACTTCCTCATGAGGGGAAGAGGAGGGGCAGGCACTGATCCACCACTCTGTGGTAACCAGTGACAGGACCACAGGGAATGGCCTGAAATTGTGTCAGGGGAGGTTTAGGTTGGATATTAGGAAAAGAGAGTGGGTGCTGGAACAGACTCCCCAGGGAAATGGTCACAGCACCAAGCCTGACAGAGTTCAAGAAGCATTTGGACAACAGGCACATGTGTGACTCTTGGGGATGGTCCTGTGCAGGGTCAGAAGTTGGACTCGATGATCCTTGTGGGTCCCATGCAACTCAGGATATTCTATGATTCTAAGGTACCATGAAAACAAGGGTAGTTGGAAGATTTGTCCATTTTAAGTGGTATATCATTTATGCAAATATTGTTTTCCATCCAAAATGGAATTTCAGTAGTAGTCCTGAGGCTTTAAAAATCAAATCCTACATTTGACATATTAGAAGTAATTAGAGGTTCCATAATGCATAATATTATTTTTCTAATGTATCACTGGCCCATAATGAGAAACAATCTATTCCATAGATTTTGCATTCAATCTTTTTCTCAAAAACTACATAGCACATCAAAAGTTAATAGCACCAGGGAGTTCTGTGATTAATACAAAAACAAATGGTATATTTCAAAATTTCTTTTGTTCTTCATTCACAATGATGAAACTGCTAGGATTTAACCTTTAAGGGTTAAAGAGTTTAATCAATGTCAATGTCTGATCTTCTGAAGGCGATAAAGAACAGTCTGTCTAGTGATACCCAACAGAACATCACTTTGTCAAGCCACAAAGCACCCAAAAGCTTGTCAAGTAAGTTACCAGAAACCTCTTTGTGGTTAGAACTCAGCTCCTTCCTGCTTGACCTATTATTTGATATTTGACCACTTGGTTGCAAGACACTTGCTCTTTCCAGCTGAAATGTCACTGGGGCATCTTGTCAGCTCCCCGACATCTCGGCCTGACATACAATTTTACTTTTGTGTGCTACAAGGCAGAAAATGCAGGGCAATGGCCTTGTTTTAAATTCTGTCAGCATCAAAGATGGGCGTCACTCTTGGGTCCTACCAACAACAACAAAAAAGGAGTCTATTTGAAGGTCAAAACAGCCATTACTTTAAAATCTTTCAGTTTAAACTAAATATATTACCTGCAACACTGGTTTGGGAACTCTCCTTATAAAGTATATAAACATATCATCAGAAATCCTCCCTCCACAATTGTTCTTCTTTCTTATGAAATGCACACTTGATGAAAGGGTGAGTTTTCAGTGCCTGCAGGGACCAGATTCAGTGGTTAACTTAACTTGTTCAAATAGGCAAGTGGTATCATGTAGCTTCACAAGGAGCAACCTGACCTTCTCACATTGACCAGCAGTGACATTATTGTGCAGGAAGAGAAGCAGTCACATCATTTCTGTTTTGCACAACCTGCTTAAAGTTTGCAACTAAATGCTTGTCTTCAGTTGAGCTGACAAGAGAAAAGAGGGGGCTCAGTGAACCATGGCAGGGCTGCCATGAAATGACAGGAATCATTGGCATACATTTCAAATAGCTCTCTCAATCCTATTAAAGTATTGCAGTCCTGCTTTAAAATAGACAAGTATGAAACAACTTTGATAGATAGAGACTAAAATGGTTTATTGATTTATTTTTTTTTTAAGTCTGAGGAAAATTACCCAAAATGTGTCATTCTTTAACATTTAAAAATATACTACATAAAAAATGAACAACTGCAATACATAAAAGTTTAAAAAATAACTGCTCCAGTATGCACAGAATGAAAAGAATGTGAACATACAAGTGCACATTTTCATAAAAATGTAAAATTTATATTAAAAAAATACATACAGTTAACTACAATTCAAAGGTAGCAACAAAATTACACTTTAATTGCATGATTTTACATTAATACAATTTTTCCCTTCTAAAAGATTATTGATACTAAGAATCTGAAAATCCATTTTCCATTGTTCTTCTGGGATTGGATGTGAATCCAGGCTTAAGAAAAAATTTTAAGACAGAGAACTGTCTCTGTTTTGCATAACACTGTAGGTTGTGTCAGGTTCAGCTTGCAACGCCAAGAAATCTGGGACAGAACTCTGATCAGACTGAATTTCTTGCTTGGACCCACACTGAGGTTTGAACTCCCTCTTGTTTCCTGGAATAAAAAATGAAGAATAAAAAACAAACAAACGAAAATATATATTTACTGTAAAATACCTTTCACAAAGGTTTGTATATTAAGTATCTGCAAGTGTTTGCTTCTTGTTTTAAACATTTATTTAAAATATGTGGTACCTGACTACCTACAGTCATCTTTAATAAAAAGAAACAAAGGACATTATCTCAAGTGTTCTGCACTAGTAAGTGTCAGAAGACAATAGCCTTCTTTATTTGAAGTGCTACAAATACTTACAGAGAACTTTTACACCGCTTCATTATAATTTCCAGGTGGTTTATTTAATCAAATAAACAAATTTATTCTACAGTCTCCCCGTCACTGCTATTAGAAACACACCATGCTAACCATGGAAGGTATTCAGTTACTTTTAAATATACTTTACCACCAACTGAAATCAAACACTTAATACTCTTCAAATGTTAGCCTGTTAGAAGATGGCCAGAGAATATTCACTGACTGTAAGTTGATGGGAACATGATTCATATTTCAATGAGTCTCAACATTCAGTCAAACAGATATAAAGGTTAGACTAGTTAAAATTCAACACTGAAGAGCTTCCAGCACCAAAATATCAGTCATCCTACTTTGAAAGATTATGGATAATATCAGTATATCAGTATTAATAATTTTTTAAAAATTCTAAAGAAAGACATTCTATAATCTCTTAACCAAACGTAAGAAAACATGATGCTATATTGCTCTTCTGCCCTTTACCAATGCACTATGTAGCTGTGAAAATAACAATCATTTCATCAGGTCATAAAACGTGAAAACATCGCAAGGCATAATTATGGTGAAAAAAGTTAACGTACTGAATGACAATTATATTAGAGGTTTAAAACACTCTCTCTTCAGCATTTAAGGAAGAGTATACATGCATATATAAACACAGATGCACGTACACAGGGGCAGAAACACATATACACAGACACACAGATTCCAATACACATAGATATCCAGACAGAGGCTGAAGGGTGTGTATATATTCATATTTCAACAAATCCAGTCTCAATCATACATTTAAAGACACAGTCATGAAAGATTCCTCTTTCCTCTGTTACTATTGCTGGAGAAAAATCAGTTTGTTGCCTCTAACACCTACTTCAACAGTTCTCTTTGATATGGACTCTTTTGATTTCCTGATTCACCACAAGCTATATTGCAACTACTGTAAACAACTAGGTTATGTTAGACCTTCATTAAGAACTCGTACAGTAGCAAGTTTCAAATAGATAGTTAAAATGAGGTAGTGCCTTGAGTTTTTCTAAATTATAGAGGTAATGAGGATGAGATAACCAACAGGACAAGCAAGATCTGTAACACACTAGCTTTTCAGTCCTTCTGAGCTCAACTCTATGCAGCATGATAACCAAATCACAAATGAGATTTACTGTATTTGTACCAGTAGACATGAAATGAGATCTCAGTGAAGGCTATCACACCAATTAACAGTCTGTTATTTGTACACTTTAATCAGCTGGCCACATGGACAAAATCCTCTCTAAAATAAAAATAATTAATTTTAAGAAGTATTACAATATTGAAATATGCAAGTAACTTGTGATGTTCTAAAAACATGTCTGCATGTAAAAAACTGAAATCAAAAAGATATAAACTGCAAATAGGTCTCACTTTGGATAACAAATATTGAAGACAAATTTAAACATATTGGTTTCTATTGCTTTCAACACCTCAATTAAACAGCATGCCACAAAAAGTAAAAATCACATGTTTTGATTACATTCTCATATTACACTTTTTCAAGCTGTAGTGAGGGGATTTTTGAAGAATATGGCATCAAAATCCCAGTACGGAGATAAGAAATCGGATTTCCTTTGAGAGTTGCAAAAAAAATGTATGAAACTTACTGATTGGCAGCAAGTCAATAGAGTATGTTACAGTTAAAGCTTCACTGTTGGGCAAAAAAAAAAAGCTCTGGTTTAGTTATACAGATCCTCTGCTGTACTTCTTACAAAGAGCAGAATACTAGTCATTGAATAGAAGTAAAATCAGACCTAATAGCAATGTGATTGATGTAAAAAAAAATCTTGGCTGGTTCTCATAAGAACTGTTTTGATTCAATCTTATTATATACCCTCATGATGAATAAGAAAATTGGATTCTATAGGTTAGAAGAAAAAATACTCAGAACTGTTATACCACTCATTGTTTGAACACATACCTTCACACAGGAATTTTAAAGGCAGTTATAATCTCCCCAACAGATCTCTTTCAACATTATTGTATTTAGACACCTTTCTAACACATGTATTAAATTGACAAACTCAAATAACTACGCCAGAGCTCTGATGCTAATTCATCACATAAATATGCATTTAGGTAATTTTTGAAAGAGGAAATTATGTATCTTAAATGAAGTCTCTGTTCAGGTAAATAGTTAGCACAGCACTTTTATTTACCAGATAAGGTGTACATGATTCAACCTGAATTGTAACACTTCACCAGGTAAACAGATATTTACGACATATATGTCTAGCAAAGATAAGCTTTCAAAATATTTATGTTTTGAAAGTAATTGGTCATGTCCTATGTGCATTTTTCAAAGTTCAATAGCCTGACTTTATAAAACACTTTTTCCCAAAGACCAAAATATGAAAAGTTAGTCTATATTATGGAATGATTACTTTCTAAACCACAGTTTATTTTGATGTTTTTTAAATACACTGGTCGAAGTCCATACAAAGCCTATACAGTAAGTCTTTGTTCCAGATATTTCATTGGAATACACAAGGAAGTCCCCCATTTTCGGGTCAAATTCTCTGCATTGCACTAATAATACCAAACTATTAGACAAACAATGTAGTGCTCTTTTTTACATGGTGAAATGATCAGTCTGTTTTGATTTCAATCTGAATTTTCAAGTCTTTTGTACTTTTGACCATGCCACCTACTGCTGTCTTTCCACTTGCCTAAGAATGGAAGCAACTTTTACTAATTTATTTTGAATCTGAGTAGATAACCCAAATGATTATTGCTTTATTTTGTGCTGCAGGCTGCAAACAACACCGAAAGGTACACTGTGCACTTACTATTGTGATACCACTCCACGTTTTGCAGCAGCATGTAAGATTGTCGCTGTCTTTAATTTGATGCCTCTCTTGCTTCCAAGAAAGGCTTTCCTACTATGTAAGTTTTCCCACAGCTTTTCATTGCCTCAGATCAGCATGTCTCTCTCTCTCATGTTCCCTTTCAGCTCTTCACTTCTTTCTAGCAAGAAGGGAAGAAGAGGACTACAACCAGAGACTAAAAAACTCACGGCATCATACTAAGGCACCAGCTTGTCCCCCCCCTTGCCTTTCATTCTGCCAGTGCTAGTGGGAAAACAGTCCCTATCCAACTAGTTAACGTGTCAAACTTCATATTCTCTTGAGAAACGTATTCAGCCATCAGCCAAATTCCTAAACAGTGTGACTATCTGATGTACGCCTTCAAAGTTTCATCTGAGTTGCAAGTATACTGCCGCTCTAGCAGAAAAAGGAAAAAAGCATATTTACATTCATTTTGCCAAACATTAGCATCTTCTGTCCAATCATTTGAATGCAGAAGTGTTAGGAGAAAACAGCTTAGAGAACAAGGGTTGACACATACAGTGTGAAATCTTAAGGTGCTTGAATGCAATGAGGGAGAAAGTGAGACAGAACCACATTTCATCTCCCTAACTGTGCTACAGTCCACATGAACTTTGTGACAGGTCTCTGTCTCTCAGCCACACTTCACTAGCTTCTGCTGCCATTCAGCTGTCAGACAGCAACCCTTTACCATGCCCCTAACATGCTCTACAGCTTCACCCAATTAACTCGCTTTCGCTTGACATTGCAGCAAAAAGCTTCATAATAGGTGGTCAAGGTGCACAGTGTCTGCTTTGCCCTCTAACGGCTCACGCACAGCAGAATGCTAAGCTACCTTCCTTTTTGTCTGTTTCTGATGAACTGCCACAACTACAGTCTAGGCATTCTGCTGCTAAGTGGGACAAGGACAGCAGACCTTTGCCAGTGGCACATTTATATATCTTTTACCAAAGATTACTTTTAATGCTGAACCCTAGTGCTAATAATCATAAACATTTTGGCAAGAAAAGAAATTACGCTGACTCAGTAAAATACTTCAATCACTTTATAATTAACAAAAATATACTGTATCAGCAATTTGATTCAGGGGGAATGAAGGGAAAAAGTAATTATTTCCAATAGTAACACTTAAAAACATAAAGGAGGGAGGTCTAGAAACAACAGAAGTGTCTTTATGATTCAGCTTTCTTGTATTAAAAAATCTTTACACATTCAGAAGATTAATTTTTGCTAAGCATTTCTGCCAAATATGCAATATTTTTGAGGAATAATATTCAGAAATATGAATCTATGTAGCTAAAAAAACAAATGAACAATTAAAAAATGGAAATCAACATTTTAAGATTCTCCTGATAACTTATATAGAAACAAGAACATGAAACTCACTGTTACTTTGCAGACAGGTGCCTTGAGAATACTCCAGTTCGCTCACTACTTCTCTCATGTATATTTGTATTAAATATATGGAGTTCATCAGAAAAGGTCCTTAAAAATTCAGCATGTATGTAATAAGTACTTGATGAAGCTCAAGCAATCTTTACTGAAGAGAGTGAACAGTCTGGATTGAGCACTGGTGTCTGGACAGTGAAATTAGGAGAGCCAATATAGCAAATGCCTTCTGGTGGCCTTATGGGTTTCAACTACACAATTCCAATGAGGCAGGACACAAAAGACTATCCACAAAGCTCTTTCAGATTCTGGTTTGCTAAACTACAGCAAGCTCAGATAAGTTATGTAATCTATTTGCTTTCACAGCGTATTTATCTATAGGGACAAGTCCCCTTGCAGTTGTCTTTAGAAATCTTTGAAAGGGCATTTTTTTCCACACAAGAAATCTGATTTTCACAAAGAGAAGCAGACATCCAGGCTGTAAAAAGTGGAAACTCAAGAGAAGCCCAAAGCATGACAAAAAGAAAACAAAAAGGAAATACACTGATTGCAATGTAAAGCAGACTCCTCTCTTGCCACGAATTTATGGCAAGGACATAGAACCAACTTATCTTTATGAAAGGTGGTGAAAAGCAGCAAAACCATAAGGAACCGGAGCTTGCACGCCTCTGGAAGAGGCTGGTGATTCAAAAATGGTGCTTTTGCAGCAAAGAAAAAAAAATGTAGTGAACACCTCACTCGGACTCCATGTAGAAAAATGGCATTTCTCAGAATTAAAAAGAAGTGAATATTATTGCAGATCTCTCCAAAAACTTGCCGGAGAACAAAAAACTATTTTGGTTCACAGGGTTGTGAGAATATGATCTGGTGCTGTCCATAATCCTGAAGTGACAAGGGAAATGCTGATTTCAAGAAGTGACAGCCTTTACCAGCCCCTAACAGAGAGCAGATTAATGTTAGCTCTTCAGAGACAATGGACTCAGGAGCATAAAATGGATACAGAAATGGTTTATGCAACCTATCTGCACCTATTCGAAAAACAGACTGATTGGAATCTCTTTTCAAAAATACAAACACCTGCATTTTGAGTATGAATACTTGCATTTGCATTAGCCTACAGGCTAATGTAAATCTCAGTTAATCGAAATAACTGTATTAAACCAAGTAGTAGTAGCAGTAGTAGTAGTAAAGAGATCTCTAATGATAGAGCAAAAAATGACTGACTTATTCCACGTATTTAGAAGTAAACTATTACTAATGGCAATTTAATTTTCTCAAAATGAAGTTTTATTATTAAAATCATCAAGGTATTAGGAGAACAAAGGGTTCCACCCTTTTAGCACTAGCCAAGGCATGTACATTTTCTGGATAGCCCAGATTTGTAGATCTGTAGGCTGCAGATGTGTAGGCTGTTACCTCCCAGCCAAAATCCTGATAAGGGCTCCATCCCACTCCCCTGTAAATTAGATTATGGAAAGATTCAGCAGGAAGAGGTATATTTGGCTCCCTATAGTTTAGGATAGTTTTCTAACTTTTCTTTGCTTATCTAAGGCAAGCACTTTAATCCGCAGCAAAACTTAGTTGAAGTAACTTCAGGAGGGAATTACTCCCTCTCCCACAGAATACATCCAACATCTGAAGCAGTTCTGTCTTCAACAGAGTTCTAAAGGGTAGTTTTATAACAGTAATGGTCAGGGAAAACAGTTGGCTTTCCAGCAGTAGTGCTTATAAAATATCAGCCGATATCTGAATAGCCTAGAAAAAATATTTTAGGCTCAATTTCAGTTGATGGCTAACATATCAGTCTTCCATAATTGCAAGATCCAAATTACACTAACTGGGCAAGGAATCAAGCTTATCAGTTATAAACAACTTGAGTGTGGGTGAGCTAGGTTTACTGTCTCTACTGGGTTTGGCTGAACTTATATATACAACTATACTTCACTCAAAAATTAAATAAAAAAATCTAATAATTACTTCAACAGAACTTTTTATACTTACTAGATTCCTGAGCACAGCCTCCAAAAACTGCTGTTAGTTCAGATCTAGATCATCACTTTCTGTGAGGCTGAACATGCAGTTTGACTGAGTCCACTAGACAAAGGGAATTAATACTTCCTGCATACCAATTGCATATTATGTGAATAAACTGTAAAAAAAATCCTAATGGAATTTAATCCTTAAATATATACATATATATATATATATATACACACACACAAATGTGTGTTCTGACAGCACAGAGTTAAAAACAATGAAAAAAGACACCACTACCACCACATATAACACTACAAACAAACAAACTGGCTCAAAAAACAGAAACCACCAACACATAAAATACTCCAAACTTTCATCAGGCATGTAAAATTTTTATCAGAAGAGTCATGAAGAACACAGGAGAAGGCTTGGAGATAGATTTTTTTCAGCTTTTTGGTTTGCAAAACAAAAAAGGCATAACACAACTTTAAAACAACCACAAGTTTCCTTAAAAAAAAAAAAAGAAAACAGGTATGTTTCAATAATTTGGTGTGACCTGTACATTCTAGAATTATTAATTAAATTCCTTCACTCAGAGCTCCTGATTACACTTCAGTCTTTTTAAAAAATCACGTATTTAAAGTGTAGTAAACTTTAAATTAACTAGAAATACCTAAAGCAATAGGATGTTTTGACACACACAAATTAACATTGAACTGGGGGACTTCAAGTGTCTAGAAGCTTTGCAAAGTCCTGGTTAAGTTACAATACATGCTCAGACTCCCAAAAGAGTACAATGGATTTAACAGACCTTGTGAAAGGAAAACTTGATGTCACACAAGCCTTGGAAGTCCCTGACCATAAGCATACAACCACCATACAAGCTGATCCTTCTGTGATCAAAGGAGGCCCTCAGTACTCAACAAAAGCTGAACAATTAGTGAATTATTTCATTATTGGGGTTCTGGCCTTCAGAGGCTGTTATGTGTCAAATCACCTGCAACATCTAGATAGGACAAAAGGCTTTCAAAGTACTGGTGAACGTACAAACTTAAGAGAGGCAATGTCCACTTTATGGCAACATTTAATGAGTGAACTATGGGCCAATTTCAATTGAGACCCAGATCTGAAAGTGTGGTGTCTTAGAGCAATGTGACTTTAAAAGCTCCATAGCTCCTCTCTAGAAAGAGGAATTCCTTTAGGAATTGAAGAAGTTACACCATCTGAAAAGGATGAAATGGAACCATTGCATCATCATAATGTCACTGCTTTCCTAATACCACATGTAGCAGGGAAACACTGCACATTGTAAAGGTACCCTTCCTCCCATCACAAACCCAAATAAAAAGGATGAATTGATGGCTTGATAAAAAAAAAGGATCCTTCCTTTCCAAAAGCTGGCATTTCTGAAATGAGTCAATAAAACCCCCAAAATCTTGTAAAATGGAGAAGAAATATTATATTTTAAGAAACACATTTCTTTCTAAATCCCTTTCTTTAACTGAATTATTTCACAAACTGAAGAAAACAAGTTATTTGGATAATCAAGATTATTATCTTAATAACATAATAACATCCTTTAGGCTGACAGTGAAGCTCCTTCTGAGTATTCATTTCAAATTTTTAAAATTTGTTCAATGACTAATGTATTCAACAAGACAAGCTGCTTCACAGAGCCCAGTCACTGCAGAAAATAGGTCCTTACTAAGATCAACTAGAAAAACTATGTCTTCACTACATAATGTTGGTTTCACAGAATTCCATGAGAAGTTTTTATACATAATTTAGACACAACAACAACCAACCAACCAAATAAATAAATAAATACTGGGTAAATATCAGTCTGTCTTAAATATGTAAAACCCAATAAAAATACACAGTAAGATGCAACTTGCTCACTGTATGCCCTTAAATCTTGTCAACATTACAGGAATAATATTATGAGTTAAGAACAATATTATGCTTCATGCACTAACTCCGAATTTCCTTTTTTTTTTTATCTCCACAAGTCATACTCTCTAGCATATTTTAAAGGTTTGGTGTTTCTTCATATCTCACATTAACTTTCATACTTAAATACAAAATGCAAGAAAATGGAAGCAGGTAGACACATGTATTTCTACAAAAAACACATTACTGCAAAAATGTCACAGAAAGGAACGCAAAGGTTTTTTCACAGTTGAAAAACATGGAAATATGCACATTTATAGGAGAAGTCAAGGAAAGAGAGCATGAGCAAACCAACAGAAAAACAATCTGATTTCATAAGTTCTAAAAAGGCACAAAATAAAGTAGACTGCTGTGTTCTGCAGCTACCCTTCTTTAATGCTCTTACTATCTCCCATTGACCTGAGAAGGTTCCACCCTCCTCCGTGTGGACTAGTGAGGCTAGTTCTGAGTAGAGAAGTCAGTAGAGAAGTCTGCTGTGGACCTAGGATGGAGACAGTACCCAGCCTTGTGCTGCTATGACCTTCCCACAGTCTGTAACCCAGAAGCAGAGACTAAGAGGAGACAGAGCATCAGAGACAGTTGTCTCCTGTGGAGGGAAGTTCTGGTGCTGGGCCTATAATTGTCTTTCTGCCATCCAGAGGGAAACATAAACTTTTAAATATGAGATTTTGCTTTACAAAATTAAAGTGTGGTTTTGTTGGGTTTTTTTTTAATGTGTGCATGTAACATTACTCATGCTATATTATAAGTGGGGGGCATATGCTGCACATAGATGCAGGCTAGGTGAGAAAGAGGCAGACTCCTGACAACACTGCCCTAGATCAAACTCTTGTCTTTTTTTACCCTGCGGTCTAGGCTGTGGTATAAAGTAAACAAGAAATAGCATAAAAGACAACAAAAATCCTTCCATCTGTCATCCTGAATCCACAGGTTGCATCTACACATCTTGCACCGTTTATCAAAGTTAACGCCTAAAGATGGGCACTGAATTTTCTCCTTATAAAAAGTGCTTTACATACTTAGTTTGAAACAAAACCAAACAGCTGTCAAAACAAGAAAATAATTATTCACAACAGTATACCTTGTAGGACCTAAATTTATAATGTCAAGAAAATATCAGGAAGATGACAGACTGGATTGCATGGATTCATTCGCCATTTAAGTATCTGAGCTAGACTCATTCAAGCACATGCTTTAATCCCCTCCAAAAATTTCTCAGCGAATTCAGAGTCACAGAACAAACAGACATTCCCTTTATGTTTAACCCACAGTTTAGCAGGGAATAATAGAAGCTTCCCGGCTCTCTTTCTTGAAATAACTTCTTCAAAAGGGAGGAGGAAGCACCTTCTGGCCTGAGTAAAAGTCCTTGAGTCTGGAAAGAAGTGAATTTGTCTGCCTTTGTAGAGAATATTCCTTTTCTTCTATAAAGCCAGTAAAATTGTGTCCTTGGCTCTGTTCTTTTGTAAAAATTTTTTCCCAGGGTTAAATGTCCTGGTCTATAATATCCAGTTCTCAAAATAACAGCCTGTCTAGCACTCCCAATACTTTTATTTCTACTGCAGCATTAACAATATATGTAATAATATATGAAAGTTTCTTTTAATTTGATTTGCTGGAAATGTCCCTTTCACAGGTGTGGGAAGAAGGCAAAAGGAACAGGGGTCTATGGCAAACAAAGCAAATGTATGCAGCAGGTGAAAAAAACTCAATGCAATATTATCAATGAAACACATTTCAAAAGGTGTCTTTAAAAATGGCAACACATGGCTGTCTCCCAACTCACAGTTGCCCTCCACAACAACTAGAGACTTTCTGAAACATTCACTTTCAGGAAACCCTACATACCATTTTGCAAAGAAAATAGAAGACTAGCTTATTCCAATATTTCTCCTTCAAAAACTGAACAAAATAAAGTGTAGGTATTCACTGCCTTGCTCTCTGCTAATCTGCTGCAGGCAGAGAATGAATGCATGATGATTTGTTACAGGATAAACTTGAACCTACACTTTAGACTTGCTTCCTTACCCAAACCATTAGTTTCTCTAAATCCATTTCCAATCAGTTTCTCCTGGAGGTGTAATTGTTGCACTGCCTCCATTTAGGATAAGAAGTGAATACAGCTTTACGTTCCAAGTGGCTTGTTTTTCACTGGTAACTGAGGACCCTTGTTTGTGAGCTGGTACTTCCAGTACCTCACTAGAAACACATTTTTAATGCCATAGAAATGCGAACCACGAAGGGAAAAAAAAAAGAAGAAAGGAGATTACCTTCCTGAAAAAATGACCCCTCCTTTTTTGGACTCAGCCAATGACTTGAAAGATTTGTTTTGTGCTTAACATTGGAACAAACCTGCAGTCATTTAGGAACTTCATGGTTTCCATTAAACCACACAGCATGGACATTTGGAATTTCATGGCAACTGTGAAGTGAGAAAGTGGATCTTGTTTTTCCGAAGTACTGACCTCTGCCGAGAGTTAACACCCACACACATTCACTCATATTCCGTAGCCAATTCATGTCATTAAGGAGGCTTGAAGAACAGACCAAACAAAGAAAATAAATAAACCGAAACAAACCAAAATCCAACAAAAAACAAACCAAACCCACCTAGCCCTCTTTCTTAAGCATTGGAAAGTAAAATAGTACCAGTGGAAATGTAATGTTTAAATGCAGCAAACTCACTGTGTCCATTTACAGTGTTTACAGCATTAACCCTGCAACTGAAAAACTGAATTACTGGAAACCACCTAATTACCCAAACATTTACCTCTCTGCAGGTGTAAATACATGGACCTAATAAGCCTTCCCACTGTGAAAGCAGTTACTTAAATTATATTAAAATATTAAAAACTATTTAATGAGCTTTTTTCCCCCTAAAGTAAATTGACTGTGCGCCTTAACCTGCTTCAGGCAAAGGAAGTTTCAAACATATTGGTTTTGAAACTAGCCATTATTTCCCATGTTGCAAAAATGGCAATTTTATTTCCCAACAGCAAATGAAACTGTCAGGAAAATTTAGATGCAATAAAATTGGGTGGTTAAACCAACATGCTGGATTTGGAATAAAACTGAATTAAAGGAATTAAAATTAAGCATTATGTCAATCAAACTTTATAAAATCTATTTGAAATGGTGGGGGAGGGATGTTGGGGTGGCTTTTTTTTTGCAAAAGTTAGGTTTTGGACATGGTGAGGTCCACTCATAACTACCCATTTTATGTGCATCAACAGTGTCACATTTGAAATTTGCGCAATGAAAAATATTTTGCATAAAATGT
>JAWWLV010000100.1:40802580-40819630 GCA_035041135.1 Platyrinchus mystaceus
GAAAAATATTTTGCATAAAATGTGTTGCTTCTGGCAACATTTCTGCCTAAATAAAAAGTTGTCAGGCAGTGTGTGACTTTAGTGGTACAGAGTTTTAAAATGGTGGCTTCAGTCCAAGGCTAGCTAATAACGGCTGACATGCACTGGAATCTTGAGGCCTAAATCAACATTGTTTTCACAGCTGTAATTAAGCCACCTAATCAGAAGCACATTTTGACGGGACAGTTTCTGGAAGCCAGACATTACAATTTCTTATGCCTGGAGCGCAGTGGATCATGAGAGGTCCTCATTTAATTTCAGGTTAGAAAAAAAAAAAAGAGGCTGTAAAATGAAAAGAGTATAAAAAAAACGCAGTGTATGGCTGTTGAAATGAAGCAGGCCTATGTGTTCATGCCTTGACCAACCCTGCATCCCACCCTCCTTCGGCTCTCTGCCGAGTCCCCAGCTCTCAAGTGGCAGCTGCACACAGTGAGATTAAGGGCTTCTGCCAAAGTCAACAGATGAGCTGGTCTGAACTGGCTCTCTGTGTGTTCTGATTGTAAATTGTGCTGGTGATGATTAGAGAACTCTAACACAGGATGTCGTGTCTTAAAACTGTCCAGAGAAAATATTTTTATTTTTTTTTAAGTTCAGGAATTTTTTTTTAAACTTCTTTTGTGGCTTGGTACATAGTGTTTTGTCTATAACTTTCAGATGATTCAAACATGAATTCACACAAATCAAGTAACTATATTATTAAAAAAATACACCATTAACTTGCTCACAGCAAGATCCCCCATTTGGGAATGTTTACTTAGCGGTGCTGCTGCAGAAAGCTATTCTCTGACTAGTACACTCCAGCAGTCTTGTGCTTCTTCCACCTGCCAAGTGGAAGACACCCCTAAAATACAGACTATCAACTATTTTTGTAGTGTGACTGTCACTTTGGGACATTGTCATACCTCTTTCAACAGCTAAACTGTCTTGCTCTTTTTCTGAAGCACAGCTACATTAGTAACTTTAATGTAAACTTTCAACCCCAGAGGCCACTGTAAAACTATCAATATGAAGGCACCAGTCACTGGGGTCTGATTACATTTAGTTATGCACTTTAATTACATGTGGATTCTATTAAGTGAACCTTTTGCCTTATAGGCAACATGTTAATCAAATTACTGTAATTTTCAAATATGTTACAACAGTCTGACAAGTTTAAAGTTCACATACCTAGAATATTGAGTATCAAGAAATTTTTGCATAGAGAAGGAAGTATTCTTTACAAAATAGCAAATGTGATGTTGGATTACTGTAACTGGTTTTGAACACCTTGCCCTAAGTTACATAATGTGATTTATATATAGGGTTTATATTATTATTATTTTAAACTACATGATTTATTCTCTTTGGTTACAACTATTACTTGTGTAAGCAACATCACATAACCAGGTGAGCATTTGCACTGGGATATCTGCATTCCTTGACTATGCAGTAAGGCTGGCAAGTGATGCCCAACTGCTTAAAATCAGGC
Source organism: Platyrinchus mystaceus (assembly GCA_035041135.1). Classification (NCBI taxonomy): domain Eukaryota; kingdom Metazoa; phylum Chordata; class Aves; order Passeriformes; family Tyrannidae; genus Platyrinchus; species Platyrinchus mystaceus. Next base: position 40,804,088 of record JAWWLV010000100.1, read on the forward strand.
AAGAAATGCAAATATTTCAGTAAAATCATAGTTTCTGGGAGACAGTACTCCTTGGTGTATTCAATCTTATAGAGACTTCAAGCTTATTAACTCCTATGAATAGAGTTTTCTATTTTTGCCCATCTTGTATCTCCATACTTTCATGTCTGTGACCATCTCAATAGTTGAGAAATTTTCCTTGTGGACCTGTAAGAATTTTCTTTATTTACTATCACTTTAGGAACATTCACATGTTTCATAGTAATTAAACCACACACTGGTATTTAACAGTACTGAGCAAAAGTTACAATTATTTGAGGTCCATATTTACTGAATCATGTCCTAAACTATTTCCAGGAAATCACATCAAGAAAGAGGGTAATAATAAAAATAACAAGTCTAATGACTTTTTGCAAAGTTAAGAATATGCATCTCCAAATCTTTCACAAAACAAGATTAACTGTGCATAAGGCTAGCATGAGGTAGTGAAAAAGCCAAGGGGAGTTTTCATCAAAGACCCATGTGCTTCTTGCAACATCTGGGAAGAATTCTTCCAGCTACATAAGAGATATGGCTCTGGCCTATGAAAGACACCCTCTGACATTTAACATAACACCGATGGAGTGAGTGCCTTTCTCCTATGCAGAAAGTGGAAAAGCAAATTTTTTCTTACTCTCCAGTTCCATCCTCAAAATTCTAAATTTAGGACAATGTATCCCCATTAGATGCAGGTCTTCGCTATAAACACAGATGAACTGGTGACAAGGAAACAAATTGCATGGGGGAAAAACAATGTCACTGCATCCACGCCCTGCAACACTGTGCTTGCAGCAACAAACCCTTGGACAGCATGAATTCACATGCTTACCATATGACTAAATATGATGACACATGTTGCCCCACAGCACCCACAAAATAATTGCTTATGACTACACTACTGCACAATAGAGCACTTAAAAGCTCTTAGTTCAAGGTCTACTTATTACTGCACCTCTGAATGAATGTGCAAGTATAGTAATAAACTAATGTGTCTGAAGAAGAATTAAAATGAATAAAAGCAGCAGAATTCAGTACTGGTAAGAATTCAGAACTGTCAAGTGTTCATTTAACAGGAAACCTTGAAGCATGGTCCATTCATGGTGTTCATATTACTGGATGTTGCTGAACAAGAAGTAGGCAAGAAAGACCGTTACAAAATGTTAATAGTTGTATAACACACACACAAAAAAGGACATTTTAGAAACATAAGAGAAATTTAATACAAATTTGGTAAAGAAAAAAACACAGAAGTTTAAAAAAAAAAGGCAACCAGGAAAACCCCCCCAACCAACCCCACCCTCCAAGCAACAGAAGAGAGATACAGGGATAGGGAACAATAGAAAAGGAAAAAAAAAGAAAAGACGACAGGTAGAAAACCTGAACTGTTTTTCAGCCATAATGAATTTTAGAGAGTTGCAAGAATTAAAATCACATAGAGGAAGAATCACTAGAGATGAGTATGACAGACAGATAGCTGGACACTAATGAAGAGTACAGAGATATTCTGCTACTGACTTAACTTCTCCCCACATAATACTTCTCTTCTCTATAAGCAGTGTTCTCAGTGTCATCTGACCTCTGTCCATCATAATCATATCCCTTCCTGTTCCTCTCTGTTGGCATTAGCATGACCACATATATCAATCTCATATCTAAATACTATTGATTAATAGAAAAGTACTTGGACTAGAAGCAGACTGGAGGATGGAGATGTCAATTCAGAGTCTTAGGTAAAAGATGAGTTAGAATCACTGATGTTGCCTTATGGCATCAGTTTTGTTTTTAAAATTATCAGCAAAACCCAAAGCAACAGAAAAGGGCAGAAACAGTGTGAATAGAAAGAAAGGGGACATAGTTATGAAATTTCAGTGGGAAAAGGTCAATTAGGAAAGCAATACCTTCCAAACACGGAAAAGATTAATACTGAGGAATGGTCCAAATTTGCAAGCAGTGGACAGTTGGGAGGACAAGATCCTTATGCAACCAGCATAAAAGACATCAAGAAACAGCCACAACACAGTGAGATAAAACCCAATCTTATAAGGTAAAGTAAGAGTCCACACATGATACATAACAGGAAGACTTCAAAAATACATTTCAGCACTGAGCAACAGGTTACTATTCAGGAAACACAAGCATATGTCATATGAAGGCCTGAAATTAATACAGTCCAAGTTTGTCTCCTCTATGAAAAGTTTTGTCTGCAATGGATATCTGATAGAACATAGTGAATTAAAACCAACAAAGACTGTCTAATTTTGAAACCAAACACATACTCAAGAAGTTATCACTCCCTTTCATTTAAAGTAACCAAAAACCAAAATCTGTTCCATTTTAATACAGACATTTAGCGCAGAACTTGTTCCCCAAAATCAGAACAGAACAGTATCAACTGAAACATTAAAATATAAGTCACTCCACAAAGCTGTGATGTTGAAGTTATTAGAAGTCATGCTTAACACAACTTTTACAAATATTAGGGAAAAGCTTTACAGAAACCCCAAATATACAAAATACAGCATAATCGCTTATATATGTTTCATAGCAACCTGACACTCATTCTGAATTTTTTTGCCTTTACATTAAAATTTTAAAACGCTTCCTACTAATGCTTGTGCTTACAATCAAACTAAAAGGCATCCGAAGGAAAAACTATTGTTCTCCTAGAGGGTCAATATATCCTTTCAACACAAATAGTATCATCTTTACATGGATACTGCAGGCAGACACAAATTATTTAAAAAGCACTGCCTTTAATCACAAGCTTTGGAGAGCTGGGGAAGGCAAGGTGTTTGTTTTCATTGTCACATAACAAGCGGCTGGATAGCCCTTCATAGACAGGACTAGCAATATCTTTGCTAAAAGCTCTCTCAATCCAAATGAAAGTAAACCTTGCTGCAAGTTCAGCAGACTTCCCAATCTTAGTACACAAGTGGTTATCTTGATTTAAACAACAAAAACAACCATAACAGGCAAAGGAGCAGCCCAAAATTACACTGGCCACAAGCTCAGTAGGACACACATAAACCTAACAGAAAACATCAAAAGAGTCCAAGTTTTCATTCAACAATTATCACCTCAAGATGTTAAAACTGAAATTCATCACTGATTAATATAGTTTATATTCACAATGATTTCCCAGCTGTTAGAAGGTGGGTAAGAAAGTAATGTAATTCAGTTGGAGACAACCAAAGCCAAAGCTGCAGTTACAGCCTTTGAATATACATTTACCAGTGTGTTTATGACATTTGCTTTAGTGACAATTCTTTTCCTGCAGTTCTTCTGTTTCAAAAAGAAAGACAAACCTCATTTTCTCTATGTTCCTTTGCTACACAAGACTAAAAGAAGAAAAAAGAAGATAAGGACAACAACAACAACAACAACAAAAAAAAAAAAAAAAAAAAAAAAAAAAAAAAAAAAAAAAAAAACACAGAACAAACCACCAAAAAACAAACTCCAAAGCTTTCTCCTTTGTCCTCTGTGAAAAAGTAAGAAAAAATGGAGGACAAATACATCAAGTGTATGCAAGTTGCACATCCTACAGTGTCTTGTTCTAGAGATACTTGGCTACATGCTTATAACAGTTTATGTGTCTGGCCTCCTGCCTCTCTGAGACAAATAAATCTGCATTCAATAATTCCCCTAGAGAGAGATCTCAGATCTGAAGAATCACCTTACTAGCCTTAAACAAATCCAAGTACCTTTGTAAGCAACAATATCTTCAGACCAGAAATTATTTCTGAAACTGGATTTTAACCTTTGTAACTTTTGTGAGAAGCACTAAAATCCAAATCTCCTAATAAACACTTTGTTTACATGAACAGTTAATAACATTCCGTTTTAACATGCTACATCTCTAGATGGTTAAATTCTTCGACTATTTACTGTACTCCTAAAACTAAAGCAATCACAATGTATATTTTTCCAGCAACAGCAGCAATGAACAGGTCCTTGTAGAAGACAAAGTAGTAAAATAAACCCCTGTGTTAACTAGTACCATCCCTTTCTCTTCTAAAAAAAAATTCAGTTGGCAGTAATTTTATTGTTCTAATATGTTTATAGATAAATATTATTGTATTTCCCTACAGAAACTAACCAGCACGAAGAGAAATGCTGGCTAAGAAATGACATCCAAAAGACAAAATTTACTTGAAAGACTTACCATTTGTAAGGACACTTTCATGAAGACACGCTGTTTGGAGCCTGGACTTCAGAGCTGCAGTGTGAAGCTGCAGAGATTCTGTTTCTCTCACTAATGTTTCAACTCTGGAAACTGCGAGTTGGTAGACTTCCATGAAACTTTGAATCACAGCCTTTAGAAAGTAAAATAAATCATCAGTGCCAGGCAAACTATACTTAAATGCCAAAAGCATACAACCAAATTCATTACAGAAGACCTAATTTTTTTTTAATTGGAGAAATCAAACAGAAGTTGTGAGCCAGGTAAAACTTTGGTCTCAGGACTTAAACAAAGGTCTAACATGGAATTCCTTCTAAAATCTGAAATATTAATAGCATTGAGGACAAGCAAATGACTGTGAAAACGGCTTATCAAAACACATTCTTATTAGGATGCAGTCATGCAGTCCTGCATTGAAGAGTTGATGCCATTTTTGATTTTACTTAACTACAAGACTCAGTGCATGTTCAATTTGTTTACAAAGAATCACTACACAATTTCAGGTAAATCTTCACGCTTTCAGAATGAGTCCTCCCACTTCATATTAAGAAAATTAATTTGGTGGAAACAAAAGAAACACGGTAAACCTACAAACATCTGCAGTTAAATAATCTCATTACAGTACAGCTGGGAAAATATAATTGTTTTCATGTATATAGTGGAAGAATGTCCCAATCCTGTAATATTGATCAGACTGATAATACAGTTAGCAGCACAAGAGAGTACAAATGATTTGACATTACTGGTAACTTTATATCTACCCTAAATAGTCTAACACTGTTGAGATTATTGGTCTTCTTTACAACTGGTTAATCACATTTCATAAGCTCGGTTTTCCCCTTTGAAATGACCTATAGCAAATTCTACTGTAAAAATATATTACAGACAATATGAAATACTTTTTGAATATCAGACTGTGGTATAGACAAAAATAAACTTAGTACCACAAACGGGCACTCACAAAGATTTTTACTGTTCTCCTTTCTTCGTTGTCAAACACAATACTGCTTTTCAGAATAAAAGTTAACATTGCTGAAATCAATAAAGTTATTTTATTGTGAAGTGCAGAAAACAGCAGTGGCAAATAAACAACATCATAATTTTTCTCATCAGAAATAATATCCAAAATGTTTTAAATACTATGGTGTTAATCCTAAAAGTATATTGACATAGCTCTGTAAGTCTGCCATTGTCAGCTCTGATCCTGCTTTAAAATTTTTAATTCCACATTCAACGTGACTAAAATGTTGCAGCTCTTCAAAAACAATACCAAACAAGAATGTGGATATATCTCACACTTTATATAAAAATGTCTGAGAGTCTTCATATGGCAACTGCCCACACGTTAAAAATTAGACGCATGTTGAAATAGGTCTATGGACTGGGCCTGTGAATCATAAAGATTATAAACAAGCTGTGTCTCAAATCTCACAGAAAAAATCTTACGTGTTCCTTTGATTACTTCACACATGATATTTAAAACTGTCACTGAACTGGAATGTATAGAGATGTTTCTTCACCTTCTTCCTTTTTTCTTGGCTACTACAAAGCTAGTGAAGCCACCAACCTATACAGCATCATCCTACACCTCCACAGCCACTCTAAGTCCATGCAGTTATTTGAAATAGTGTTTTCTAATTTCTTGCTGATCTACTCAGCTATTTAATTTGTTTTCTTGTTAAATAAATTTGAAAATTTTCAGTCTAGGAAAAATGTATTCATGAGCTTTTATTTTTAGACACAGCTATTCTATGTTTCTAAGAGTTCTAGATTTCTTTTAGTCCAGAAAGAAGCGACTTAGCAGCAGCTAATGATTCATTACCAATGTGGAAGGTAGCATTCATGTACACATAGGTACACAACAGTTCCAGTATATCCCAAATCCCTAGCAAAGAGCCAGGGTCACTTTAGATTTCTCTTGCTCAGGACCAGGTTAGAGCAAATAATATTTTTGGGTCTTCTAATGGGTGGCATGGAATCCACGGTAATGAGTGTGCTGAACATGTATTCTAAATGACATGGAGAAAGGTAAATACATTGGATTTTCAGATGTGCCACTGGAAGGCACAAATGATTTTACATAACTCATGTCAATCACAAACTGAGTGACCTATCTGTTTTATGTCATACAAAAGTTCCACTTATTAGAAAGCTTGATACACAGGGAATGGGCAGAGAACCTGACCACTTGCAAATTACAAGATGTCAGCTAATGATCAAATGCATCTCTAAAGGAGTTCAGAAATTTAATTTAATCCCTATTTGAATATTACAGACACAAAAATATCTGCACCTCTGCAAACTGTTCCATGATCTAGAAAATCAGTTGACAGAATCTCCTGGAAGGCAAATCTACTTCTGCAGAAGTTTTTTTTCTTTCCTGCTAAGGAATGTTTTCTTCTGGTTTTAAGTATGCTTAGAAATAAGATGTATGTATAGCTTTTAAGTATACACAACAATAAGATGCTTCAGCAACCCCCCTGATTAATTTTTATAATGTAAAATTTGACATCCATATAGATCTTCAGGATCTGCATTTTAGCAAACACTTCTGTTTTTGAATGTGTTGGCAATACTATGACATGCAAACAGGGAACTGAACATAAAACAGTAAAAAATTATCTTCCATTACAAATGAAAATATTTCAAAAATACACACCAGAAAATTAATTCTGTTCAGAAGGGCCAGATGTAGTGATCCTCGAACATTACAGGAACCCGTATTATTGCAACTCAGACTACTTCAAAAGTTAAACATTTTCAGACAGACAAGTATTACAGGACAGTTAGTGGGGAGAAGACTTAACGAAGCAGGCCACAGAAACAGTGGAGTTGAAGAATACTAATTTTGAACATTACTGGCTTTGGGTGTCCCTGCTTGTGCAAGGGTCTTGGACCAGATGGCCTCCAGAGGTCCCTTTCAATTTCAACCTAATTCAGTGATTAAAAGTCATCCTAAGGATGGAATATGATGCAAGTTAATGGTTGAAAATTACACAGGACTGTCAACTTTAAGAGCACAAATTATAAGCATTTACTCCATGTTAATCAAAGACAAAGGAAATAATCAGATGCTAAATGTTTTCTTTTCTGTGACCTCTTCCCTTTTCTTTTACTCCACACAATGTTTTATTTTATAGAGAACATCACTATTATTTAACATTCTACATCATGTGCTACTGACATGGCAGAAATAAATGGCAGGAGTGTTTTCAATCACAAAAGTACTTTTAATGTGAGAGGAGACCCATGCTCCAAGAAGATATGGGCAACTTCATGAAAACAGATGAGTGACTTTCCACATAACTGGTTGCAACTCACAAGCTAAAATTATATTCATAACATTGGCATGGAAAAAGGATGTTTTTATGATGAAGATGCTGGACTAGACACAGAATTTGCAATAATGCCCAAGTTCCATTCTTAAATCTAACTGTCAGTGGACAAATTATTTTAAGCCTAAGTACTTCTAAGGATCTTTTTTTTTACAGCTATTTAAACATTTAAAACAGTATCTTCATCTAGAAAATCCCTAAAAGCGCTCTAACCATCTTTAAGTACAAAGTAAATCAGAAAATTTTGAAAAAATAAGTTAAGTGCTATTCATATCACAAAGGAATAAAGTATTTTAAATTTTAGATCTTTATTCAATTAGAAAAAGGGCCTCTGAATATTCTGAGTGGAAAAAGGGCCTTACAACCTGTTCAAAGATGTATCATCTGTAATACAAGGACTGCATAAAAATTTTCTGGCTTAGGCTACATGTTGGTAAAGCTGAGAAACCAAAACTGGGAGTAAAAATAAAACAAACTAAGCTCATGCTGTTTATAAACTACAGACCACCAAAGCAGAGATATTTAAGCTATGTTTTCTTCCTCCAGATTAATCTTTAAAAGGACTGAGAACACTTAAGCTTAGGACAGCTCTCCAGGGGACATGTAAAACTAATTTTTTCTAACATTCCTTCTGTGTACTTTTGAATAACCAATCATTGCCTAGTTCTGTACACCATTTCTAGAACCAGTAATTTTCAGGAGCACAGTGCTGTAGATGCTGTAAAACAGCTTTTGTGTGTATTACTGGCCCTAAATTTACAAGACTGGAAGACTCCAATCTTCACAGGCATTTTATTTCAAGGGGAAAATGGCTAATACTGACAAATTACATAAAAATGGGAAAAACGAAAAGAAGATCAATCTTTTAAAAAGTTAATTTATGAAATTCAAAAGTTATTCAAACGTCAGCTGTTCTCGATTGAGTTAGAAATATATGACAAGAAATACATAGATCAGCATATGCAAATTAGCAAACCTCTCATCAATGCTTTAATGTATTTATTATACATTATAAAAATGGCCTTTTAAATTCCAAATTAAAGGAATGTAAATAAAGGAATTATTTGGATTATGAGTTACAAATGGTAGAGAATAAAAATTTCCATTTAAAGTTTTAGACTCCTCCAAAGTTACAAATAAAATACCAAGTTATTAAGAATCAGTTTCTTTATTTTTATATCCATATTATAACTTGAACTCAGAATCTTCCTGGGCCTGCTGTTTTCACAGAACCACAACTTGTCTTTGGAAGGAACAAAACTAAAGAAAGGAGACCCTATGTTGAAACGATGCTTATTAAAAGGTGTCAAAAAGTCTTATATCCTGACAATAGAAACATTGACTTTGTAACATCAGATGCAGCAGTCAGAATAACAAGACCATCCACTTTACAAAAAAAACCCAAAAAAGTACAAAAAAAGTTGAAAGTCATATTTGTCTGTTTGGTTCTCCCTTTAGGAAATTCTTCAACTAAAAACAGTGTTAGCAGGTAGGAAAATACCTCAGGCCTATATATACAAAAGATAAAAAAGAATGAGAGAAGGAATAACGAACGAACTTCAGAAGAATAAAAGATTAGCACACCAAACTGCTTACATGAGAATCTGAAAAGGCTGAGAATTTCATTTATGGTATAGAATTTGGCTGGAGTTCTGCATACCTGTCATTAATGCCTTGCTTCAAACTGTCATAAATATGGTTCGTTAAAATGAGTCCAGAAAACAAAACAAAACATACATCAATGAGTTTTTGTTTTCAGAAATAAGGTTTCAGTATACTTATTATAGATTTAAGAGAGTTATGTTTGGAGAAGAAAGGATAAAATTAATATCCCCCATACATTTTAGCATCTCAAAATCCATCCTGGCCACCTTGACCCATAGTCCAAACTGTCTAGTGGCATCAGTGGAAGATACAAATACAGCGGCTTCTAAGGCATCAGGAAAAAACCTCAAGGGAAACAGCATTCAGCAAAATTGCACTTTTGCAGCTGTTTGGCACTTCTTTAATGATCTATTCTCCTTGTATCTCATTTCAACACAAAACATTTTGTTCAGTTCCATTCAAGCGTGGCATGCACAATTTAAATGTGCCAAAAAGCAGGTCAGTTTTCTTACAACTTTTTTTTTCCTCCCAACGAAAGCTGACTCAGTGCCACACACGGTGCCCAATTCTATCCCCTTCACTTCAATAACAATTACTTTAACCTGCAGGTCTCAGAGGACAGCCCAAGGGAGTGAAGCTCTAAATAAAAGTCTAGATTCTCTGCAAGAGGTAATGACATGACTTCCTACAAGAAAACTGAAAAGGGAGCATTGAAGTTGACAGCAATGGAAGGGAAAGTGCTTCTACTGGAAACCACAGCAGATGGGCATAACAACAATTGCCATGAAAATTATTACAAAGTGTAAGATTTTCAAAAATCATATCAATCTTTGAGAAACTGATAAGTTAAGACAAATGTATTTGTTGGTATGATGAGGTAGAAAAGTATCCTTAGAATTTCATAGCAAAGGACCTACCTGCAGCCTTCACGACTCAGAAGTATCTGTGGACCATACAAGAAAATTACCACATAACAAAATTAAGGAAATGCAGGCTTTTATAAGCCAATAACATTCATATGAAAAGACCATTCTCCCTGTCATTTGCACTAAATCAAGCAAAGTTGCATACAAAATGTAAAGGAGAATCAATCACTGCCCTGAAGAACTTGTAGTTTAAGCTACAGCTACGGGGAAAATGTTACCACTACGTTGTACCTCTTCCCATCTTCTTACACAATCTTGATTCAAAAAGAACATTTCAGTTTGTCAGGGAGGGAATTTTTCAAGCAAATGATTTTAATGAGAAAGAAACAGAAACTGAAAGAAGTTTCAGGCTGGTACCCTGCCTACAACTTCTTTTGCAGTGTACAATCTAGACAGGGATGAAACAGAGATGGGTAGTCACTGAAAACACTATAAAGTCCACATTAAAGTGCCTCAACTGTGAGCATGAAAATTTGCTTAGTGTGAGCATAATGTATTACCACTGATGGGAGGAACCAAACAGCAGCAGTCACTACAGAAAAGTCAGGTTGCACCTCTATTATAAAACATGACAGTTCCCCATCACAAATTTAGTCTTAAGGAGAAAGAAGAGAATAAAACCTCATCAAAATTCAAGTGAAATATCAAGTGAAAGTACAAGTTGTCTGAATCTTGATGATGTTGCTTTTTGGCCTACTGAAGCAACATCTTGGAACCAGAAAAGATGTACAAAAGCTGAAGTACACAGAATTCTGTTTTCCACAACCAAATTCATGGAAGTAAAATAAATTTTAAAAAGCATATTCTTTCTTATTTTAAGGAAGTCCTACATATGGATAAGATATCCTATATAGGCAAAATAATTTTCATAAACAAATGCTACCTAAACACTAAGTCTAAAATCTATTGACTAGTTACAGGTGGATGTGTAGGACAACAATACAAGGAGGGAAGAGAAGCAGGCATTAATCTACCAAGTTACTAAGAAGAAAAATCTGAAGCAACTTCACATGGAAAGTAAATGTGAAATCTGAAAAACTTCTGCTCTTTGAAATGCTGTCCACGAACTACCCAACGTAAGTAACTGACTCAACTATTTGCCAACATGGTAGCTTACTCAAAAGTAAAATAGTGTTTTTTCACTGGTTTTAAAGAGTGCTCTGTTAACTAAGACCACTTTCAATTACTCTTAGCAAAGAAATATGCTTTACTCATGAAAAAATACTTAGTTTTAACCACTGTAGAGAAAGTCTGTTGCTGACTCCAAGAGAATATGATCACCCCACAAAATCTGGGCTCAGTATAGACATTTCCTTGAGTATTTTGACTAGAGTTATGAAGTTACATCGATTATTCCCATTTGGCCACAAGCTTTTCAATTGTAAATTAAAACGTTTTAAATTGAAGTAGATAAGAGTTTTTGCATATGTGGAAATGTGTCCACTTTGTATTTTCCATGAAAAAAGTTGAGGATAGTCTATGCTCTAGTTGCCATTTTCTAGAAGAGACAAAGGCCCCTTCTGGCAGATTTAGTCAATATGACAACTGCAATTATGTAGATCATACATAAACACTCATTACTGAGTTCTAATCTTTGTATCAGATTTTAGGTGAATGATCAAGTCAAATGAGCCTAGGGGCTAGGAAACAGTGCAAAGTTTTGTGAAACAGATACTTCATTTCCTTTGCTTTTCTTATGAATGCTCATGGCAGCACTGCATTTTAAGTCAGCATAGATATTTCATCCTACATAAAGCAACATTTTGTAGTTTTGCAAGGAAATTCTAAACTATTAGGTTGGATAGCAAATTAATTTTTTCCCTTTGGCTTCTCACAAAACTCCAGTTATACGCATAGATTCATGATGCCAGCACAGGAAAAAGCACTAGTCTCTGTCTTTGTAGAGAACATTATGATCAAGAAAAGCTGAATTGCATTCCTCACACCTTTAATCTAATGTCCACTGCCACATATAGGATGGACAGGTGTCCTCATGTCATTCTGCCTAAACTCAGATGTTAGTAACTAGTTTGCTTCAGACATTCTTAAACTTTAACAAAATTTTTACTAAAAAAAACCCCCAACAACATGCAAACAACTAGATTTTCAGTCAGACTTGCTTTCAAGATCTAATTTATGATATGAAAATGTTTAATTAGAAATTTCAGTAACAACAGCTCTTGTTCCAAAATCTGAGGAGTCAAAATTTAAAGAATATGGTACACCTGCTACTGACCCTCACAATGAGAATGCACATTAGCATCCCTCATTACAAAGCAAAAGTTGGAGAATATTGACAATGTCTGACAAAACTGGCACCATCACTGAGCTTGACAATTTGCTATCCTTAAAGCTTAGTATTATATAAATAAAATATTTTCTTCTCAAAGTTTGCTTTTAACCATTGTAATCTGAAGAATAAGATCAAAATAGAATAATCTCTATCATCTCTCAATATCAAGTTCTACTAACAGCAGATGTACAGCTGACTCATGTGCAGGGAGACTGTGAGAGTATAAAAGCCCAGGGGTTCCTTACTGGGGGTCCTAATTGGAGGTACCCAGCTTGAGAAGTTTCTGTTACTCTGCCGGGAATAAATGACTTTAAGGAATGAGACATCTGAGACACTGCTGAGGGAAAGATGGGGTTGAACCTGTAAGGAAACCTGGTCTGACTGTGTGAGTGTGGTGTGTGTGGGGAGTGAAGTGCAGCACCTGTGGGCTCACTGAGCCACCCACTGCAAAGAGTCTTTCATCCTAACAGTGAAGGTCTCTGGCACTGGAGCATGACTGCCAGAGAGTCTCATGAGTGGTCAGACTGAGAAGTTTCCTTAACAAAAGAAGAAGAACTAATTGTTCTGATGGAAGACCTCTGGTTGTCCTCATTCAGACAAAGAATTCAAAGATGTGTTGCTACCAGATAAGCCTTTTTAGATAATATTTTCAAAGACATTGATTTTCAACTTTGCCTTCAGACAAGAGGGCATGGTCTTAAGTTCTGCCAGGGGAGGTTTAGGTTGGATATTAGGAAGAAATTCTTTACAGAGAGAGTAATCAGACTTAGGAATGGGTTGCCCAGGGACATGATGGATTCTCCATCCCTGGAGGTTTTTAAGAAGAGAACGGATGTGGCACTTAGTGCCATGGTCTAGTAACCACAGCAGTGTTGGATCAAGGGTTGAACTCGCTGATCTCAAGAGGTCTTTTCCAACCCGGCTGATTCAATGATTCTATGAAATGCACCAATTGTCTTTCCATTAAATGGAACCTTATAATGAGATTGCAGAATATGATTCAAATTATTGGGTTGGGAGCCTGGCAAGTAAGGAACAGGCTGTTATGGTCCATTTCCTAGTTTGGCCAACAGTCAACAATTAGATTTAATTCCTTAGAAGCCTAAGATACAGAGTGACTTTCTGATTTCTGTTAATGGAACTGGATGCTTACAGCAACAGTGAAAGGAGAAAACTAAGGAGGATAGGCACTCGTGAGATGAGTTTGCCTAGAAAGCATAAAGTATTTTTCATCAATAAGATCAGAAGTAAAACATCCCATATCATAGCCTATTGTAATGAGCCTGAGAAAGCCCTTCCAAGTCTTTTTATTTTTACCAAATTTGGTAATGAATGCAAGTATTGCACTAGCATGTATTTGAGGTCCTTAATGGTGGATCAACAAAAGCAGCTGATTCTTATCCAAGAATCCCAGGCTACCCTAACTTACAAACACTAAAGAGGATAGCATTTTTTTAAACTACTTCTTATGTTAATTAGTTACAACTTCATAATTCATTTTTCAGAGCTGGACCACTACCTGCAGTTAGGTCATTTATGGGTAATTGTGCCTATGAATGTTTCTAGCAGAGAAATCACTTCCACAGCTTAAGAATTCTAGAAACTGTAGATTATTTCTACTGTTTTCACCTTCTTGTAGTTCAGAAATGAGGAAAGCAACCTGAAAAGAAACAATTTCTGATGGAGTGTCCAAGAATGTGAGGTGACAATCAATGCTAAAGCATGACTAGTATAAATAGGGTAAACTGGGAATATTTATTAACATTATTAATACTAAATGAAATAGCAGAATCCATTTTCAAAATAAACATAGAAAACAGTTTTTCAGAAAGTGTGTAGTTAAGCTGCAAAAGTCTTTTCTGCAAGTCATGTGAATACTTACCTTTACATGGGTTCAAAAAGCAATGGGACAATAAATGAGTGCTGAACACAAAAATATTAATTTTGCTTCAGAAGGCCCATGAACTAAAATGGTGGAGAGTGAGAGAAATTCTGGAAATATTTTAGCCCAGTTTCTTTTTTTTTTTATTTCCCCTGTCCAACCTGTTTTTAAGCAGGGGCAACCACATTTGCTGCTATTCTTTGTGCCCTCCAGGCATTAAATGTTTACTCAGTCCCACAGTCTATTTCCCAAAGGAGTAAAATTTGCAGCAGGTCTCACGTGGAATAAATGCAGAACAAATCAAGCATCTAGCATAGTGACCTTTGCCAAGGTAGACAAACATCACATTTTGACATTAGGAGACTCTCTGCTCAAAACTCAGTCCTGTGGTCTTTGCAAGCATGTGTAAAAACTTAAGAATTTAAACTTCAACTTGTAATATTTAGCTTGCACAATATTAATCTAAAAAAAAATTCATTTAAGATTGGGAAATTGGATGGTGGGAAAGTCTGGCACTGTACACTGTAGCAATAACATGATGCCTTGTCTCTAATCTCCCCCTGTAGTATTTGTCAATTATTATACAATCAGGAAGAGGGGGACCCACCAGTTGGGGGCTGGTACTGGAAAAGAACACACAGTCTGCCTCTGAACAGAGAGAAATCAGAACTAAATATAGTTTTCAGGTATTAAATGGACTTTTTAAGTTTGCCCCACTGGGGGAATGGGTGACTGTTCCCTCCTGACCTTTTCTTTAGAACTGTACTTCTATCAAAAAAGATCACGATGTTGAAGCAATCCAAAGTAATTTAAGTTCTTGCAAGGTTCCAGGGAGATAAACAATTTTGGCCCTTCTGTGAATATTATCTTTTTAAAAGCCATGAAACATCCAAACTTTTTCAGGTAAACTTGCCAACAGGCAGGCTGTGTATCCCTATTATTCAGGTTTACAAAACAGTTACACATTCACGAAATTTCCATAAGTTACAGCACCTTCCAGCCCCCTCCATTTTCTCCCCATGCCCTAATTTCTTATCATCTTTTTGCTTCTAACAGAAAGAGACCAAAATAAGGGAAGAGATCATAATGAAGAGAGACTTTTAAAACACTATAACGGAATTGGGTACAAAAATGGGCAAATATTAATTTGAGTGCCCTACTTAAAGCATATTAGTCCTGGAATACCTATAGGAATAGACCATATGAAACCTAAGAATTTGTGCTTTTCACAGTCCAATATAATGTTGGTATTTGTTATCTTAGGATACTAGCAACATGTGTCACTAAACAATGAATCAATTCAG
>JAWWLV010000100.1:40826936-40875060 GCA_035041135.1 Platyrinchus mystaceus
GAGACACATACAACTATATATTAGTATAAATGAATAGATTAAATCCATTCATTAGGCATAGACTGCATGTGTTGAGTAGCAATAGCAAGTATTGCACACACAGTCTTTAACTAAACAATATACAGTCTGATACTAAAACATACAGTGAATATATACTAAATACCCATAATCAATAGATAATACATTTACTAAATACTATTTAAATATATTTCAGTTTTTCTTAAAGGCTCTCCTGCCCACAAGAACACATTGAATGTGAATTAAAACCTAGCTCTATTAATTTTAAATCCCAGATTACTTTTCTGTAACTACTTACAAAATTAGATTTTTGTAAAATGTTGATTATGAGTGAACATCTTTCAAATAATAGTAGAGCCTTTGAAATCTGCTCTGATTGAAAGAAGCTGTGCAAATCTACTGATACAAAGAAGAAAAGATTTTATGTTATTCATTCCTCTGTTCTGTGGGAATAGGGAGCCCTACATTTCCCAAGTTGACCTAAAGAATTCCTGTCAATACCTGTGTCTGCCAAACATATGCACTATGATGCAATTTTTATAACAGAAAAGGTCCTCTACACATTTTTTGCACACATAGTGCACTAGGTTCAGGATATACAGTCCTGTGGAACAAATATACTCTCTAGAGTGTTCTGTCAGCATGTGTAATTCTGGTCAGATGTTAACCTTGCTGAATATAACAAAATGCACTGCTTTAAATACACACACACACGATTTACATTTTTACAGCTTATATATACCAACTTTTCAGTGTCTTTGCTGCCAGTATGCACACAGATAAAAGAAAACATTAATGTGGATTAAGGTACTAAGAATTTATCAACATCAAACCACCAGTGTTTTGCCTTCTACCCTTCTGAACCATAGTCAATAGATCTAAATATTTTACTGCACCCTGGCCAATTCATTGTTTGATGTTTAAAAACTCAAACAGAATCAAAGAAAATTTATTAAATTTCAGCCCCCAAATGAGATACTATTAGCTTTGAAAGTCAAGTTTAACTGCGATATTGATGATTCTCTTTTTTCTGTGACAAAATTCACAAGGGAAATCCCTATGTCAAAGTACAAAAGCAGATTGCTAATACTAGGGGGGAAAAAACAATGTATAAGCAATGTAGGTATAATACATACACAATACAGACAGTAGAAGTCCTTTTAACCCTATTAGTTTCAAACTCTCCATTTCAGTATTGGGGCCTGACACTCACTGAACAATAAAATATAAACCCCATTTTTAAAAATGGCTGCATTTTCATAAACATATGCCATTAATACCACGGCTTCAGAAAAGTACATATTAGCTTCTTAAAGATTATGATATTTGGCAGGAAGATCACAACTAAAAAAACCAAACATTTTCTGTGTTAGTAAATACTTCGATTGTAAAGAGCAAATCTCATTATCAATACGCATACTAAGAAACAAAAAATTAAGGTAGACTTTTCCTTTAAAAAATACTTACAAAGATTCAGAAAAAACTGTAAGAACAAAAGACTGGGTGTATACTGTACAAATATCATTACATTGTTTCACTAGAAATCAAAATAGTCTTCAAGTTGGCTACCTGTTAAAAGACTGGAAAACTATAATGGCCATGCCTGTATAGAATCATGCTGCACAGACTATTCTTGTACAAAATCTTAGTTAAAAACTAATTTAATAACTTCTGTCGATTGGCTTTTTGAGATCCAGAAACATAATGACAGGAGTTGGGAAACTGTTTATTTCCTCATTTTCTAACGGAGCAAGCACAATACTCACATACAGACTCACATTAGAGAACCATGAGGCAAAGGTCAAACTGGTAATTTTATTTTTTTTAAAAAGAAGGGAGTTTTTTTGGAAGCTTGACAGCCAGGAAAACCATCCTATGTAGTTTAGCTTTAAAATGCAACTTTCAGAGCTTTTTTTGTATTTAACAACTTATTTTTTTTTTTATACATATGAAATCTAAAGCAAGGCTATTTTGTCTGAGGCATCTCCTTAGAGACTTAATGTTAAAATCTAAAAAACCTGATCAGCTAATCAGGCTTACTGCAATGATTAAAAATGTCTAAAACCAGTTCCACTTCCCTATACTCTAAAATTAATATAGAGAAAAATTATATAAATTTATATTTATCCAATGTTAGTGAAAATTCTGGCTATTTTTGATTTTGGTAAACATAATTTTAGCTGCAATGGTGAAAAGTTGCAAGAGTGATTTTATACTGAGCATAGTTAAGTACTGTGACAGTGCGCAGTTGAGTATGATCCTTAGATTTTTCAGTTTAGCCATACATAAATATTATCCAAAACCAGGCAAAATCACAAATGGATCCACAAAACTCTACTACAATACTCATAACATTTTAAAACAAAGGGGCATAATGACTTATGATAGTGTTTAACTTTTTAATTAATTAAGACAGCAACAAAGAAGACAAGACTATAGCCATTCAAATTAAAATCAATAAAGTATTCATTAATTCAGATCAAAGCTGAAACTGAATAATAAACTGAAATTACGTTATTGACTGAACTAAGGTGTAGAATTTGATGGGCTAATTCTGCACATCCAAAAATTGACTTCAAAATTTTCTGCTGATTCAAGATAACAATAGGTTTGTCCACAGTCCACTTCTGGGCTCACTTTGTTTTTCCTCTGCACAGTTCAAGCTGGTATGTCCAGTTATGCCAACAGAGACATGGTACTAAATGCTAGCAAGTTGCAAATGGTATTAGAATATACCTAGACCTTCTTAATGTCTTTGCCCAGAAACTGGTACAACAAAGCTGAGATTTTAGTTTCTATTTTGTGCCTAAGTCAATGGTTTTTTATTATGAAAATAAGATTATTTATGGATATAAATTTCACTATGTAATCTATATAGGAGAATCTTTTATAAGTTCAAAGTTCACCAATTCTACTTTAAAAAAATACTACTAGAGAGTAAAAAACTTTGGGCTTATTATACTTTCATTTCCTGATATGTTTTTAATAGCATACCTGCAATTTAAACAGCAGAAGAAGAACTACAATGATGCAGTGATACGGTGATAAGTGAATGGCAAACCCTGATTTAATCTATTTGATTTGAGATGACCATATTGGTGATATAACAGAAGCTACAAATACACAAATCATTCTTCAGATCAAAGAGTCAACCTGTTATTGCGAGTTGCTCATAAACACCAAAGTCTGAGTCTGCTCTGAAAATAAGGAAATCACTGCCAAAAGTGTATATACATATTGCTGAATGAGTGCCTATATAATCCCAGACACAATATTTTCCATCAGGATGTTTCAGCAATCAAGGATCACTCTAGAAGTAGAAAGACTGCCTGAGACAAGTTTGCATAGGTTAAACTGAAGGCATTTTAAATTCAACACTTGAAACTCAGAAAATTATTGCCACAATTAGAGAGCAAATGAGGTGAAGAAGGATGTTGGGAACTAAACTAGTCAACTGAACTCCAAAAACACCCCTCATGGCCTTATATGGCCATCACAGTCAGGTTTGAGTACTCATTAAAGACCAGCAGATTACTGTACCCTCTTTCATCAAAAGAAGGAATATATCCTCAAGGCCAAGGGTCCGACTTCTGTTGACAGTGGAGGTTTTAAATAGTTTTTCAACATACTCTGCTGTAGGTAGCCATACATTAATGTAATTAGGTATATCAAATATTTCACTGAATTGAAAAACTACTGAAAATTTCTGTATTAGCATACAGATTTAGAGACTATCTTTTCTGATTACTGTACTACAAATCTGCATTTAATTATAAAACAAGGTTGTTCACAGGTTGTTTCTAAAAGAACAGTAATTCCTTCATAACACCACTTGTGTAAGGAGATATATATCATATGAGGTATCCCACATGAGATATGAGGTCTCTCATATCTCATTATGAGGATCTCAAACATCATAAAACTGATGTTTCAGGTGTGCTTGGCTTTTTTTTTCCTTTTTTTTTTCTCCTCTGCCAGATTAGTCAAGATTATGGAAATTAATTTTCAAAGCAGAGTACCATCCCAGACTTACTTATAGGATTAATTCAAGCTTTCTCACATTACTACACACACACTACATGCTCTGTTGCATAAGATGTTAATTTGATCCAGTTGGTTTTTTTGCAATTGTTGACCATTGCACCTAAGCTTCGCTGTGGTTGCAAGATATGCACTATAATACATCCCCTATGAATGGATTTTAATGACCTGGGACTGAAAATGATCCTATGTCTGGAGAAAACACTTAATGTATTCGGTAGTTCTGCAGTTCTCCAAACAAGGATTTTTCCTTACTGAAGGCAAACTATGCTAAAGTATTCAGCCTTTAAAACAAACAACAAAAAAAGCCCAACTCAACACAAACCAACTAAAAAAAAAAAAAAAGCACTCTGAAATTTGTTATTTAGATATGTCTAAACTGAAAACAGTTAAGCACATGGATATGACATTCAGCAATGTCTTATCTTTACTTTGTCAAGGTTTTTAAATCCCTCTTGAGCTGGAGTACCATTTTTAGCTTGGCTAGGTCAGAATGACACTGAACAATATGAGTGATGACACACTAGACAGCTATATGGACAGAGTTGTCATCAGCAAGCCAGCTGTGCTAACACCTGTATGTCCTGCACAACTGATCTTTGGGAACACAGATTAAGAAAGTCAGATTACTAGGAGGGGAAACAAAAGTCATTCATCAAACACTGAAATTAAGAGGTGCTAATTTGAGATGGAGGAGGAGAAAAAGTAATTTTTACTGTATTATTTCTTAGCACAGAGAAATAATAGCTTGTTTCCTACTATAAATTTCTTACAGGAATTATTTAGAATTTCAACACTCTAATTGGGTTTTATTTGTGATTTTTTGCACAATACTCACTGTTTCAATAGCCTTCTGATAGGGCCAGTTTAAAACAACCCAGAACCACAGTGATGGATAGACCTTGAGTACATAAGCAGGCTTCACTCTTAATGTTAATTTGTCTAAACACATAGAAAAACTGGCTCTGGGTGTTTGATTAGGCTAGGGAAAAATCTTAAGTTGAGATCTCTAAAACAAGAGCTTTTAAATCACTATTGAGATAATTAAATTATAATAATAAATAATAATAATAAATAAATAATATGATGGACTATAAATCCCAGTTAACTAGGAGAAATGTGGCTGATTACTATACCTACGTGTATCAGGTCAAATCTATGGGAGTCCAACTGAGGCAGCTAACTTAAGACTTCCAACTGTTCTGTTTTCCCAGGGCCTGGTCTTCATTCTGAAACCAACTATTAGCACTTATACTGTTTTTTACTGATGTAGTCACTTGTATATGGACTTCAACCTATCATAAATTAATTCCTTGCAGGCTGTAAAACAGCCATCCTAACAAAATGCACTTGATTGCTATGGACCCCATCAGTAATAATAATGTAATGTTACAACCTTACTAATTCTCAAGTATTCAATGACCCCACACTGTCTGCAACTGTCTCTTCATGCTGTATTAAAAAAAATACATCATTAAATCAGATAAAGAAAGATAATTTTGTCTTTGTATTTTTTAAAAGTATGTAAAAGGATAGATGATACAGTGTTCATATTTTTTTCAACTGATAAAACCATGGGGCTCAGAGCTCACATACAGACAGTTTAGGGACATTTCAGACAAGACAACAGGGGTGGCAGCGAGGCAACGAAACACAACAGTGGAAGGATTTCAAGGCATGACTGCTGACAGGTCTGCATGGAAGCTGTTCTGCCAGCTGGCATAGGAACCTTTCAATCAGCAGAAATGAAGTGCGCTACAGAAGTGGATGAAGCGTAATTTTTCTGACCAAGTGCCAAAAGGAAAGGAGCAAACTGGATAGATGCTTTGATCCCTGACCTGTTCCAAAATGTCAGAATGCATAGGTTGCTAACTGGTATTAAGAAAAACTGTGAGGACATGGTATTTTACCTGCTAAAATGGCCAAATCTTAAGCAGCCATGACAGGCTGAAAACTCCGACGGACTATAACACTTGTCAAGATTAAAGTTAAGAGCACAAGGAGAAACAGAAACAATTTTCTGTCTTGACTCACTAGGATGACTTCCCATGATGGTGTGTAGCAGAGGCCAAGTGCAGAGAACAGAGATTTAGGCAGGCTGAGGAGGATGCAGTTATAGCACTCTACCAGGTGCAGGTGCCCTGGTGCTGTCAGCAGGGGCTGGAGGGCAGCCTCTGTAAGGAGGGACTGGGGCTGCACCTGGTGGGACAAAGCCAGTTCTAGCCACCACTGATGGACCACTGCAGGACACAACTGAGCCCCACAGCCCTGCTGGTGGCCCCGCTGTGAAAATTAATTTCAGACTGGCAAAAGCACACCACACAGGGAGAGCAGGAGGGAAGAAAAAGACTGAACATCAAAGTCAGAGAAGAAGTGGGGAGGAAATGCTTGAGCCACTCTATCACCTGGAGAGGATATGCTGGAGCACAGGTCCACACCTTATTCCATGAAGGATCCCACAACAGAGCAGGTGGATAGTTCCTGAAGGAACTGAAGTCCATGCAGAGCTCAGGCTGCAGCAGGTATTCTTGAAGGGCTGCAGCCAACGCCAGTTCAAGGAAACAGCATGAGGAGGAAGAAGCAACAGAGAGTAGTTACTATGGACTGACTGCAAGCCCCTGTGCCTCAGAGCACGAGCAAAGGAGTCACTAGTGAAGTTGAGCTTAAAAGGCAGGATAATGCTTAATTTTTAACTGTTGTTTCTAACTCTCCAAACCTATTTTAATAAATAAAATAATTTCCCTAAGTCAACTAGTTTACCTGTGACAGTAACTAGTATGTAATTTGGATCTCAACACAGGAGCTTTCTCATCTTTTCCCCCTGTCCCGTTGAAAGGGAGTGAAAGAGCATTGGGTGGGCATCTGGCTGGTGGCCAAGGCTAACCCACCACAAGCACTCAAACTAAGGAGCAATATAAAGGGAAAGCTGAAGATTTTAGTAGAGATAGTGTAAAATGATACCTTCTTCTGACGGGATTACCATAAGTGGTACAATCATTAACTATGCATGTTAAAGAATCTAGTTATAGAAAGTGAACAGATCTAATGTCTCTTACTCTATGTGTACAAACATGATATTAAGAAGAAGAAATTAAAGACAGTTTATCAGCAAGTATAAGAAGGGTGTATTTATAACAAAAATAATAACCTCAACTTTGTGAAAGTGTTTCAAGAAATAATTTATTTTTCATACATTAAAAAAGGACTGCAGATGGATTCTAAAATAAGACATTCACTTAAATGGTTTCTCGTTCTATCAGAAGACTTTTTAAGAAAAGTCTTTACGTTTGAACTTTAGGTAGATAGCATTTCCTCTTAAAACTCTTTCATTAAAAATAATTTTATGTCTGTTATCATTTTCCTATTACCTTTTGGTCATCTTCAATATTTTGAAAATAAAACTGAGCCAAACCAATATTCTCTTGAGGTCTTTGTTTGCTCTTGGTGAAGTTCTGTTGTGGTTTTGAATTTGTTAATCCATTCATATTTATCCATACTATTTAGATAATACAGGACGAAGAAAGAACTCTTATTTTAATGATATCAGGAACTCTTGTGCAAATAATTCAGCTCCGGGAGTAGGATAAATATAGCTAACATGACAAGATCCAGGACAGACAAACTTTTAAAGAATGTCTTGTAATTTATGAAGAACATGAAACTAGCTGCTAAGAATATTTTCTCTCTTAGGGTATGCAGTACTCAAATTCTTCAACATTTATGCTCCATAAATATTCATGATGGTTAAAAAAGGTGGGTCTCAAATGGTCTTGAAAGAATCATTCTGTGCACAAGCATGCCCAAGCACTTTTTGACAAAGTCAAATGTATGGTAATAGAATTTCCATCCAGGCACAGCAGGGGGCAGAAAATGGTGTAAATGATCCCTTGTCTAGAGCTGTATTAGAAGCATCAACAGAGTTTGTTTCCTTCTGCTCTGATTCTTCTTGCTTTGTTTGCTGAATGCTACACCCAGATATGCTCAAAGGCAGATTTATCTAGTACCTGTATTGTTGCCTTCTGGAATTCTTGTAGGAATAGAGTAAGAAAAGAATGAGGCCACTTTAATGGATCAGAGAATACTGTCTTTTCCTGAGTCCAACTAAGATTACTAAGGATGTCTATAAAATCCCCCTGAGGTCTATAGGCAAAAATTTGGCATTATGCATTAATAATACAGGTTCTGCAAGTGATGCAGTGGAATTTTGTGGATATTTGCTCATTAATACATCAATGTAGAAATACTACAATCTTCAGTTTCAAACTCCCGTATGTATAACTGCAGCTAATAGTAACATATGTTCAACTCCAGATGATTCTGAACTTTATCCATTTTCTTTTCATTTCTTTTTGGAACATAAAAGCAGTTCCCAGAATTTCTACTGGAGAAAAGATAGGCTTGGGCTTCCTTTACTAGTATTTCATCCACCGCATTATGTTCTGATTTTTCACTGTGTGAGAAACCCTTTAAGAACAACAGTGTAAACTTGATAGTTTACACGTAAGCCATGTTCATTAATGCGACGTAATTAGCTACCATTATGATGTAGGATTTATATTTCAGATATTTCTCAAACAAAGATCAATATTTTTTCCCTTTGTTCTTCTAGGAGAAATGGTATGTCAAATTATGAATTATTTACAATCAATTTTTTTTGTTTCTGCTGAAAGGAGCATCCTGTCATTTCTAATTCTTATGTTTTCCTCATTCTCTACGTTGACAAACCAGAAAGGATAAATTATTCTGCTACTCAATAATATGCTATTTGGGCCTAACAACTATGTACATCAAAAAATAAGAAGCAGATGTGATAACTAAAATTTTCACAAAAAGTTGGCTGTTTCTTGATAATTCACTGCATGCATGCAACCTTATCTATAACCTTTCCCCAAAACACTTCAGTCCTTATGCATGTAACAGCACAGCTTTCAAAATAAAAATGTAACTTTGCACATCCAGAACAATAAATTCTCAATGCCAAGGACTGCATTTGTTACTGCAAAAGCACAGCACTTCTTGCATGACGTAAATTTCCAGTCGTAAAAGAAGCCAGTATGAAAAAGGAGGGGGCACAAAGCAAGACAGTCTCTACCAGCACAGTTTGCTGCAGCTAAAACACACATTTTTAGGCTCTGTCACATTCTGTGAACATTAAAACAAAGAGAAACTCGAAAAAGGTATCTGAAAATTAAATTAGCAACAGTTCTGGTGAACACAGACCATGTTGCTGAGAATTCAAGATGTTATAAGGGAAATTGATACTCCAAGGTAATAAAAACACTTATTTTGCTCTGTGTTGCTCTAGACTAAAAACAGTTGTAAAAAACCTAACCTTTACAGCTACAGTTAAAAACAGTAATTTCTCCCAAATAATTAATATATACAGTTTTGTTGGACTTTCAAAAATACTAAACCAGGGCAAGTCACTTAAGATTATTAATCAATTTTAAAATGTTTTAAAAACTATCATTAAATTTTTTGACTACAGGTTACAACTTACTGTCCTTTCCTTATTTTTTTAATCATGTATCAAAGATTAAACCAGCAAGCACAAAGGCAAATATTTTATGGCCACCATGTATGAGACTTCAGCAAATGACCTCTGCCTTACATAGTAGAGACTTAACTGCATAGCAATTGCCTTGGATGTTCAATAGTCCTCACTTGGTAACCAGAAATTGTGCTCTCAGTGATTAAGGAAAGAATAGTGGATTTTGTAATAAGTTTTATATTAAAAATAATACGGTTTTTTAGTAGAAAAATGCATTTTATTTCACAGAATCTAAATAATTTTTTAACATAAAAGAAGGTAGAAACAAACTAAGGAAAGGAAGTTGTTTTATAACAATTCCTCTCCTTCCCTTCGAATAAGCAGTTGTAAAACTTTGATATGTTTGGAAATACAAATCAGAGGGATCACTTCAAATTCTTACCTTATGAAGAGTGGCTTCCACAGCTTTCATATGACTAATGATCAATTCTTTGTCTCTATTACAAGGAAAAAAAAAGGTAGCTTACAGAACTGAAGCTCTACTAACTTAGAAATTCATTTTCTGCTTTTTTTTTAACTATCACTATTAACTATTATTTTTACTATCATTATTTTAACTATTACTTTTCAAGTAATTGTTTATAACTCAAACTGTTTGTTTTTATCTCTGCTTTTTACATCTCCAATGTAAGCCCTAAAAAATAGTTAATGTGCCACTTTTTGGCATGGTTCCATATGAATGTTCTGGATTACCAATTAAAACAGCTGTAATTATAGGCATATTAACAAATAACTATCATGCTCTTGGAGAAGAAATATGCAGTTTTAGACATATGGGGTTCTTTGAAAGGAGGACAGGCTTTAGCAGGAAGAGAATACATTCTCATGCATTTCTAAAAGAAGTCCAGTCAAGGATCCTATCCTTACAAAAGGGAAGTTTGGAGAATGAAACAATACTCTTACACCTTTCTGTAGATTAGGCAAGAAAGACAGCTTTCATCAGTTATTCTGCCATAAAAAACCTTGGTCTCAAATGACAGCTGACTGAAGTAGAACTGAAGTTGCATAATACCATATGACCATGGAGAAAGAACAGCATGACCACCAAACACCATAAGAATTCAAATAGGATCCATGCCAGAAAAGCTGATATACCTTAACATTCCAGGACTGCCTTTTATTTTGCTAGCTATGTGAATATTTTGTTTGAGCTTTTGAAGTACTCAAACCAGAAGTCACAGAATCAGAATAATTTAGGTTGGAAAAAACCCTTAAGACCATTGAGTCCAACCATTAACCCTGAACTGCCAAGTCCACTACTAAGCCATGACCCCTGGGGCCAAATCTACATTAAATTAAATACCTCGAGGGATGGGGACTCCACCACTTCCCTTGGCAGCCTGTCCCAGTGGTTGAGAACCCTTTCAGGGAAGAAATTTTTCCTAATATTTAATCTAAACTTCTTGACACAACTTGAGGCCATTTCCTCTTGTCCTATCACTTGCTACTTGGGAGAAGAGACTGACTCCCACCTCACTCCAACCTCCGTACAGGTAGCTGTAGAGAGGGATCAGCTCTTCCCCCAGACTCCTTTTTTCCACTCAAACCCATGGCATTCTTCTCCATAGAATGACTGCTGCTTTCTCATTTCTTGATTCATAACTTAACAGCAAATACAGAAAGGCGGCCAGAAAAATAGGATTGGCTTTTACACTCCTAATAAAGCTGTCAGGTAGACTTTTGTCTTCTTGGGATCCTGCCTTTCTTTGGACTAGATTGGCTGGGTACTCCGTTTCTGGCTGGGGTCAAACCATGACACAGAGAAATTACCAAAATACTACTAAATTTCTGTCAAGTTCACTGTTATCAGACACATTTATTAATATTGCTTCCTACTCCAGAGGAAAGCGGAAAGAACTGCTGGCCACCACTTCAAGAAAATCAAGATAGCCATTCTCAGAATGAGCTAGCCATCTTGCTGTCCTTTAAAGTTCTGCAAAACTTTAGGAAAGAAGTTGAAAGACACCCATGCATTGCTTACAATCACTCAGGTTATGGAAGAGGTATT
The DNA here is from genome assembly GCA_035041135.1 of Platyrinchus mystaceus. Classification (NCBI taxonomy): domain Eukaryota; kingdom Metazoa; phylum Chordata; class Aves; order Passeriformes; family Tyrannidae; genus Platyrinchus; species Platyrinchus mystaceus. The sequence goes on from JAWWLV010000100.1 coordinate 40,838,555, forward strand.
AAAATAAGATTTTCTGGATAAAAGCGAAGTCTTTCACACATTTTGCTTATGTTCTGATGGGAAAAAAAAATTTGTTACAAAGAATTGTAAAATAATGAATGGTATGGGAGCTTTCCTAATCAATATTCAACCGCTTTATATAGAAACAAAGTCAACTTTAAAACCACTTCACATTAAAATAACCCTTTCTGAATACAAGAATGACCAGAGGGAATGATTCTTACTAGAGTGCATAAAATAGACTGGGGCAGGGTGAAAAGGGGCAAGCTTTCCAGAACAAACCCTTCTTCAGGTCATATCTGTTTTGATACACTCATATTAAATAATATTTATCATTTTAATTAGGTTGCTAAACATTACACTTACAACTATAATAATTACATTATTTCACTGCTACATAAAACCCTTAAAGCTTCTAAGCTATTGTTCTTCAGAGGTCAAATGTACTTTAGGTAATGAGAAATTTTAAATTGAACTTTTTTTAAGTTTTAGCCATGGACCAACAATATTAAAAGTGCATATTACAATAAAAGTAATAGGCAACAAATTCTGAGAGGATTTATAATTTTATCTGACTATATAACTGTAAGAGGTTAGTAATAATCTCATTCAAGTCAAAGGAACACCTTTTGACTACCAATCTTTTCAAGACTGGTCTCTGAACATTTCCTTCCACTCTTCAAGTTATGGTATAAAACAGTATGGGGTTTATGTCTAAATCCAAAACACTCTGAATTCAGCAGAAATATCTATCCTGTTCCACAGATAAGACTAGGTCCAAAATGGGTTTCAGCCCCTTTGACAGCTAAGACCTGTCACCTAGCTGATGTTTCTGCATTTATTATAAATAAATTGTATCTATAAAAAAATTACATGAAAATAGAACAGATAATCGTTACTTAAATAAACAGAATATTAAGGATCTGCCAAAGGCATGTTGTCAAGTCATTAAGATAATTGGCAAACAAAATGCTTATGGTATTTCAAGACCAAGAATTTGGAGCACTATTATGGGATAACTACAGAAAACATAACATCTAGTACCTTGAACTAAATCTAGTACCTTGAACTAACAGTTTTCTTTTTCAAAGACTATCCCTGAATTTCAAAGAGAGACAGACGTACTTTTGTTTTCTAGCAATACATTAGCCAAGGCTAAAACCCTGTGCATGAAAGTAAGAATTGATCTTTTGCCCGTTTTAAGTGATCTCCCCAAGGTCCCAGTGCTCACTTCGCTGCCGTGCAGAGGGCACTCTCTGCATCACGGATGTTCTTGCTCAGCCGACGCTTGTCCTGCTCCAGCTGGGTAAGAAGTCTATTTTGCTGACGTAGAAATCGATCTCTTCTTCTCAGCTCCATTGTTGCCTCGGAGAGGCTCTGCAAGCAGACAGAAAACAGAGTTACTTGTCAGCCCAAATAATTAACTTCAGTTTATGCCATAGGCTATTAAACAAAGTGGAAAACAGACTGACTGTGAAGTAGATTTGGACCACTGCATACTAAAGTCTTATGAATTCTCTAGCTAAAACATTACTGACCCAGCAACTACCCAGTTTCTAGTACGTGGCCTATGTACAAATATGTTCATAAAATAAAGTGATTTTTTGATCAAGCAGGGACATATACTGTGCTACAGCTACCATATTTACAAATATCAGATCTAAACACAACAGAAATAATCAAGAGTACAGTATTAAAGAGCACAGAATATTCTCAATACTTAATTTAAAATAAACATTACAGAAAAGAGTTCATAGAGAAAGGGAATAAACAAAGAAGCATTTATTTAAATATTCTACACTACTAAGAAATTTCAGGATTAAAAAAAAATCTAATATTCTCTGTTAGTGTATCAAGTAAAATTTGGCACAATTCCTGCTAAGAATAGATCGCTATTTTACGGTGCTTTTGCTACTTTAACATCAGCTTTCCAATATGCAAAATAGTATGTATATTTTTCAACATTTCTCTCTGACTTAGAATTAACACAACATGCTTTAATCAATTCAGATTAATCCAATAAATGAAAAATAGCACACTGGACTAATTATTAAAAACCTGTCTAGTTGCTACTCCCTTCTGCTGGGATAAATCAATACATTTACAGACTGGAGTATTAATAATTTGATTTCATAATTTGCTAAATGTTAAATTTTAGTTAAAGCTGTTAACTGCCTTTTTAGAGAGAAATTATAATAGGTGGTTATAAACATTCATTTACAAAAGGTGTATTTCCTGACATATTCTAAACCAACGCAGAAGAATAGAGAAGGCTGCATAGTTGCAACACAGAGTTCTTGCACTTTGCTTTCAAAATTTATGGATATGTTTTCTGCTTAAGTTCTGAGAATGCTCTGCCTAATTTGTACTTGGGAGTACTTGTCCTGGACTGTGGAACATGGAGAAGATGTACTATGCTGTGGATATGTAACAAGAACAATATATACAAAAGGCTGGTAAAAATTTGGAGGGCGCTGAGAACTCAACTAATCTGAAAAAGTTACAGACCTATCTAAGAATCAAAGGTACTTCAAAAAACAACACGCTAGAGAAAATTACTATACAGTAATGAAGTACAGCGTGAGACTGCAAAATAAAGTGAAATCTACTGATTGGTGTAAATTTTCTTCAAACGTTTCTAAAGACAAAAAAGCATCCAGTTATTTCAACACTGTATTTTGAAGGTAGAGCACCACTACCTAAACTGTCTTTTCAGCAACTTAAAAAATCCAAGATGAAATTAATCACAGCTGTAATGGAAAAAAAAAAAAAGGCAATCAGAAGTTTATTTAAGAAACTCTAACCCCAGAAATGCTAATATTTTTCTTGCTCTAATGACCCCTGGTTATATTACTCTATTCTGACTCCTAGGTCATTATTTTCAATGAACAGTTGTTATTTTTCACCTAAAAAAAAGATAAATACACAGATATCATTCATCCACTCCACAAAGATACCCAAAACCAGAAGTGCTGCTTTCAGAAATTCTACCCTAATGCCACTGACAGCTACTAAAGCCCTGTCTGAACAGCTGAATTTGTGAATTAACAGATTTTCAGAAAAGTTTTTTCCAAGGAACAAGATGTGGATTACCATGGATAATGGGAGCCATCTTTAATTTAAAAATAAAGAACATTATATTGTTCCATTTATTTGTTAACTGTTTGCTTGGTTAAGTTAGCATTGAGGAAGAAGTTGTGAAAACCAAGTCAAGTCTACTCCCTGCCTACATTCCCACCTTTTGACAAACAGAAATTATTGAACAGTGAAGAAGGTCTCTGGTGCCAACACTTTGTTCAACCCACTTTCCTACCTGACCGAAAAACCTATTTTTAAGATGACAAGGCTGAGCTTTGACTGTGTAGAATAAATAATCCTGCTAATATTCTGATGCAAGAGATTTTTTATGTAGAGGCTGCTGGAACAGATTTTGGAACCAAAATCCTAGTGGTCTAAGAGTGGAGAGAGACAGGATAATAGGAACATTATATATATTTATTTCATTTTTATTAGCTAGTTATGCTTCTACAGAGGTTGAAGAGCTGTCTGTTCCCACACAAAGCTTTCATCACTGATCACTAATGGTGAAGAGATCCACTAGGTGTCAAAACCTTCTGAGAGCTGCTAACTAATCTACGTTACCCATTGCAAGCACAGGCCTATTAATGAAGCAATAGCAGCAAGGAAAGCATGAAGCCCAACTCTGTTAAGGGGCGTGACCAGCAATCCACACTAACTGGTGATGAAGAAATATAGAAATGGTTAAGTATCTCATTGAACAGTGGCTTTATTATATTCAAAAAGAACACCATTACTTACAGAAATCTCCAAAGGATTACAGCTTTACCTATCAGCAATACTTCAATATCTAAGCAAAATGAAAACTGATTTTAGCACTTTAAAAGTGGTTTCGGCAACTACTTGAAGTTTCTTGCTAATGTGGGTTAAAGTCAAGCCTTGGAAATGCTCAAATACAGTGTGGAGTATTATAAAATAATGGCTGGTAAGCCTCTTTTTTTCCCTTCTTCAGATTGATCTAATTAAAACCCTTGATAAACTTTATGGACTCTAATATTTCCAGCTGAGTGACTGAAACCAAGAGGGTGTGCCTCAAGGCAGCAAGGCAACAATGATAAGCAGCAGGTTAGCCACTAATTTCTCAGCCAGGGTAGATTGTGAAAGTGTGATGTTCTGATATCCAAGAAAGTGTTCAGGAGAGAATAGGATAAATCAAGTTTAATAACTCTGCTCCTAATTGTTCCCTCAATGCTCCACTCTAATTACTTGGAGAACTCTCCTGACTGTCACCTGATATTAAGTTGTTGGAGGCTGAGTGTGGAGCAGTGAGATAATCAATAAACATTTAGTGGGGAGAAGAATGAAGATCCCGTTAAGCAGTGGGAACCTGCAGCACCCAAAGCCCTTCTGCTCATGAGAAAACCTATGGGAGAGCCATAGTGATTGCAAAGCAATAATCCAAAGCACTGGTTTTAGGCCTTGAGGCCTTTAGGCAACAGTACATTTGAGAAAAAAAGGTTAACACGGTCACCCTAATTACAGCCCATTTTCACATTCTTCATATATAAGCAAAGACAAGCCAATTAGGTAGAAAGGAAGATAAGGGAAGTTTTATTTGTATACTAATTAAACCCCTGATGAAATTAAAGGAAAAACATACAGCTCTGTAATTGTGTCTGAGAAAGGTCACTTCAGGTTCAGTTATCAGAAAAGCACAGCCTTGAGATATTTCACTTAATCCACAATATAGCCCTTATTTTGCCCCCCAGGTCTTAGTATTTACAAAAATAAGGAAATTTCAAAACCTGATAACGCATTTATCTTGAAATGCTTTCTGTGGACAATTACAACTGTTAGAAAGTTGAGGCTAAATATGATAAGAAGAATGAAGGTTTTAAAAACCTACTATGTCTGCACATAGTTCTGTGAAGATGCTGAGCTTTCACTTTCAAGCATAAGTGATTCTGAACCAACTTAGAATCCAAACTCCAATTTATTAGCATTCCATAAAATGCCAGTTATCTGCTTAATTCAGATGTTTATGCATTCAGGTGCTAATTCAGACATCACTGTGCTCCTTCCTTTATCATCCACCAAAACCTCATAGATCAGTTCAGCTTTTATCAGAATCCTTAGAAGGAGTTTCCTTTAGAGACGTTTTAGATTTAGGCTTTTTTCCCTCCACAAATTAAGCACGAAAACACATTTGTTGGAAAGAACATTAAGCAACTGATAGCACTGAAGAAAAATCTCATTGGATGTCTGTTCGTTTGGTCCTTCTACAAGCTCCCTTTAACAAGGTTTAGGTTTTGCAGTGAGGAATCTTTTTATTCAAAACCAGTTACAAAAATAAATCTAAGCTTAACATTGTTATTCTTTACACATAAAAAAGCACTCTATTTGAAAGATAACAGATGGACAATCACTCCAGATGAATGATGACAGCCATACAGTTTAAATTCATGCAAAGCATGTGTGACACATTTATACTGAAAGCGTATTTTCCAAGATCACCTAAAGCTAGATTAAACTCCTCAGTAAATTAGATTTAAATTATACTGACACAATACAGAAGCATAAGATACGTAAATACACTGCAATATGTGGATTATGAACTAATTTGTGAAATTAAAGATTATCTCTTCCAGATGAAGTTTTAGATGTATATTTTCTATTTAGATGCAAAATATTACTTTAAGAAAATACATTCTGAAAGCTGTCCTATACACACAGCTAATAAAATTTCACGATGAAATAAAGGTATAGAAAGTTTAGTCAGCATCCAGTTTAAACAGACTTCCCATTATCCTTGTTGGCAAATATAATCTTCAAGACTGTCTCTGAGTGCCCCTCAAAAGACAAGTAAAAGACAAGTCTACAAGCTACAAGCCTTCAAATGGTTCAAATTCAAAAGGTACAACAAGCTACATTAATATTTATTGTTAACCATATTTTTAGTATGCACGACTGCAATGCAAACCAAGTACATCAGGTCAAATTATACAGCTGAATTTCCAAAGGATGTTTTCTGAAAAGAATTCTTACTTTACAAGAACAAAAAAATGAAGCTTATTCTATCAGGAGGGAATTAAAAATTTCAGGGGAAAAGTTCCATTGGAAAAAAAAAAATCATAACTGAGATTTCTCATCAATACTTTAAAAAAACCCCTATCCAAGGCATACACTTAGACCCGTGACAGGAAAAAGATGGATTTACACTTCTCAAATTGAAACTAAACTGCAGTATCAACTGGATTCACTGTGTGTTTCACAGTGGCTGCAGCAGTGTCTTAGAACAGTTTGAAATGAACTCCATGTGGCTGATCTGCTCACGCAAGCACAGCTAACCTAAGGCTGACCACCCATTATATCCCTTCAATAACAACTGCTTTCATATGCCCTTTAAACCTCTCTAGAAAAAGAAATATGAGTACTTAAAAGAACATGAGCTTTATCTGCTTTTATCTTTAGAATGAGTTTTATCTGCTTTGCAGAAAAAAACAGTGATTTTTTTAACCTTTTTGCAACTGGACCCCCATCCTGACAGCAGCAATCTTTTCATATGCTGGCATTGAGAGAAGGTACATACACGATGACTCTTCTCTGAAGTATGTGAAGCATGGAAGCAGTTAAAAATAGCTTATAGTTACAGTGTATCTAACAAGGTGCAAAATGGCTCTTGGTGTCTTTGAAACTGCCTTATGAGGTCACATTACATAAAACTGAGGGGGCCTACTAAGCAAAACAAATACTAACCAGCGCAATCATTTTAATAAATAACCAACAAAATACTGGTCAATGAAGGGATACTTGCAGGCATATTTTCACATTTCTAATGCAATGTCAAATATAATCGTTCATGACTGTTTCATATAAGAATCCCTCATAATATGGGAGCACAAATTATGGTTTAGCCAAATCAGTATCATAAAAATGCTAAGCAATCAACCAAAGACAATTATGACTTAAATGACAATACAGGTAGCTTTAAAAGCAATTGTGATACGCAGCTACTGTACAAGATCTAGTGTCCAAGTATTAAGAATCGTTTCAACAAAAATTTATTTGAGAATGACTCAATGGATGGGATGGAGAAAATGCACACATTTTCATTTTGCAAGTGATTTTTCTTACAAAAAGCACTTGAAATTTGAGGTACTCACCTTGTGAAAGCAAATGGCATTACCTATGTATGTCTAGACAACAGTTCATTTATTGACTGAAACATAGCTCTCAGACATCCAAGTAAGTTTAGTTACCACAAGCATTTTACCTGCAGTGGTTGAGGATGGATTACAGTGCCTCGAAGACTTATAGCTAGGTTTAATATCTCTTTGCTACCATCAAACATTTCTCAAGAGAAAATCTATTCTGATCAAGAAGAAAGGAATATATTTTTCAACTGTATTAGCTCAAGATGTTTAGCAAAGTATGACCAAAAATGCTTTATGAAGTCATTGAGCTGTGTATGTTTTACAGTTATTGTGAATTAAACCAGCTTATTAATTAAACCACAGTAGTTCTTCCTGAATAATTCTGCATAATAACACCTCTTCCAGAAGAGATATCCTGTGTTCAGTCAGTTTCAAAGCACAACTAAACAAAACTTTGAAAGTTTTTATGGGAAGTAATCACAAAATATAAACCACCCACACACAGGCTAGATCAGGGGTCCTCAAACTACGGCCCGTGGGCCACATCCAGCCCGCCAGGCTCCCCAATACGGCCCGCGACACCTCCTCCCCGCACTCCCGAACCCCGGCAAGCTGGTGGTCCCGGTCCTGGCCACGGCAACAGCTTCTGCTGAGCTAGCAACCTCGACTTCTGCAGCAGCCCCAGTCCCAGTCCCCGCAGCCACCATGGAGCAGTCTTTGCAGGGGCAGCGGTGGGCGGGGGAGCCCCGGTCCTGGCTGTAGCTGAGCTTGCTGGAGTGGCGGCAGCCCCTGCCGCGCCGGCTGGCAGCGTCTGCGTGGTGACAAGTGCTGGCGCCGCGCCCAGAGCAGGCGCAGTTGGTCCCGCTGAAGCTGCTGGCAGTGCAGGTGTGCTGGAAGGTCCTGGTACTGCTGGCAGCGCAGGCGTGCTGAAAAGTCCTGGCACTGCTGGCGGCGCAGGCGCAGTAGAGGGCGATGCCTCTGCCTGGCTCCCAGCTTTGTTCCCTGTGGGGTTTACTTCTGCCGCTTCTGGCTCTGAGCCAGAGACTGCTTCAGGTCTGGTTTTTTTGTTTGTTTGTTTGCTGGGGTTGGTTTTTTTTTTTTTTTTTTTTTTTTTTTAGTCCGGCCCCCGACAGTGTCTGAGGACAGGGAACTGGCCCCCTGTTTAAAAAGTTTGAGGACCCCTGGGCTAGATCCTCGTGGACTGTTGAGAGAAACCCTTTTGAATACCAAGATGCACTGGGCCTTTCAGACATACAGTAATCTAAATAGAGATAATAATTAAGACCTACTTTTAAACTACGTTTTGGAAAATGTTAAAGTACATAATAAAATTTATGCACATGATAATCTAGAAATTATCAGCTTCTAAGCTAAGCAAATTACATCAGTATGATGCCTTTGAACTTTTTAGATTTTTAGCTTTTTGTAGATTTTAGAAGTAATTGTGTAGTAAATTTTAATGTAGCTGTATAGTCTATCACACTTTAGAACACTTTGGCACAGTAGTTTACATTCACTAAACCCTTTTTTGCCATTTGATATTGAATTCTCTAAATTCTTCAGGCATGTTTAGACTTCTTTTCAATGTTGAATTGCAGAAAACACCTCTGTTTAAGAGAGGCCTGAACAACAAGACACCACGGTAGTCAAAGCAACCTTCAAGCCTAGAACCTTGGAGAGGCTCCAAAGGACAATACATGCTGTGAATAAGAGGAAAATGATGCCAAAAGGGGTCTTAGGACCCCCGACTCAAATTCCAAGGAGGCATGCCAGGGGAGGAACTGCGGGGCAGACAGTCCTGGGATTGGATGGACAACAGTATAAAATTGTAGAACCACTGCCTGGGGCGCGCACATCTTGTCTGTACTCTTGTGGGCCAGGAGGCCATCATTAAAGACCTGCTTATCTCTATACTAAATTTGCTTGGAGTATTTTTTGGCTTCCAATCTTAAGGCAACACTATTACTGGAAAGCTGCAGAGAGGGATTATACCACTTTAATAGAACAAAAACAATTCTAGAAAAACTCAGGCTTTATCACTGTGAGTTTTAAGAATAACCTTTGAACTTAAATGAGAATAAAATTTTGGAATCACATGCATGTTGGCATGAGTACATGATCATTCACCCCTTATTCAATTTCTGACACACTACCTCAGGACTGATGTTTCTTTTTTCTCCCTAGAAATGTAAATTCCTCTCTCTCACACTACTTAACTCTCTGCAATCACAGACTAGAAAAGACCCATCCCTGCAGAAGCAGCAGATTTTCCGTGCTTTGGCAGTATCACGCCTTTAAATCAGATACTTAAGTGCCATGGAAAAGGATAATCTTACTTCTTTTCATTGTTACACTTCTTTTTTTACACCCTGGTAGATAACCAGCCTTATATACAATTCCAAGATTTCAAAAACATGGTTTACACTTGGTACTGCAAAAGATGACTTTTCTCAACAGTCATGTACCTGTAAGTGAGGCACTAACTTTACAAGCAAACTCTGATGCTGCTTTGCAACACTGCTCTCTGCAATACTGTTGCTTAATTTTCTAAATAGAACTTAAGGTTCAGTTAGTTCTGAGTAAGAAAATATAGTGTTTGTGACCTCAATACACTGGTGGTCCCAGTTAAGTTTTTTTTACTGTTGCAGATTATTCTGCAGTCATTTCTGAGAAGAGGCTGCTGCACAATTCCACCAGACATTAGCACATTAATGTGAGCCATCACATTAAGGAGTTAGGGACAATGCCAAGAATGTCAGTTTGTGCGACACGAAGTTCTAATCTTGCTTCACCAAGATTTTTTTATTTTCTTTCATTAATTAATTAGACAAATCTTTTTAATAACATGGCATTAACATTAATGTGGGCTTCAGAAGATTTAACACTTTATACAGCTTACACTCAAATACTGCATTCCCCTTCAGAAAAGTTCTGACCATACTGTACATGCAGGTATGTGTTTCCATGTCTTGTTTTAATATCAGGCTAGCCACATCCTGCTGCATGAATTATCTCTAGGGAGAAAACACATGTACTTGATTCTCCTTATCCCTTTTTTATATTTTAAACCTCAATAAAATCAAGAAATAATTGATAAATAAGTAATTTTATACCAAAAGATCTATTCTTTTATACAGGTCACCCTCTTCTTCCATTTATTAAGAACTGGAGAGTAGTCTCCTTAGCAGAAAGATCAGATAAAGTAAAACAAAATTTAACTCATATAAAAGACAACTTCTAAATCATTCTATTGAAAAAGCATTGAAGATATATCATATCCCAATATTTAGCAAGGAGATCAAAGTGCTATAAAGACATACTGACTGGATATCACACGTCCCTCTGGGTATGCTTTGAGTCATACCAAGTGCCAACTGAGAACACGAAGCTTAAACAAGGAATAAGTTTCCCTGAGCTTGGCACACAGAGATCCTAAAACAGGCACGTTAAACAGTGACAGTGATAAATCACTGCAACTGTTAAACTGAATTATTATTTATATTTTTCTCCTTTGGTATGTTCCCTAACTGTAAAATAAAATGGCACCATGATGGTACAAAATTTGGAAAGTTGCCTGATTCACCCACCTACAGAAGCAAGAGTAATAAATATGCTGTATAATCAAACACATTGGGTGATACCACACAACCATTTATTTTAGTAAATTATCATTAACTTTATTTTAAGAACACTTATTTCTTTATTTTCTCATCTCAGAAATTTTCTTGTAGGACAACGAACTACTATTTATAAGTAAAATCTTGAGACTGCTACTTAGAATTGAGAATCCTAAATTCATAATTTTAAAATCACTTCACTACATATTGCGAAGTCCACAGACAAAAACAAACAAACCAAAAAAAAACCCAAACAAAGAAAAGCCCCCCAAACCGACAACAGTTAAAGTGGGTTTACTTAAACTAGAAAGATTTTAAAACATTTTTAAAAGCTTTTTAACTGAGACAGTAAAGAGATGTAGTAATATGAACCTCACTGGAATTTTCATAAATATATACTGTAAAATTCAATATAAAAAATTAGGCATCATAAAAGAGTAATTTCTATTTTGAGTTTGTTGCCCTGCTACAATCTCAAAGAGCTTCCATGCTCTTGATGATTAAAAGCAGATAGCGGAGTTACAGATTTTAGAAGATGAAAATGGTATACATTTTGAAGAACCTTCCCCTTGAAAATCAGTGAATACTTAATGGAGTGTCAAATTAAATTAAAGGATCAAATTATATGAAAGATAGGCATGGCTGCTGTCATGGTATGTAGCCAAATGGATCCAAGTGCAAAAGAGTGTGTCTCTTGTTTTAGCCTTATGTCAGTTAGATACATACTTAATTATATTCCAATAGTTTAATTATATGCCAATAGGTATTTGAAATATTGTTACTTACGGTTTCACAAGAAGATATAAAGATCTTTGCAAAGTTAGCTTCACACAAACAGAAAGGGAGATCATGGGAAAACTTGACTAAGGTGAAAAAATGATGAAGCCCTGGAGAGATCCTCGATAAACAGCAGCAAGAAGCAAATCTATGTATAAAGGACTTGTATATCAAGCACATGTACAGTAGAAAGTCCTACACATTGATATCTATACTACTAGGAAAAACAGGGTTTAGAACAGTTCCTTTAAAAAATCACATGCTGTTTTAAAGATCTATTGATCCCCTCTGCACATCCCAAGGTAACAAAGTTACTTTGTAGTTGACCCAATAATATAACAAAGATCTCCCAAGCACTGGATTTACCAAGAAGCCTGTCAGTATTTTTGAGTGAAAACTGAAACATAGTTGAAGGTCTTGAAATAACAGGGATAAATGGTATGTAAGTATATGCTTAATAACCACACACTGTAATTACATAATAATCCCATTTTTCTTCCAAATTACTTGTCAATAAATCTTTCTCACTACCCTATAAATTCCAAGGTCATGGACAGAGGTATTTATTAGTATAATTACAGTGCAGCAATAAAACCATTAAGCTTTTAGATCCCAATATTGTTCCATTTATTCTCCCCTTCCCCCAAGGGAGGCAAATAGTTCCTACAAATGGAATACCCAGTAAATCTTGAAAGTTACTTTTAAAAGACTATAAAAATGCTCTGGTTCATGCAATTACTTTATTAAAGTTTTCCTTTTTCTCTATACAAATTTTAACAAAATGTCAGATTTGACTTTTTTTTTTTTAATAGCACAGTGAAGCAGACAGACTCAGGATAAAAAGTATTCTCTGAAATAGGCAATGTTACTACACTGTAAAGTCTAAGGTGTTCTAGATTTCACTGTGTGACACTCAGTAATAGAGTGGATCAGAAAAAACAAGGTCTTAACCATCTCTGGAGAAGTAACTTGCAGACCAAACTATTAACGCTTGTTTCCGCAGTTTCATTATTCCCAGGCACTGTTCTGCCTGTCTTGGCTATGTGCTGTCTTCCACAAAACACCAGAAATGCACTTAAGTGCATGACTCTAAAATGACTATCAAAATCAGACTAGCATGTCTACTGAATCAGACTAACATAATCAAACTTATTCCACAATCTCCTATATAAGGGTAAACCTATCCTTACTTGGAAATTAACTCCAGGTCATAACTAGTTTTCAAAGATTAACCAAAGTGATGTTATGTAATCATGACTTGTTCCAGTGTTCTATCTCAGTGCCTAAATTACACCAAAATTGTTTTAATGATGAGAGTACTTTCCTCATCAACATGTGAACTTGAACTCTTGAACTCTTCAACATGTTCAAAATAAAATCACAGAATCACAGAATCTTCTAAGTTGGAAGAGACTCACAAGGATCATCGAGTTCAACTCTTAGTCATGCACAGGACCATCCCCAAGAGTCACACCATGTGCCTGAAAATATTATCCAAACACTTCTTGAACTCTGTCAGGCTTGGTGCTGTGACCACTTCCCAGGGGAGCCTGTTCCAGCGCCCAAACACCCTCTGGGTGAAGAATCTTTTCTAATATCCAACCTAAACGTCCCCTGACATAACTTCAGGCCATTCCCTCAGGCTCTGTCACTGGTCACCACAGAGATCAGTGCCTGCCCCTCCTCTTCCCCTCACGAGGAAGTTTTAGACTGAAATGAGGTATCCCCTCAGTCTCCTCCTCTCCAGGCTGAACAGACCAAGTGATCTCAACCGTTTCTCACACAGCTTCCCCTCAAGGCCCTTTACCATCTTTGTTGCCCTCCTTTGGACACTCTCTAACAGCTTAATGTCTTTCCTATACTGTGATGCCCAGAACTGCACACAATATTCAAGGTGAGGCTGCACCAGAACAGAACAGAGTGGGGACCATCACCTCTGTTGGCCATTTGGACGATACTCTCAGGCACATGGTGTGACTCTTGATGGTCTTGTACAGGGCTAAGGGTTAGACTCGATGATCCTTGTGGGTCCCTTCCAACTCAGCATATTCTGTGATTCTGTGATATTTACATCTGAACTAGATTCCATATAAATGCAATAAACTGCCAATTCCTTTAATTCTTCTTCCAATGTAAAGTAGAAAGTATTTGGATAGTATTTTATTATTTTCTTGCTATACAAATTAGTAAATAATTTGCCTGAATAATATTCCTTCTGACAGACAATAAAATACTGTGTAGTAGCATATTTTTTTAAAAAAACAAAAACCAAAAAATGTGCACCTGGTATAAATACATATTCTAATTCCAAGGTAAAACTTTAACATTTCTTAGATTAAAATGAACTATTACCAACATTCAATTTGCAAAACTGGAAAAAGAGAAAGGCAGAGGAATGAAACAATAACACAACAGTAATGTCAATATCCTTTCAAAATAAGAGCTTTCAATTAAATTATATTTGTGTGCCTTACACTGCAACATTTTGAATTGTTGTATAGACCTTCATGTTAATACAAACTCATAGAGTTCACAATCACAACTTTATTCTTTCTCCCATTCTGCTCATTACTTATGTATTTTTCAGAAAGCTTGACTCAGAAGAGTTAAGGCAGACCTTCAACAACTTGCGTGGTATTTGCTTGGTTGCTTCATTGACTATGGCACAAATACAATTCTAAAGGCCATGTACTGACTTCACTCCCTCCAGATTGCTCATGCTCATAATGATGAATGTTCTAGGCACAGAACAAAGAAAATACACAGACCTAACAACCTGTCTAGAAATAAGTTAGTTCAGGGAGGAAATACACGGATCAGTATTACTAATGAGGTGATCTCCAAAGTGGAAAAAGAATAGGGCAATCCTTGGACCCTGAATCTTAGAGGCTAACTAGAGAAGCAAAACCAGAAGAGCTGTGCATAACATAAAGATCTGCTTTCAAAGTGCTAAACAGAAAAGAGTACAATTATTTATTTCCAAGAGAAGATTTAATGCACAAGTAAGATAATAAAGTAGGCAGTAAGACAATAAATCAAACTAACCAATGGTGAAGGGCCTTGAGGGGAAGCCATATGAGGAGCAGCTGAGGTCACTCAGTCTGTTCAGCCTGGAGAAGAGGAAATTGAGGGGAAACCTTATTGCAGTCTAAAGCTTCCTTGTGAGGGGAAGAGGAGGAGTAGAGGATCTCTTCTCTGTGGTGATCAGTGACAGGACCTGAGGGAATGGCCTGAACATGTGTCAGGGGAGGTTTAGGTTGGATGTCAGAGAAAGGTTCTTCATCCAGAGGGTGGCTGGGTGCTAGAACAGGCTCCCCTGGGAAGTGGTCACAGCACTAAACCTGACAGAGCTCAAGGACCATTTGGAGAACACTCTCAGGCACATGGTATAACTCTAACTCCATGGACAAACCACAGAAGAGCAAAATTTAACATGAAGTTTAGGTTTAGATATCTGAAATACAGATTGAGTAATACAAAGCAGACTTTATCACAGTTATTCTTTTTCCCTTTCTGAAGAAAAGCTCTCAGGTCCAGCCCACAATGTATGCCATCTTTCTATTATGTAAAGACAGCAGCTGCTAGAAGGAAGCCTAGGAAGCCCAACTCTTTGAAGACTAAGAAGTTAGCAGTAGTGAAAGTAACGTAACAGAGAAGGAGAATGAACAGGTCTACTTATTTTACAGTGTTAATTGCAAACTGAAATACCTGATAATCCTCTTTAACCTATAATTTACTGTAATAAGAAAACACATTACCTCTTTTGACTAAGAACAGGGCAGATGACAATCCTTATCCATTCTTACCTACTTTATAAATTATTTAGGTGTTTAGAACATAGAAGTACAGAAACTAAAAACAAACAAAAATACAAAACCAACCAACCAAACAAAACCAACAAACAAAAAACAAACCTCCGATATTTCATTAATGAATTACAAATTTTAGTTTCTAACCTATTCGGAGGGGAGCTTGCTTCTCTTTAACATGCTAAACTTAATTAATAAAAATTCTCTGTTAAGTTAGATGCTAATGGTAGTCAGCTATACGGCTTTCTTTAAAGAACAGCCTTCTATTTAACCAGGAAATGCACAGAAATGTAGTTTCTTGACAAAGTGACAAGTTTTCAGAAACAACAGTATCCTTCAGTGCATCAAAGTCCTAACAATCTTTCCAACAGAGGATGTCAGACTTAAAAAACAAAACAAAAACAAAAAAAAAAATCTTCTTTCTGTTCTTAGTTTTTTTTAGTCTTAGAGTGTTCTTACAGTTTTTGCTCTTCTACTTGAGAAACATGAAAATCACTTGGTATTCCTCGTATAAGTGAAGGTTTTTAGCCTTTCTGTAAGTTAGAATTTTGAGAAATAGTTAACTATGAAACTGTGTGCACTACAAAGTGTGTGCAGTAGTATTAATAAGGGAAATTGTATATATATTTGAAATGGTTTTTCAGGGAAAATATGTGGCTATAAATGTATGAAGAGGAAAAGCAATGAAAAGCAGAAAATTGTGTACCACCTTCACCTGAAATCCACCCAATGATTTAACATATATTGCACTTGAGCAATTAATTAACTATTTGTAGGACTTGATCCATAAATAGCACCTTAAAAATATATTATTTTTATTATAGATACTAACATACCTAAGAGGAAGTAAATATACACACAGTGCCTGTCAACAGGAAAAAAAAAATACCTCTACTGGGTTAAGACCAGTTTGTACCAGGAATAAAAATTATGTTTGTTATTGATACCTGTTTAGCATTCATGTAAAAGTTTCTCTTCGAAGACTGAGGAATCAGAACTACTGATTCACCTCATCTAAAAAAAAGAAAAGGTGGTATGAAAGAGTTGCTAGTTCCAACTGACCTTGAATGTAATTGGTTCCTTTGGATGTCTCTATGGTATATGCCATTAAGAAGATAAAAATATACAGGATTAAAATCTGAACTGATAAAGCTAAGAAATTAAGTATTACTCCTTTAATAAGCCTATTTTATGAAAGTACATGAATACCAAAATATCTCCTTACTGATTGCTGTTAAGTGTGAATAAGTTTAAAAGTAAGCTATCAAAAGTTAAAGAATCTAATATTTTAATTTTCCCCTTCTTACCTGTTTAAGAATTATGAATAAAGAATTCAAAGCAAATTATTTTACTCTACTCCACGTGAACTCAGTTGTATACCACCACACTCACCAAATTTTTATATATACTTAGTCTAGACCAATACATTATTTTGTATTTTAAGACAAAGATGGAGGCATATTTTTTCTATTTTACTTTTTTTCAGTGCAGCAGTTCTTTTTTTTTCATACTTCTGTATTATTTAAGAGTGTAAAAACCTATACAATTGTAAGAGCACTGTCTTACAAGGTCAAGGTTGATTATTACAAAGATGAGGTTGTTTCACTGTACTGCAAACTGAGAGCTAAAAACACTCACGCAAAAAACCCAAACAACTTAAGTCACAAAACCTAACTAGCTAGGAGAAAAGGGTCTGTCAGTTCAAATGCCAGGGCAAAGACAGAAACCATTACTCTCTGTCATGAATAAAGACATGAATAAAGTTGGATTGTGGTAAACCGTGGGAGAGAAAATAAAGACTTTATTTTTAAAATTTTAGAAACCGAAACATAGAGAGTTTAAAATAAAAAAAAGGCTTTTACCCCTTGGTATCAAAGTAGTTTATGTCAGACTGCTATTTGAATTTCAAAAGTACTTATTCAGCACAGATTTGAAACTGTAAAGAACAAAGATAAAAACTGAAGGTGAGATGATTTAGGATGTATACATTACAAAATCATATATGCACGATTTAAAAAAAAATCAAGAACCACTAGATCATGAACGTGTGTTGCCATGCTACCATAACTGATATTGTTTCCCTTCTTGTTACAGTCATAGATACAGGCTGCTACAACCACAATGCAATTTTGTGCTAACTATTGAAATAAACATCATGAAGAAATTAAGAGCTCTCTTTGCTGAGGGACAGCACACAAGTTTACAACTCAAATTTGGTTTAAAATTCCTCCACAGAAAGGATGGAGAATTATAAAATAATGAGCCAAATCAGTGTAATGTAAATTTCAGATTTAAGTTTATTTTGCCAACTTTCTTAGCCACCATCCTATCGCAACAGCTATTTTATTCCATTGCATTGTATCTTTAAAGATCTCAGCAATAATCAATCGTTTTATAGTAAACCAAGTTATTCCAGCAGCAAACAACTGCTAGAAGATTGCAGAATTAGAATGCATTTTAGGCTCACAACTGTTTCAAAAAAGTTTCTAGGTAGCCTTTAATTAATAAGAAAAAAAGAATCTGCAAAATCTAATTCAATATCCAATAATCTATGTAATACAGTTGTTTAAAACTTCATACTATATTTTAATTGCCTATAAGTGACTTCTTGTTTCATTTACTCTGAACAAATGAAAAGGTGTATTTTAGATTGAGTAAAACATGGTGAAATAACACATATTAATGTATAAAGTAGACTGCAATGAAGATTTCAAATAGTATCTGTCTTCTATTCCTTCTTTTCTGTATGATATTAGTATCCACTTAAAAAAATCTCACATCAAGTTTTTGATTTCTTTGAGAAATACAAAACTAATGGCTCATATATACTGCAGTTATATCGGAAACAGCAATAGCATTAAAAAGCAACCTGATGTAAAACATTAGACAATTTTATTCTTCCATTGAAATGAAACACCTGAAGTTAGAGGATCATGAGGGAGAGAAAAAGCCACAAAACCTGGTAAATAGGAAATGTCACCATCTTTCATGAGGTAAGGCATTTTTAATAAATAATATCACTAATGAAAACCCTCCTTAATAAATTTAACATCCTTCAGCATCCTCCACTGTGTATCATTTCAAATCTCAACTCTGCTGCAAGTCATCCTCCTTGACACCCATTTTCACTGCTATATTCTCAACAATGGTTTCTGAAATTTCTGCTAGTGTCATAGCTTGAATTTTTTTTTCTTCTCCTTCTGCTTCTTGACATTTCTTATGACTTCCTCCCTAAATCTTCCTCACAATCACAAGTTCTTCTATTTCTCAAAATATGGGTGAAGAAGTCTTTTTTGTTTAATTGTCAATTTGCAGAAGAATACTGGGAGATGGAAAGATGAAGAGTAGACACAAGCAGCAAAGCTTGCTTTAAATAAAAAATAAATAAAGCTGCAGAGCTTAGGTCACCAGATATTATTAGCCTGACATCTCGAAGTTTCTTCTCTTCCCATGTTAGATGTCCACCTGGTTTCAAACCTCTAATACTCCCTCTGTTCCCTCATTTTCCATCAGAGATTCTGATAACAACACCTCATTACTCATTATGTCTACAGAAAATTCTAAATCTTGATGAAAATTATTTTTCTTTATTGTCACCTAGCATATTCCAAACTGACAAATGCACGCTCTTCCCTAAGATTATATTGCAGAAACAGTTAATTCAGGTTTTAAAATACTGTAAGGTCTCTATCAAAAACCAAGGTAACCCTGTATTTCTTCATGAATTTTTCCTATGAATTGCGAACACCTCATGACAGCTAGAATTGCTGTCTCTCATGTCTTCCATAAATTTCAGACACTTCACAAATTACATATATTGGGGTACACCACCCAGTTCCAAAGGCAGAAAAGTGATGTTATACCTTTAAGTATCATCTTGAAAGTGTTTTCTGAGTATGCTGAAATTCCAATGGACTAAGCAGTGTGTGTGTGTTTACTCCTATAATTTTATTTGCACAAGAACTGCAGCATTTGGCTTATTTACCAAAAAGTAAATTTCAGATGTCTAGTTCAGATGAAAAATCATCTTACCTTTACAGATTCACTTAACACTTCAGTTTTATCTGCTTCTTCACTGGAGTGCAATTCTAGTTTATTATTTAACTCCTGTAGCTGTCGTGCTTGTTCATTCAAAAGCAATTGTGCCTGATGCTCCCGATGCAATGCATTATTTAATTCTTCACATACACTTTCAAAACTCTCATGGGTGATCAATTTCTGTTAAGAAAAATAAATTGTGTTTGATCATATAACTATGTTCACTTGTTTACACGCTTGACTTCCCAAGTTCCACTTGTAAACATATCAAATTCTAAAACAAAAGCATGCTAAAGATTGTTATTATTTAGGTTAGGTTTTTTGACTCAAAGACAGACCATAGGGCAATAAGAGGGTAGACAACTTTATTCACTGTATTTTTTTCAAAACAGCATTCAGGCTACTGTAAACAGTATGCATTAATGATTCTATTCAAATCAGCACTCTAGGTTGTAAAGAAACAATATGACTACGGAAATATGCAGATCAATGTCCCACATTTTAGTGCATATTTTGTTAACCCTTGTAAACATCTTCCTGGACTCTTTCTCCTCTCCCAGAAATGTTCCAGAAAGACAAAATAATTCTCCAAAGAAAACTGTTGTCCACACTTAAATGAAAACCTAAACTGTGGCAATTTTCTCTGACTGTCTCAGAAATGTAAGAAATAAAACCCATTATGAACAAAACTGAAGATGATTGGATATAACTTTGTTTGATTGAAAAAATAAAAACATTTTACAGCTAGGAATAGGAAAGAGAATGGATGTGATATCAACTATTAAATATTTTCTGCTTGCAAGTGTTTTGATTGGGATATACTGACAGTTCTACCACCTAGACTTCAGTATCAGTGTCAGGCACAGCTACAGAAAATGCTGACTATTCTGGGACACAACTGTTTCAGTTATACTGTGCACCTGTAGAGCATGTATAAGAATCCTTATCCATTCACCTTCTCAAACAGCTCCAATGTGAGTTCAGTTTTGAACACAACCTTTAGGAGATAATCTTAGTAGAAAAGCGCTTGGTGAATCTCCAACACGCTAAAGCAAGACAAGTTTCTTTCCCTCCAAGGATTGAAGGCACAGTTCCAAAAGTATGGAACAGGGATCAAACTGACAACCCACCAAATGGCATCAGTCCCTCCATCAAATGGCATCAATCCCTCAAACACCACATCCATTACTCACTATACTGTGGGTTCAACCAGTTAAGGAACCTTTTTGTTGTGTCTTCTCACTCGTGTCAGACGGTACTATTCACAGGTTAGGGAAACTGTAGTGTTTAAGTGATCAGTGACAGAAAACAGTCTGAGGAATTTGGTGCATATGTGCATATGGGCCTTTTTTTCCTGCCACAAACTTAATTCTTCAGGGAAACAGGCACATTAAAATCTGTATTGACTAGCTTAAGATATAACCCAAAGATACAGCAAAATGTCTATCAAACATTCAGCAATATCCATGCAAAGTTCATACTTTATAAACTTCTCATGAACGTACTTATTGAATATCCTCATTCCAGCAGACTTTACTCTGTTGAAGTGAAATCTATAAATCCTTTTTGGGTATATAAATCACATCGACACATATGGAAGAAAACCTAGGTTGCTGAAGACCAAACATGCAATTAACACAGATTACCTCATTGTAGAAATCAAAAAGAAATTCTTGTGGAGGGGAGATAATTCTGAATACGTCTGACTTCCAGTTTAGTGACATTTATGAGGCAAGTTTTCTGGAAAATTCTTTTAACAGCAGAATAATTTTATATTTGTTTTTCAAAGGAACACATACCCCCCCCCAAAAAAAGTGTAAAAAGAAGGATTTTTAACAAGCAGTCTCCTCTAAATCAAATATACCTACTTGCTTAAGCATATTTAATTGCTCTTGCAGGCCCTGGGCTTTGTCAGCTTCTTTTTTCATCTCACTGAAATCCCATTTGAATTCTGCAAGTTGCAGACGCAGTGAGCGGCGCTCCACCTCTGCTGTATGAAGTCTTTGCGTAAATTCAAATATTTGCTTCTGCAAGGATTCTATGTTTTTCTGTGAGTAATCAGAAATAAATTAATATACCATGTACCATGTATTTTAGCAATAAAATAAATCACACATAATATCCAAGCAAAGTAGACAAAGCTCTCATTTTGTCCCCCATCTCTAAAAGACACACCTGAGTGTAAAAACGTGAATCTGTTTCACCTACTCTTGGGGGTTACTGAAAATTCTGTTTTCAAGGAAGTACCATTTTCATATACGGCCCACAATACAAGACTGATTATTTGAGAAAGGTTATCCTTTCATTTTCGTTAAAAGGAATAAGGTTATCTTTACTGAAAGACAGAACACCAAGCAGTAGAAAACAGAAAAGAAAAAAAAAAGAAACTTAACATTCACTTAAAGCCACAAGCAAGTTTGTTCTTATAAAGCAAATATAATTTTGATAGCACTTTAAAAAATAAATTTCTTGGATACATCAAATCTTTTCTTAAAATTCTTTGACAATAAAATAACTATTCAAGCCTTAATGCTTCTGGGTGTTACGAATCAGCTTCTAATGTCTACATAGTTGACTTCAAAGTAACAGACTCATAAACAATCTGAAACAAAATTAATGGTACTATCAAGAGAGTTTCATTATAAGACTTTTTATGAATCTAGTGCTTACACGAA
Organism: Platyrinchus mystaceus; assembly: GCA_035041135.1. Taxonomy (NCBI): domain Eukaryota; kingdom Metazoa; phylum Chordata; class Aves; order Passeriformes; family Tyrannidae; genus Platyrinchus; species Platyrinchus mystaceus. The sequence goes on from JAWWLV010000100.1 coordinate 40,860,643, forward strand.
GTAGCACTATAAACATGCATACCATAGTGGATAGTCTGTCCCACAATCCAGCTTCCAGGGCCCGAGTACTTATTTCGTGAAGTCCATGAGCCAGATTGTGTACCAAAGAGCCTTTCTCCAGAGAAATAACGCACTTGTTGTGGTCTAATGGAACAGTCTCCATTATTACATTCAGCTTGTCCATAAGTTTTGAAAAGGAGTTCCTGGCTGCACTTAAAAGAAACTTTCCAGAAAGCCAGGACTTTGTACCTTTAAAAAAAAAAAAAAAAAAAAAAAAAAACAAAGAAAAGTAACATCAAGTAGGTTATTAATTTCAGTTTCTTTCAGTTAAAATAAAAGCAACAAATGGCATCTTTAAAATACTCAGTAGGAAATTTCTATTAAAGACTGGAAGACTGAGTTCACAGGAATATCTCAGAGACATTAGGACAAATAGTGTATTTAGCAATGAAAATTCTACTCTTATCAATTTTTGAATGGAAGGGTAGGATAGGATTCTAAAGAATAGGATTGTTTGCCAAAGACTATTTTTCCAGCTGTTACAATGTTCTTCTCCAATACTTTATTAAGACTTTCTCTGGTGTTCTAATTTTGTAATTCAGAAAACATGCAAGATGAATGCATGCAAATGCAAGTCAGGTGAAGTAAGTCAGATGTGATAGCACATGGTAAATCACTTTATTGCAATATTTACAATGCAAATTTCTGAGGGTTTCTGGACTCCTCTTCCCTCCCCTTTACAGATGTCTAAGTCATTTGCTGTTCAAAATTAGTGAGGCTTGGTACCTTAACACCGTACTATTTATATTCTGAGACAAGAGAATATAATTTACCTTATTCCAAGGCAATTAAAATTTTACAGCTACAATTACTTATTTTCCCATAGGATTTTGGTAATCATCCTTCTCATATAATGGACTTAAGGCCCCAGCACACCCAACATGTCCTGCTTACTGCTAGATTTGTCAGGTCTGTAATTAATAATTGTGTTTAATGTTGATAAATAAAATTGTCAGTGCTCCTTCCACTAATTGGTATTCCAGATAACAGTTAATAGGTTTATTTATGCCTTAATAAAAGTCTTGTAATTTAGTTTTCCCTCAGCTAGGCAGGTCTTAATCTGTCATTACTTGTCTTATGATACTATCAGTGTAAGATGACAAGCATGGAAGAGCTTATTTACATTCAGTAGTACAGCAGATCTCCTGTTGCTGCAGTGAACTAAAGTATTTACTTAAGACTATAACCAGAAAACAAAAACCACAGCTTAGGTTTAAAAAGTTTTTTTTAAGACTGTGAAATAAAAAAGCCAAAGGTTAAAAGCACAAAAACATGTTTATTAATATTTTTATATTACAATTTTCACCATAAAGATCATTTATACAAGGTGATATTTATCTATAAGCAAATAACAAAAAGAAAAGCACGCAATAAAGTCAAATATTATATTTTTAGAGCCATTCTCCTGCTTGGTTTTGAAATACCACCATTCCAATGATTCCAGTGCTCAAATGGAATATCGTTTTTGAATACACGTTTTCTATTACCCCAGTTACTAGTAGATCTGTCTTTTCTTCATGAGTATGATAGCATTCTTTCTATTCATCTTTAAAGTTAAAAATCTTATGAGGCATTTTTATCTTGCACTTCAACTAACAATACATCCTTTGAAATAATATTCTTTTCATACCCAGAAAAAAACCTGCTATTGTAATGCTCTGTCTACCTTGGCCAAGGGTCCTCTCTTTTCCTTATGCTGGTTCTCTATTACTGATCACAAAAAAAGGAAAAGCTCCCTTCCTCAATTCAACTCTTATCACAGATTATCCTGTAATAGTTGTCAGTCACCTTCAAAGACCTTCTCTTTTCTCCAGTCATGATACATTCACCACTTTGAATGTTTAATGAAACTAACCTAAAATTAAAACTGGAACATTTACATGTCTTTCCATGTAAAAAACTCTGCCATGATTTTTGATAAACATCAAAACAAGGACACCATGAATGAGCTACTGTTCCTTCATTTTTCCTAGTATTTCCACTTGCTATCTCAGTTTATAAGATTGTCTGCCTGTCAGAAAACACAGTATTTCTCCATATGTGCAGTACCTAGCATGGCAGCCCTTCTCCCTGTGTCTAGAATCTCAGCTTTTACTGTATTAAAAATAAATTTAAAATAACAATTCATACAATTGTGTGGTAGCAATTTGAAATTATCGTTCCATTTCACAATCAGGACTATCACTATTCAGTAGAGTTCAGCACTCACAACTTAAGGTACTTTCTTGGGATAGGGATTACTCTTCATTTCCTCCAGTTATTTTATGAAGAGTAGCTTGGAGTAAATACACAGAAATATGTTGAAGTAAGTTACTGACTGCTTTGAAAGACAAAATGATAATTTAATACAATTTCACAAGGAACTGTATCTATAATAATTGGGAAGAGGATATACTCTTTAAATATATACATTTTATGTACTTGCAATGAAGGAAAAAGGAATTACAATAAAACCAATAAATTATGTACATTATGAGTATCAGAAATAATTAACACAAATAAATGTCTATCACAAAGAGAAATTAAGTCTTACATAAAATAAATGAAGAAAAAGACAATGAAAAGTGTCAAATCGTCACTGACATGAAAAAACAATCCTTGTTTATTCTGATTTGGTGAAATTGAACAGTCAGCAGGATTAATTTAGTACTATGAAAGACTAAAATGTTCATGTCAAGCTTCAAAAGTTTTATACATGTAACAGTTGATGACATATGTATTGGAAAAGCTTGGCCTTTACTTTCTCTGGTTTATCACAGTACAGATGCTGTTCTAACAAACCTAGAAAATTAACCTTACAAAAACCCAAAGAAAAACCAAAAAACTCCAACACTGTAATGAACTTGTATCGAAACTGAAGCTAAGGGATCATTCCAAGACATGTTAGAATGAGAACCAAACTAACAAACACTATGAAGGGAATTAAACATCAGTGTCAATTAAAAGTTACAAGAACAAGAAATGTGACTCAAATCACCAGGGCGCACAAGTCTAAATATTCCAGTATTATCTGAGTGATCTGGATTTGGTTTCTTTCAACTGCCTCAAGTGCTTCCTCAGAATCTAGCCATCTTTAAACATAACTTTTAAGACACTGAACCGTTCCATCTTGTCGATACAGATAGCACCTTCTTGTACCTACTTTCTCCTGTGATGTGCAGTCTAATCTGGAACTGTCATTATTTAAAGATCTGAAAAGACCAGATGCCCCTCCGATTGCCTATTTACAGTTTTAAAAAATTCCAAATTCATTTATGTCAGTTTGAAGGTTTAAGTCCTACTTAAAATAATACTTACAGAACATAAAATAATTTTCTAAGTGTGGAAGCTTTCATTCCAATATATTCCTTCAGAGCCTAATTACTCCAATACTTTTGGAAATTTCATGTCAAACTTTAAATTATTTATTACTATTTTTTGAACCAAAGATTCCTGGGAGACTTTTGATCTCATGAGGAACAAAATTCCAAGTAATACATGAGCAGTTAGACCTTGAGGTTCTGTGAAAAATAACTTTAAATAGAGGTAAGATATGAAAGAATCACCAAACTGACTGTGACCATAACATTCTCAGCATGGCTTTTCCTAATTCTCAAAAATCCAGTCTCTGTTGAGTGCAGAGATGTCTAGTAAATTGAGCCCACCAGAACCCTCATATACTACAAATTGGCAAAATATCATAATGTTTCGGGTATTCTGACTAGTCACTTCAGCACATCTGTTTGCTGCTGATGACTTTGTCTTGATTCTTCCTCAATTTGCTGTTCCTACTCAACACACTATACACAGGCACACTTGCATTGTAAACCCTGTAAATATTCTGAAACAGGGTTCAAACTTTGCTTTGCAAGGATGTAAATTCAAGTTACTGAGAAAAGGATGATCAAAGAGAGCAGCTGAAATTGAACCAAAACACTTCTGATTCAATTGCAGTCTTCTAGTACCAGTTTAGTGTCTATGTTTCTGGGAAATGTATCACCTTCCCTCTGTTCTACTATTTCCCTTTATTCATATAAATTACCCCTCCATAATATCCTGTATTCTGTGATAATAATGTTGTTACTTTAAAACTACAAATTACCAAAGAACTAAGGATGGCAGCAGTGCAGATGAACCAAGTAGAACCTTACACCAGTTCTCACTGCAAATAAATTATGAAAAATAGTTAACAGCCGGGAATCACGAGGTGACATTTCCAGAAACTGACACTACAATTTTCCATAGGCACAGTAGAATTCTGTACAAAGACAGACTGAGAAAATTAGGGAATATAGACACAGATCTAATTAAACATAAACTTAAGAGAGGGAACACAATAGAGACATAAAATAAGGACTGCTATACATGTATCAATTGAGACTGTTTACATGGTTCTAAAAGCACTCTTCAGCCTTCTGTTCCCATGACTCTATATACCAAAAGGATAAAGTATGGTATCACCAATTAAAGAAAATTAATCTGTTCCAACAATACAAGTCTTAGGAGATTTGATCCAGAATAGTTTAGGTAAAATCCTAAATATGCAAATGACACTTTCTAATCTTCTACTACAAGAATATACTTTTAAAATTACCTGGTTTGTTAATAACATTCTGCAACTCAGTGACAGAACCAATTACTGCAGCACGGAGGTTAGAACTAGTAAACCAGCTGAGTGCTTCAACACAGTTAAGCTCTTCCTCTTCACAACCTGTGAAACAGAATTGTACCTAGCAACATTATAAATGAATAACTTTAATAAGGCACACTACTATCCCCAGCTCTTTCAGAAATTGACTAAGGACATAAGGGAAAGACCAATTCTTCTTTCAGAACAATTTAGATTGTATTAAATATCCTTCTAGAACTATTAAAACAGAAAAGTAGATCAATCTTCTACTTTGGGAAACATTTTTTATGCCATTTTTCCTTGTAGAGGGACACATGAGCTGGCCTGGTATCAGAAAGCGACAAAAATACTACATAATCTCTAAAGAAAATTTAGAAATCTTATACTAATACTTTACCTGAATCAGTAAGCAATTTTTTTGTATTTTTCAGTAGGAAATAAACATTACAAATTATTAATAAGGGGATATGCCTTTTCAAAAAATATGCTGATGATCAATAACGTAGGAACATTTCAAGATATTTACCACATAGATGAGATGTACCTAGTTCTGAAATCCATAACGCAAATATCAAGGATATCAAACAGTGTGACTTCATGTCTGTAGTTGCAACTTTATTTGCAATGTTTAACAGACTAAGCATTTCCTTTTATGGGAAATTACATTTGTCAAGTAATTTAAAAATCAAAAATCCAGAAATTATATTTGTCAAAATGTCATTAAATTTGTCTTTACACTCCATTAATAATAATATGTTATTCTCTAACCATGAATACTTGATAGATTATGCTTGCCTTTGGATTCTCCTACACAAACTCGAATTCCAATGCCTTCTTTTAAGCCATTTGTCCAGGTGAAGAGGAAACTAGAAGACTGAGCTAAAACTTTAAGTCTGTTAGCTGCCAAAACTGCAATCACAGCTCTTCGGAATACATAAATCAGGCCTTGGAATTTTCTTTTCTTTATTTTTACTTCATTTTGACTGTTTTCTTCACCATCAGAGAGAGCATGAACTAGGGTCCTAATCTTCTGGTTCACTAATTCATAAATGTTGACCTGATTCTGGAGAAGGTCTCTTTGGGAAGACATAGCACACAATTGGCCATAGAGAGGATACAGGGCACCTGCCAATAGCGCACAGGCTGCCAAGAGAGATGAATGCTCCTTTTGAAACTGTGTTAACGTATTTTTCACAGAAACACTTTCAAGGGCCAATTTCTCCTGACTTTTTTCAAGGACACACACTTTTTCCTTATTTTTCTCTGCTGTTTCTTGGTATTCCTGGGATAAAAGGGAAAAAAAACAAAACAAACAAAGCCAGAAGAAATATTAACAAATTTTTTTCTAAGCAACAAAATCATTTTTACTTAGACAAAAAATAAAAAAAAGAAAATTTTTTTCATATTCAAATAACACACATTAAAGGACAAAAATTATTAGTAATGATGATGACAGTATTTCTTCTAGTAAATAGTTACAGATGAAAACAAATCAATAGTACAAGGAAAGTTTTCACAATCTTCAGCTACAAACAGATCCCTGGTTTCTGATGATAATCCACTAGTACTGCAGTAGACTACAGAAGGTCCAACAGCACCCAGTTGTCCACAATACAGTTTTATCAGTTGACTTAACAGTTAGCAATTATGCCCTCCAATTTCTGAAAGAACATTGCTCAACAAAGCAGAAAGTAAGTTAGTGTAAGGGAGGGGAAAAAAAATAAGGAAGACTCTGGAACATAAACCTAGACAGATTGGCAGCAGCTGGAAAAGGGGAAGTAAAGGTGATCTCTTAATTGCTTTGTAATCAACCCCCTACTTATATATTCACAGATTAATTAGGTCTCATAAAGAATAGAGTTTTCAAAAGAACAGTGTAATACAGATATTTTTATTTTGACTAGTGCCATTACAGATTTTTCTAAGTTACAGGACACTTTTTATTTTCCTCTATATGCCCTGAAACAGGGAAAGAGGGAGACTTATAATAGCAAAATGGTGCAGCAAAATGAAGATGCTAACAAGTCACGGAATGCCAAGACTAATGTTAGATTATGCAGACTGCAGTTTCTGTAAAGGAATCAAGACACTATGCTGGGAGCTCTAAGTGACCTCGGAGACTTAGACTGGATTCTTGATGCAAGAGAGCCCTTTGTGATTGGGAAGGTGACTACAGTTAAACAGGATCCACTGGTATTAGGAAGTAATAAACTTTAGGCACTGTTTACAAAGAACCCACAAGATCATGTTAAATGTGTATGCTCCATTTATAATACATGGTCACGAAAAGGAAAACATGGATGGAATGATAAGCCCAGTTGAGGATTATGCTAAATTTCAGATCTCTTAGAACTACAGATACTTTTGTTAAAAATGGTGTGATATTGTTTCTGCTAGCAATGGTCAGAAGCGAAGTAAAATGGTATCATCCAGGCACATTCTCGTGTGTTCTACTTGATAGAGGTTCCAAGCAAGTGGTGAGGGAAGTACCCTAGTTTCTTTTCCCTCCTCTATCCTGCAAGCACAACAGGATTAAAAAAATATATAGCTATCTCTAGAATGAAAATAGAAGCCTCTACACTATATCATAGTCAAAATATCAGTTCAAAATGTCTTTGACCAAATAAATATTTTATCAGTTTTTTAGAAGTGAAAGAATTTGCAATGCTATTAAAATACTTAAAGTGATACAAAAATAGAGTAGGCCACTAAAAGATCTACTAATTTCAAAATGCAATTTACAGGCCACATATGTCACTTAATGCTAAAATTAAGTATGAACATGTACAATACTTTCAGTGCTACTGCATTATTTACAGTGTTTGATTTTTATAGATAAAAACCCTGATAGCATGACTGGAAGGAACAGAAAAGGCAAGCTGAATTTAGAAAACAACTTAGGTTTCTGGCCATCACAGGTGAAACGCAATATCTAAGTAAACAAACTATGATCCCTGCAGGGCTCCTTGGCAGCAATACCAACATTCAGTGCTCTGGCTAATTAAAGCTTGTTTTTGTGCTTACAGTGATACGGTAATATGCAAAAGTAAATAAGACAATCTCTGACTTCCGAAATGTAAAAGTTTTGTAAGAAAATATACCTTCTTGCTTTTACTGGCTAATAATTTCTTTTGTCTTACCAGACACTGTTTCTAGTGTTTCCTTTAAAGCTTAAAAGCACAGTTTTTGAAAGGGACACATACTTTCTTCCTAAACACTGGCAACATGTTTTCCTTTGGTGTTTGAGCTTTGATGGGCACCTCACTTGGTTGCAGAGCTTTATTGGCTCCTTACAAGGTTTTGTTAAGAAACCTTAACAAAACTCAGGTGCTACTAGCAAAACTATTTTATCCTACTTCTTATTGTGCTCTTACCCTTTATTCTGGCATGGAAACAGAACTGGAACTAGAAATACGATGACACAGAGACAGAAGTTATCCTTTTGCAGCTCTGACTCAGCATGGGTGGCAGCAGCAGAGACAGCAACTACCCCTACATGTGCTAAAGCTGTCCCCCAGGGAGGGCAAGCGACCAGAAGAGCAATGAACAGAGCAGGCAAACAGGGCATGGGACGTCAACCAGGGCACCATGATGCCGTTTGCGCAGGCAGGGCAAGCAGGAGGGGCACTGAGGCGCTGCCAGCTCAAGCACTTAGCTCAGTTGGTGATCATCGCCTTCCCCAAGAGAGCTCAAGTGTGCTGTTCACTTGGACAAAAGTTGTTTCCTGTGCACACACCACAAAGAACAGTGTGACCCAGACAGAGCATTCACAAAACCATGCAGCAGCCCAGGCCAGAGGCTGCAGGAAGTGCCAGAGCCTGGTGCTGCTCTCAGAAGGCAGCAGAGAGAACAGCTATGTGAAATGTGATCAGGTCAATGAGCTTCTTGGCCTACTAGCAGAGTTGAGAGACGGAGTAGAAAGAAGTATTAGGGACTCTGAGGAAGAGATGGAGTGGTGGACCCACACTCTATCATGCCTTAGACAAATCCACCAACTGCCCACTTCATATGAAGCAATGGATCACCACCCTCTCAACACCAGGCAGAAGAGGGGACCTTAGAGACCAAGGTGAGTGGAAACAGGTTTCTGCTTGGGGTGGCAGGTGAATCCCCTCCCAAACTACCTCACCTTCCCAGGTGCCCTTATACAATAGGCATGAGACCCTGGAATCTCAGAACCAGGAAAATGAGAATGTGAATGAGAGTCCATATGGGTTGGATGGATCATCTAGGGCAGGGCAGCCTACCTCCCCTATCACGACCTCCTGAATTAGAAAAAAAGAAAGGTAGTAGCAATCATTTTGAGAGGAATGGAGGGCCCAGTATGCCAGCCAGACCTAACCCATTGGGAGGTTTGTTGCTTCCCTATGGCCTGAGTAATAGACATTACAAGAAACTTCCCAGCCTGGTACAGCCCACTTATTATTACCAATTACTGGTTTTCCAGGTGGGTAGCAAAGTCCCAATAAAAAGGCTGCACATGATCAAGAGGGATCTCAGGGCCTTGGGACAACTGGTTAATGGATCTGGAGCACGTTTTGTTCTCTTCAGTCCCACCAGTTTTAGGGAATGATGGGGCAAGAAACAGGAAAAACACACAGATGAACCCTTATGTGATTCACAGGTGTGATTCAAGACTGGAGTTATCAGCAGAATTTGGGGGGTTTTGGTCATGGTCATTATTTGACACCGAGTCTGCTGACAACAAATGAGATCCTCCTGTCTCAAAGCGGACAAAGGATTTTATCTGAGAAGCCAGCAAGGTTCACTGAGAGAACTTTAAACTAGATTTGAAGAGGGATGGGGACAGAGCCAGGCTCAACAGACATAAGGTGTGAGAAGGTGAAAACTACAGTGACCAACCGAGCAGCAAAAGGAGGCTTAAGAGACTTCCTTCACTGAGTACAAGCACCCAAAGATGTAACCACATGATAGGACTTAGGGGGTGTCCTTCTGCACACCCACTGGGGATATCAACACAATCAAATACTTCTATAAAGTGCTTATACACCAATGCACACAGTATGGGGATCAAACAGGAGGAATAAGAGATCTTCGTGCAGCCACAGGGCTTTGAGTTTCATTGCAATTACAGAGATGTGCTGGGATAGCTCACATGACTGAAATGTTGTCATGAAGGAATACATATTGTTTAGGAGAGACAGACCAGGAAGGCAGAGGTGGTGGAGTTGCCCTCTATGTGAGGCAGCACTTGGAATGTATCGAGCTCTGTTTTGGGATATTTCTCAATGAAGTCGAGAGCTTCTGAGTGAGGATAAAAGGGCCAACTAGTAAGGGTGACACTGTTGTGGGTGTTTGCTACAAGCTACCTGACAAGGAGGAGGAAGTGGATGAGTCCTTCTATAGACAGCTTGAAGCAGCCTCTAAGTCACAGGCACTGGTTCTTGTGGGGGTCTTTGTAACAACCCTGACATCAGTTGGAGAAGCAGCACAGTGAAGCACAAACAGCCCTGGAGATACCCAGAAAGCAATGATGACAAATTCCTGTCACAGGTAGTGGAGGATGCCACAAGGAGGGGTGTGCTTCTTGACCTCATACTAACAAACAGGGAAGGCCTTGCTGGAGATGTGAGGGTTGGAGGCAGTCTTGGCTTCAGTGACCATGGAGTTCAGCATCAAGTGGGGAGGAAGCAGGGCAGCAAGTAAGACTGATGGACTTCAGGAAATCTAACTTTAGCCATTTTAGGGATCTCGAAAAATCCCATGGGAGCAGGTCCTGCAGGGAAGAGGAGTCCAAAAGAGTTGGTTGATATTCAAGAATCACTTCCTCCAGGCTCAAAAATGATGCAACCTGATGTGCAAGAAATAGGGTAAAGGGGGTAAGAGACCTGTATTAATGAATGAAGAACTTCCATTACTCAAGCATAAGCATGAAATACACGAGATGGAAGCAGGATCAGGCCACTTGGAATGAATACAGAGAGGTTGTCAGAATAAGTAGAAATGAGACAAGGAAGGCCAAGGCCCATCCAGAATTAAATTTGTCCAAGCATGTCAAGGACAACAAGGGAGGTGATCCTGCCCTCTACTTAGCCCTAGTGAGGCTGCATCTGGAGTGCTGTGTCCCGTTCTGGGCTCCTCAGTACAAGAGAGACATGGAGTTCCTGGAATGGGTCCAGCAGAGGACAACAAAGGAACCAGAACGTCTCTCTTATGGGGACAGAATTAGGGAGGTGGGCCTGTTCAGCCTTGAGAAGAGATGACTGAGAGGAGACTTCATACACTGTCACCCATAACATCCTCAAAGGTAAGCTCAGGAAATGTGGGTTACATGAATGGACAGTGAGGCAGATGAAGAACTAGCTGAATGGCAGAGCTCAGAGGGTTGCATCAGCAGAGCAGAATCCAGTTGGAGGCCTGCTGCAGTCAGTGGTGTTTCCCAAGAATCAATACTAAATCCAGTCTTATTAAACTTGTTTATCAACAACCTGGATGAAGGGATTGAGTGCACCCTCAGCAAGTTTGCTGATGACACTAAACTGGGGGTAGCAGCTGATACACCTGAAGACTGTGATGCCATTCGGTGGGACCTTGACAGGCTGGAGAGCTGGGCAAAGAGAAATCTAATGAGTTTCAATAAGGGCAAGTGTAGGGTCTCTACACCTAGGGAGAAATAACCTCAAGTACCAATATAGCTGGGGGCTGACCTACTAGAGCACAGCTCTGCGGAGAAGGACTGGGAGCCTTGGTAGATGACAAATTGACCATAAGCCAGCAGTGAGCCCTTGCAGCCAGGAGAGCCAACAGTATCCTGGGGTGCATGAGGAAGAGTGTGACCAACAGACTGAGGGACATGATCCTCCTCCTCTACTCGGCCCTGGTGAGGCCACATCTGGAGTTCTGTGTCCAATTCTGGGGTCTTCAGTACAAGAGAGACACAGAGCTTACTGGAGAGGGTTCAGCTGAGGACCACAATGATGATCAGGGGTCTGGAGCATCTCTCTTATGAGGAGAGACTGCAGGAGCTGGGCCTGTTTAGAGAAGGCTGAGAGGGGATCTCCTTAATGCAGATAAGTATCTCAAAGACGGATGTTAAGATGATGGAGTCAGACTCTTATCACTGGTGCCCAACAACAGGATGAGGAGCAATGGCCATAAACTAAAACACAAGAAGCTCCACTGTAACATGAGGAGGAACTTCTTTATATTGAGGGTGGCAGAGCACCGGAACAGGCTGCCCATGGAGGTAGAGTCTCCCTCTCCAGAGACATTCAAAACCCACCTGGGTTTCCTGTGTAACCTGCTGTATGTGACTCTGCCTTGGCAGGAGGGTTGGACTAGATGAGCTCCAGAGGCCCCTTCCAGCCCTGAGTATTCTGAGATTCTGTGTCCTGATCAGTATGTCTGTAAGTAACAGAAGAGAGGGTGTCAAGACTCTTCCCAGTGGTGCCATGAGACAAGACAAGAGGCAATGGGCAGAAACTGATGCACAAGACACCTACTTGAACATGAGGAAGAACTTCTTTATTGTGAAGGTGACCATGTACTGGAACAGATTGTCCAGAGAGGTTGTGGAGTCTCCCTCACTGGAGATATTTAAGAACTATCTGGTCACAGTCCTGTGCAATGTGCTCTGGGACAACCCTCCCTGAGCAGGGAGGTTGAACCAGATGACTGACTGCGGTCCCTTCCAACCTGACCCATTCTGTTATTCTGTGAGTCTGTGATTCCTGTATTTCAGCTGTTGTATTTTTCCAAATATATAAACCTATACATATAAATAAACAACATCAAGGGCCCTGTCTTCCCCTTGCTGTAATTTAAACACAAGGGCCAGACATGTCTACCAAAGATACCTACTCGGTTAGGACCAATATAGTTATACATACTCCTCCTCCTCCTTTTGCACTGATTGCACTCATTTTGATATAATTGCAATATATTACATCCTTTATCTAATTTACCTGCCTTGCTGTAAAAGTAAGGCCTCCAAACAAAGCAAAAAAAAAAAAAAAAGCCAATAAAAACTTTTTTCTCCCTAGAGGACTTTTTCCCTTTCTTATTTATCAAACCTTTTATTTTTCTGTTGAAATTAACATTTTTAAAGTAGTTATAGAATTTTTCTCTTACAACATGTTTTTGCATATCAGATCTAAACCCTTCTATTTGAACTGCTTGCCACAAAAAATCGGGACAGATTAATAAATATCTAAAAAATAAGCAAATAACAACTGGTAGTTAAAATTCAGAGGACATTTCCTATGAGACTGTGAACAGCCTGAATAAATAATTTGTGTGAGTATAAGGAACAGGCACAGTAACATTTTCAAAATGGCACACTATCAAATCAAGAGGACTGGACTCCCGATACAAAAGGCAAGGAAAAAGGATATGCATTTTAAGCTCCATTGACTCTCCAAATATGGAGACCACAGACAAAGAGTAGTATCTATAGAGTGCCTTGGTTATTGCTGATCTGTGATAAGGTTATACTCTGGGAATTTCTGCCCTACAGAAAGACAGTGAAACTGCCTTCAGATTATGATCCATCTGACCTACAATACCAGCTGTGAAGTAGTACCTATTAACATTCATAGATTCTACCTTGGAATCAGGGACCCTGAACAGTACTGGCTGGGGACAGAGACTGTAGCGGGTGTCTCTGATACTAAAACCTCCAGATTTTGCAGTGTAACGTTTTAATTAGAAAAGACCATTCTGAAAAGCCCCAACTCTCTACTGAAGTTCTAATAAATCAAAGCAATAATTTTTAAGATACATTACTCATACTGCTGTGCAGTTAGAGCTCTGTGTTAATTCTTGAGAGTATGAATTAACACACTTCAGTTTGCTTTCACACATGTAGCAACAATTCAAAAAACTAAAAAAGTCTTGACACAGGATCTCTGAGGAGAAAATACCTAGAAGTAGTCATGAAACACTGCTTGAAGACAAAGTAACAAATATCATTAGCTTGCTGCAGGACAGCAAAAATCATACTCACCTTTCCTTTTTAGAAAGGACCTAAACCCTACAAGGGATTAGTTCACTGAAGTGCTTGCAATTAACACTCAGATCTTTGGATGGAAAATGTAACAAATTGCTACAGTTTCCTTGTAGTGCTAGAGCAAGTGTCCTAGAGTGAGGAGACCCCCCCAGCTGCACAATGAAATACTGGCAAATTATATTCCACTTGCACTGATCATATATATGTTTCCTTTAAAATTAAATTAATAAAGTCTTCTAAAATAATTAAATTTAAATATTGCATTCTGTATCTTTCTGTAAATACTGGCAAGTCAGTAAATCTAAAAGATCTTTTGAAGACATTCTGTAACTTGTAGCACATTTTTCCTTGTTTCCTTTGATAATAAGGCTATGACAATCTGTTTGCACCTCTGATCAAATAGAGCAGTGACCTTGCAGACAAATATGGCTAGCAGGCTCAAAATGCAATAGGTAAAACACAATTTGGAAAAACAGGCAATCAGGATTAGGACAACCCTAGAAACAGACGTTCATGGATCTCAGGGAGGGAAAGTCTTAATTGGTATTTGCAAATCCAAAATCAGTCACAAATTAGAAATCCAGAAGAAATTAGACTGTCTTCTTGATAGTTTAACACTGAATTGTCAGAAAGACAAACCGGAACATGGGATGGAAAAGAAACTGTTGAATCATCTAAGTGTCTAGTGGTTAAGATGCAGCGCCCTCACCGCTGCAACCCCGGTTCGATTCCCGGTCCGGGTTCAGGGACACTCCCCCGGGCAGATGGAGCTCGTCAGCCC
>JAWWLV010000100.1:40881932-40898413 GCA_035041135.1 Platyrinchus mystaceus
GCTGTGTCTCACCTAAAAAATCCATTGCGCAGGCTTGAAAGGTAAAAACACCTTTCCCAGATCTTCGTTCGCGAAGAGTGGCCACTTACATTTTCAGACTGGATCTAGCTTTTGCTTATCTATACAGTTTTATTACCAAAAATTTAAAGAGATTTGAAACTGGCATATTGCATAAAAACCAGCACTCTCTGTATGCAGCAAACTCCGTTTTTTATGGAGAATACAAGTATCACTTGCAGAATTCTCAGGTGTCTTACAAAGGTGCTGGAACAGAAGCAGAAGTCTTAAGTCTTCCAAACATAAATTAGTAAAGAAAGTTCAGGTCAGATGACAAGACATCATGTGCAAGTAGCCATTAATATGAAGATTCAGTGAATGTTGCAGAAAAACACCGCATAAAAACATAAAGCAGCATATCCTCAGCAAAACAGACTGAAAAACAATAGGTTTAGAGACACTCTATTTTGGCAGTAATACAATACACTGCCAGTCAGGAGATTAAGTTTAACCATGACCTCAGGACTTCCTCACTCCCTTGGCCATTGATGTAACCAGGCAGGACATTACAGAAGTGCTGTCAGGCAAAAACACAGACAAAAAAAAATTCTTGTCCAGAAACTAAAGAAAAAAGTTTTCAAGTGTTTTTATCAGTTCTCAGGTAGATTTTACTCTAAGGTATTTTAGGCTGCATATTGTATAGCAAGTAAAGACAACCTTATGCATTACATGCATTAACCTGATAAACACAAGCAAAAAAAATTAACAAAGGAATGGATATCTTTAAGAAAATATACTTTCATATGAACAGAGGTAAATAAATTCCCCTTCTCTTGAGAAAAACATTAAAAGAAAAAAATACTGATGCCAATTTCAATACAAAACAGTATTTTGCAAATTGATAAATGTATTTCAAGTTATTTCAGAAGTACAATCATTGAAATGACCAGTTGTATAGTCTACAGTGGTAACCAGAATAAAGCAACATGGCTTCACAAGCTTGCAAGGTAAACTAGTCTGCTCTACAGAATACAATGATATAGAAACTTATGCTAATAAGAAAGATTCCTTAAATCTGGAAAGATAGTTTTTGGAGAACTTTAAAATTCTATGTTAAATTCATTAAACATACCTTAAGGTCTTGTCTTAAAGCACACATTTTGTCCTCGGATATCTCAAGTTCTTTTGTCATCTTTTTACACAGAGCCTTCATTTTCTCAAACTGTAAAAAATAAGGTGGTCAAACAGGCTTTTACAGAAAGGCTGCATGACCCCTTCAATATAAAGGAAGAACTTTGTATATAAAAGCAAAACAACAAAATTGATTTCAATTCCTTTGACAGTTTTTGTACTCCATACAACCAAATTAATGTGCCATTACAAAAGCACTAAATAACTCTTTTATAATGATTTAAGATACAGAGTGGTGGCAGAATCCCAACCTCAGTCCACTATTAACTATCTTATTAACTCTCAAAATATCTGACAAGAACACAGAGACATACTGAAATGCGCTTGAAATTGTAATAAATTCAGATTATGATCTGAGGAGTGGTTTAAGAAAACAAGTTTTCCACTCAGTGGCCATTTGCAGAAATTGTCCAGCTACAAGTGTGGTTCTTTACTGAACACTGGATAGTATTCATATACTGTAAAAACAGCAAAGCAGCAATGTTCCCAAGAGGCAGAGTGACTACTGAATCTTTGTAGGGTTACAAGCAATTACCTTAGAGGCAACTCATGACCATAATGTGTACTTTGCACTTTCAGAAAGGATAACATATCAAAATAATATGTCTTTTTGTTTACATGATGATGAGGCTAGCAATACAAATGCCTGAAAGAAAGCATTGATTAGAAATGTATTCTGGTACAGATTACTGCAAGCACCTGAGATTTAGGGAACAACTCGGAAGTAAAATGCCTCATTTATAAAATTCACAAATTACTTTGGAAATTGTATTTTTGTTTATTTTTATATTTTGATGTCAGCAGACCTGGCAGAACCCTTAGAAACAATTACAGTAAATTAAAGAATGTTACTGGAATATTTCCAGTCTTTTTGTTGGTTTACTATTCTTTTCGCTCTCCCTAAACATTCTACTGTCTGCACTATACAAAAAGTCAGAAGCTAGCTATCTACAAAAACCAAAACACTTATACATCTTTCAGTTACACAAATGAACTAGATCATTTAATCTAATGTTTAATACAGTAAGTTAAAGATGACACATGACAAGTTTACCAGCATATTTCATGTATATATCCAGGTGTACACATACATTAACAAATTCATCAATACATGGAGTCTTGTTGAAAATCTCTCTATAAAGAGAACACCTAATAATTGCTTAAAACTACACCCCTACTGTTGTGTATTAAAATATCCTGGTTTTATTGCACAGTGCCCTTCATAGTCCCCTTGTGCATTATTGTATTATTAAAAAGTTTTATTATTAAACATATCTAACATATAAAAACCCAAAAGCAGCATTCTCTGTGGGGGTGAGGGTAATCAAGAAGGACAGAGCATTGCCCTTTCTGTGCACCATGAAGGTGCTCAGTGATCTCTGGCTCCATATGACAACTTCAGGGTCAGTCACACACAGTCCTACTGGGAAGTCTTGTGGCAGGTCATCTGTTGGTCCTGCTCTGCTTGCGATTTATTTTCCTTGACAGTTCATTCTTCTTTCTGTCAGAACACTGTCTTTGCTTTCTTAGAAGCCACCCCCTTGGTCTCCCCACTGCTGTCTCTGGCACAGTTTCACAACAAAGCACATCACTAAGCCAAAGCCTGCTGAGTCGACTTTTCAACTGTGCTGCCTATCACGTGACATTCCTCCTCCCAAATAACAATTCGCTGTGGGTAATATGTTCCTAGTTACTCTTCAGCTTCCAGACTTGGGTCTCAGAAGAGTTTCATAATGACTATACACATCAGTTTTCTTATCTCACTGGGAGAGACTTAACAATGCTTGCTGTTTAAAAAGTATAATTGTTTCCATGGTCACTTATTTTTGTGTCCATTGAACACATTCAAAGGTCTTATGGGAGACCGTTCTTCTCACAATAAAAGGGGTAACGCTGATATACTTCTCCTTTTTTTTTCTTTTCTTTTTTTTTCTTTTTAAATGTTGTGACTACCTAGACTATGCACTTGTCAAAACAAAAGACAAAACCTAGAAATGAAACATAGTACTGACATTTTTACAATCTTATCACACCTTGCCTTTCTGTATTTGCCAATTTTATTCAAAGATAAGCTAATTACAAGTTTGTACAAAAAGTTTTAATGGTGCAGTTAACTTCTCTCTACAGACTTTAAAGCCACAAATTTATAAAACATTTACACCCGAGAGCAGTAATTTAGTCACATCAGCAATACAAACAACAAAATAAATGCAAGACTGTGACTTCTCAGCCAGTGAAATAAAAGGACAGTAGGACTTCAAGGAAAACATCTGATTTTTTATAACAGTAAGAGTCCTAAAATTGAAATATTTCCATTATCCTCTCAGATAAAAGTATTGTAGGGGTCCTATTTTAAGTGAAGGGATAGCAAAATATCTCCAGAAGAGATTCCATGGAAAACACACTCTTTTCAGAAAATTACAGTGGTTTTTAAAAGTACAGGGGCATGATCATTTGTATAACGGAGAGCAATGACTATTGAGGCTCAAGCACTGTGTATTTAGAAATACTGTGGTATATGCTGCCACACTCTTAAATCCTCATCTTTTAGCTAAAATCTTAGATATTAATAGTTTCTTATCCTAAATATTTACTGAAAATAACCCTGGGAAGGTTTAACAAGAAAACAAAACTAAATTAAACTAGAATGACAAAAAACTCTACTCCCTGTCCCGACAAATATAAGTGAAACTTCACTGCAAGGCAAGCTTAGAGAAATAGTAGTGACAGAGATTATTTCTTTAGGTATACTTGAAGCTGTCAACTCAACATTCCCACTCTTCTGCCCTTTTCTACAAGCAAAGCATATGTACTGCTGCAGGCCAAATGCGATACATATAGAACCAAACACTGCAAGTGTTACCTCATTAGAGGTATCTTCCAGCTTGTTCTGGTAAGCTGTCAAGGTACACCTCAAAGTCTCAACAACCGAACAACTCGAAGGTTTATCTTTGTCGTTGCAAGTGCCTGAAGGAAAACACAGAACGAAAATTAAGCCTTAAAGCCACAGAGAGAAAACTATTCACCCTGGATGAGAAGTATTAAAATTAGTCAGGGCTTCAGTGACAGTATAAAATACTGAACAGCAGCCTTGTTTGCCACAAGAGATGCAGCTGAGTAGCCATATTCGCACATCAAATATAGCTGAAAGACTATAAAAGCCTTAATACAAGATATTGACCTGTAAATTTTGGATTACATTTATACTTAATGTATTTGGTATGCAGTCTCACATATAATTTCTACTGTGGTCAAGCCTGTGTTGTTCAGTCAGACAAGCCAATTTCAAAACCACACAATTAAACACTGAAAAGCAAATAGTCTGAAAGTTAAGTATGTTATACTTCTTCAGACATTATTTTGCTGTTGCGACTAAGCATGTCAATGCAGTGCTTCATTCACTTAAAGCTTTACCGAGCCAAAAATCACATTATTATCTCATGCTTGGAGAAACAGAACTTAAAAACATTTTAAATTATCTTGAACTTCATTCCAAAGGAAATAATTTTTAAAAACTATTATCTGTCTACACAGTCCTACATAACTTTTCAATTATAAATCTGATATATCCATTATATACACACTACAGTTATTTACTAAACATTTAGACAGAGAATTCTGATCTGGTTGCCTTAATTAAGGACATATGAACAAGTCTGAGCATTCCATAGATTGTACCACAATGCACTAAGACAGCAAAACAACACTATATTGATCAAGAGGTCACAACATGTCAGCTGATATTCAGTTTCCAAGAACAAACTTTTCTCTTTTTTCTGGTGTTACATGTCAATACCAGACTATTGACAGATCATTGTTAGCATTGTTTATATTACTATGCAACATGTATAAACTTATTTTGCAACTAAAGAATCAGGGAAAAGCAAAATCTTAATAAGGGGATACCAGATCCCTCTAAATCCTAGATATGTCCCACACAGCAATGTGTGACACTTAGAATCAAACTAGGAATTCATAAAATCAGACCTTTTATGAGAAGATTAGATTTCACCTTGAAGAAAGAGACAAGTGACACCTTACTATAATTTTTATCACTTAACCAGAGCTATAGCTATACACAGGTCTATAGTCCAGTCTCCTCAGTTACAAGACCACCTTCTCAGTGCTATCCATTGTAAGAACATTTTGCAGTGATCTTCTTGAACAGAAAAAATTAACTACTATTCTTCCATACTTGTAACTCTAGAGAAGCGGTAACTCACAACTCTCATTCAGTTTCAAATAATACCTATTAAGTCAATAAAAGCATTATCTTCCATCTAATAGTTTTTATCAAGCTGTCTAAATAATGTATCTTCATTTCTTAAGTCCCAACCTACAATTCTGTCAAAGAAACAGTAATTTACATCATGTTTGCCAAAACTAGACTTTTGCCAGTAAATTCTCCATGCTGTCATTCCTCGCCTTTGCTGCAGTCCTGTTTCCAGGTAGCTCAGTCTGACAACAGAAATACTACATTCAACCTTTCTGCACTAGCTGAAAACAAGTCTATGGTTAAATGTTGTCCATCTTCATACAGCTATACAGCAGATATGCAACATAATCCAAATGGCACCCTGCTGCTGCAGAGGCACTATGTCAGCAATAAGAAAAAAAACAAAGCAAAAAAAACCCAAAACCAGACACAAAAATATCTGGAAGCAGTATTGTCTAAGAGTTTGAGAGAAGAATTCTGAGAAAATGCCAAGTTCAATAGAAGACTAGCAGGAAGTATACAAGTGAGTAAACTCTTAAACCTGCTGCTCTGGACTTTCTGCTAGCAGTACTGGGCCTGGCTAGGATAGAGTTAATTTCCTTCATAGAGGCTCATATGGTGCTGTGTTTTACATTTTTGACTAAAACAGTACTGGTGGCCTGCATTAAATGGTGAGGCTAACTCAAAGCAGCTAATACTCTTAGAACTTTATACCTGTTTCACTTTTTTTTAATATTACTACAACCACAGCCTTTTTTTTTCCTGAAATGTAGACAAACTTACCTGAGAGCAAATCCTGTTGCTGAATAACTGCAAAATATGATAAACTGAACAGATACAAAAGGAAAGCATGCAAATGGCCCAAAAACAATGCTGTGGAAAATTTATAAATGTCAGTGAAAAAGGAGAAGACATGGATTTATGCTTGTTATTTTGGCATGTATAAAGAAAAATAGCTTCCTAAAATTCTTTAATCTTAAAAATATAAAGTCTTATCTTCTCTTTCCTATATAGCCCAGTAATCAGCACTTAATTCAAGGGGCTGGATCTTTATTATTGAAGGATTTTTAAGTAGATCTCTCAACCCCTTGAGTTCAAAGTTGGAAACAAGAACAAGAAAGACTGCCCAGTCAGGTGTGGCTCATGTAGCCCCTCACCGGCTAATCAGACTACAAAGATTTACATAAGATTTTTACTTTTATTGGCACCTAGACATTCCCATTTCATATATAATTATAATATTTTTAAAATTTGAAGAAATATTGCTACATAATACATTCATAAGTACACCAGAGTAATAATATAACAATGAAAAAGCATTAAAAATTAGGTTTCACACTTAGAAGCATAGTAAATATGTAGAACAAACGTCTTAGTCAATATCTATTTTAATATTAGCTGTAAAGACTCAATCCATAGCACAGCTAAATTTTACTATCTGCCTCAACAAAGCCTCTGCAGAGATGCTAAAACTTAAAAAAAAGATCGCTTTAAATAGGATTTTCCAAAGTTTACCTCAAACAAAGCAAATTAATACTGAAGTTACTGTTATAGAAACAGGTCAAAGCTGTTCTCTGCAAAGTTTACCACCAGGGAGAAAGAAAACCTACCCGAAAGACAATTACTGCTTTGGAAACTGCACTTTGGCAGCAGCATCCAGCTCCCACCAGAATTGCTTAAGTCCCTCTGAGCATGTGGAACTTGGCAAGAATGTGGAAAACATACAGTCTTAAAGAGCTTTTCAGACTGATGTATCTACGGTAAACCTATAGGTATTGCCCACAGGAATTACATTTATAATTACAGAATAGAACTGATACCAGTTCCCAAATAAAAAAAATCATATAGCCCATGTGAGGAAACAAATGCATCACACATTGAAGGACTGTTAAGGACAACAGAAATCTCAGGAAGTTGTTCCTTTATTGAAATTTAACAGTACCAAGCTGTAGAATAAAAAATCATTGTGTGAAGATACCAAAAAAATGCATCTTCATTTGATGGTGTTATGCAACCCATTTATGTCTACTGCCGCTAAAAAGGGCAAAAGTAAATCATGATTTACATAAAAGAAACTTGTTTGCTCTTTAAGCCACATTCTGCCTGTTTTCTCCCAGTTTACTTTCACTGTAAGTTGGAAGCATTTCATGTCTAGTATGTGTTTTTCTAATAACAGTTAGATAGAAATATCTTTTATACATAGTTTTAAATGAAGATTTTAAGAAGTGTACAACTTTCACCTTTAAAAAATTACTAGCTTGATGTTAAAGTACAGTTTGTTTATGTTAGCCACTAATTCAAATGTCTAACCAGGCAGCAGTTTGTTAATCCATTACATATAAAGCCAAGTAGCAGTGACAACCACTGACTTTCAATTAATTTTAATGAAAACAGAGAAATACTTGTTCTGTATTAGATCAAATGATTGCAATGTAGTACTGGTCCACGATCAACTGTAAAAGTATTGTGTTATATCATGTGTCCTACACAACCTTTTTGAATTTATGACCTTTAAGTTGCTGAAGGTTGCCTGAGAATTTGGCTCAGTTCAAGCAAAACATCTGTTCCCTTTGCAGGTATACTGTAAGGACTTTTTTCTCAGTTGGACTTAGAGCACAGCAAGTAAGCCCTTTTCTGACCGGCATATACACCCCAGCATTTGTATATCAAGTTCTGGGCTGACAACAGCAGGTCCACATTCCGTCACCCTCTCTCAGCTAGCAAGGCCATTTGACTGCTGTGAGAACTGCTCTTATCATGTCATCAAATCAAAGCATGGTGAGAAGAGGGAATGCAAGAGGCATCTGCAGAATTCCCACAATGTAGTGACTTTGGAACATTGACAGATGCATCTGTCATTTTATACCTTCAACTAACCTGCTGTCCGCTGGCCTGACATAGCAAAGCTGTCCAAGAGTAACTCCAGCTCTCTCATGTTGTTTTCATACGTCTCTGTTAGAAAGACCTGGTGTTTCTTGGCCTTTATTTGACAGGAGATACAGACAAGACAAGAGGGGGGCAGGGAAAGAAACACATTAAAATAGTAAACAGAAAAAATACATATCACAATGGTATATTTGTTCCCTTTTAAATCTGAATTCCTGCTATACTTATTACACCTCTTCTTGAGCTGAGATACCTAACATGACATAACAAATAAGTAACAAAGAACCCTGAAACACACTTAAAATAAAAGATTTCAGATACTCAAAAGAAAAACAAAAGACAGTCTCATGAAAACTTAGTCTTGATCATCTTCTGCTTCAAAAATATCTTAATGAACATTAAATCCTGCCCATCTATGCAAGTAATGAAATCTATTGTTACACCCTACAAGGACATCCAGAAAGACACCAAACTACTGGCAGACAGGCTAGAAATCCATGATTTGGCACTCAGTCAAATCCCACACCTATTCTCATTGCAAACCTGCCTACTTCAATTCTTAATATCTTCCATACTAGACAGTGATTTCTTCAACACCAAAACCTCATCCTTATGCATGGAATATAAAGCAGCAGAGTTTTTCAGCACCTACTACTGAATTTTCTAAAAGAAAGCAGTCCACTAAGTACAGCCTAATGTTCAAATCAAGACACTGACTTTATTCTGAGGGCAGAAAGGTACTACAGCAGATTTTTTAATCGCTACAATAGAAAGACTGGATCAAATCATTCCTTCAATTTATAACCAAGACTATAACTTGAAGTTTTCAAAGACATGCAGCTGTAATTCCAGACAAGACCAAGGTCCTTTTGGGTATATGCAGTTGTGACTTCTCAAAGAAATGTACAATTTTAGCTGCTAACTGACAAAAAGTAATACATTTTATTAATTTAAAAAACACACCCAAAAAACAGACACAACCAACAAAAACCAACCACCCCTCCCCTCCCCAATTCCAGAGGAAATCAGATTTAAATAATTTCACTATTTTCTTATGACAAAGGTCATGCTCAAAGATGTCTCATGACTTTTAAATGCTCAATTTATTTACATTCTAAATTCTAAAACCTATTTGAGTAATTTCCATTTCTATTTGGTAATGGAAGAGTAACCTTTTTTATTGAGAAAAATCCTACTGCTTTCTATTATATCTATAAACTATTGCTTTAGTTATGCTTCACTGCATGTCAAAGGATCCAGGCATTTTCTCATGTGTGGGAAACATCCTCCCCAGGAAAACTGTTACATACTGCCAGCATATAACTGTCAGGATAAAAACCCAAGAAACGCATTTAATTCTCTGCAGTGTTCTTCACTATTCAGCTAAATATTTTATAAATTTGCCTTACTCTTTCAATTTTAATTATATGTACTGTATATCAACTAATATATTATTCATATGTGTTTTTCAGTGTTAGGTCCCCTGTAGCATTTACATGCCTTTCCTTGTGTGAGAGTTTGTACTACAGTTCATAAAGATTTTCCAAACCACTTCTATATATTGAAAAATAACTAGATTTAATTCTTACTCCATAAAATTACTTATATAAATAGAACTTGTAAATTATAAGATCCAGTAAAAATATTTTATGGGATGCAAGCACATTAAAGTAATTTGCTCTCATGTACTGATATCATCCTAAAGACCTCACATACTAAAAACAAGAAAATATAACAATACATAAAATCACAATAAAATAAATATTTTACATAAACCATGCCAGCACAGAGGTCAGAATAAATCTTCCCAGAAAAACATTTTCCCATGGAAAAGTCAAATGTGAGAATTTTTTTCAATCCCCTCATCCAACTTTTTTTTTTGTTCAGTTAATTTACCATAATGTAGTCAGTGTATTCCAGTCTCTTCAGCCTTCATCACTTCTCTGTGCTTTATTTGCTAACTGCTTCCACACTCCCTAAGCCAATTTCAGTCTCTTTCTCAACAGCAGTAAAGACCAAAAGGAAATTCCTTAGACTAACCACTTTCTCTACATTTGAACTGCAAAATATTTGGCATCTTTCCATTTTGACTTCCATTTTCAATCACTGTCCCCATTATCAGAAATTGAAGAAAAAACTATAGTGCTGAAAATCCAGGCACAGGTTAAGAGTCCAAAGGGTCTAATATTGATATGATTTCTTATGTCTCACTGCAGGTATCTACTAAGAATGTACAGAGTCATAAAATCATGGAACAATTTAAGATGACAGGACCTATGGAGGTCATCTGGTTCCCCACTCAGAGCAGGGTGTGCTCCAAGTCAGCTTAGGTTGCTCTGAGCCTTGTCCAGTCAAGTTTTGAGTATCCTCAAAGATGGCCCTCCAGGAAACCTGCTCTAATATCTCACAATTGTCACTGTGAGGGGGTTTTTTCCCCTCTTACAGGTAATTAGAATTTCCCTGTTTTCTCTCATACTTCCACTGCATTCATCTAAGGAGAGCGCAGCTCCACCTTCTCCATAAGCACCACTTGATAGTTCATAGCAATAGCTGTTATCCCCTTAGTCTTCTTCAGTCTGAACAAACACATGGAGTATGCATAATGCTTCACTCTGAAAAGGAAAATCGAGTCCACAAGTGTTGAGTCAAACATAATCTACTGCAGCTGCCAGATTCAACTATTCCAGGAGATGCAGTTACATCCTTCTCAACAAGTTCATCCATCAACATGTTTGTGGGGATGCTATTCCTGTAGAACTACTGGAAAAGTAGTGTGTTTCCTATATTACTCCAAAAGGGAAATCAGGTAAAAAAATTGCTAAATCCTTTACTTAAAGAGAGTTTGCTTCACAGACCACATTAGTAGAAACAAGTGAAAGAACACTCGTGAAGTAAGGCTTCTGCTGACTTTGCTTGACTTCCTGCAGAATGGACCATTCTTGACCTTGGAAGTGATCCTCAAAAATTGCTTGAAAATCAAAGGCAAAAGTATGGATATGCAGGGAACTTCTGACTAAATTCAAATATTAATAGGAAGCATAAAGAGGGTCGATCGGACATAGTGACCTGGGAAAAATACCTAGAGGGATAGCCTAGAAGGATATGCTTAGGAATGCCAAAAACCACATAAAGTTGAATCTGGCATGGGATTTGAAGAATAAGAGGAAAAGCTTCCTGAAGTGTATCACTAGCAAAAGCAAGCCTAGGCAAAATGTGGGCCCACTGCTAATGAGGCAGGAATCTGATGACTACAATGCAGGAAAAGCCTTTTCAATGCCTTTTTCACCTCAGTCTTTACTGGTAGAACCTGCCTTTAGGAATCCCAGGTCCCTGAGACCAGTGGTAAATTCCTCTTGTGAAGTTTCCACAGACACTTGAGAATTTAAAAATCTCAAAATATACTAGGAGTGTTTCGCAGGGGTGCTCCATCCTTATAATCATCTTGGTGGCCTACTCTGGACTTGCTCCAACAGGTCCATGTGCTTCTTTTGTGCTTCTTCTGTGCTTCTGGAGACCCCAGAGCTGGATGCAGCCTCCAGGTGGGGTATCACCAGACCTGAGTAGAGGGGCAGAATCCCCTCCCTCAACCTGCTGGCCGCACTGCTTTTGATGCAGCCCAGGAAACAATCGGCTTTCTGGGCTGGGAGCTCACATTGCTGGCTCATGTCCAGCCTCTCATCCAACAGCACCCCCAAGTCCTTCTCGGTAGGGCTGTTCTCGATCAGTTCATCCCCCAGCCTGTATCAGGGTTGCACTGACCCAGGTGCAACACCTCACACTTGATCTTGTTAAACCTCATGAGATTCCCATGAGCCCACTTCTTGAGCTTGTCCAGGTACCTCTGGATGGCATCCCATCCTTCAGGTGTGTCAACTGAACCTTTCATCTTCATGTCAACTGAACCTTTCATCTTCGTGTCATCTGCAAATGTGCTGAAGTTACACTCAGTCCCTTCATTTACATCATTAATGAAGGTATCCTGAAATTTTTGCTTTGATCCTACTGCCATAAAACAGGATGGCAAAACTTGTTATTCAAAGTTGAGGTGGATAGAGACCATGGAAAGGCCCCAGCTGGTCATATAAAAGGAGAAAGATTTCAAAAAATAAACCTGTAAGATACATCCAACATACCAAATGCACACCAAACCAAAACAAAAAACCAACCAAACAAAAAATCCCTCCGTTTTGTCACCTTCAAACAAGCCATTTTCAAACAATTTTTGCAGTCAAATGCTTGCACTAAAACCATATGAAATAAAAGCAAACAAGCCTACAATGGTAGCTAATCAAGCTTCAGAGAAAAAAGCCTGGGTAGAAAGATGGAAAATTCTTTGCACAAAATCATAATCCATACCTACAACCTGCCTTCTTCATCAGGTATGCAAATAAAAGTTACTCTTCACTTACAGCCATACTTTTGAAATAACTGTTTTCTTCAAATAACTCTTCAGTTAAATACATAGTGTACCACTTAATGTGCATTTTTGAATTGCCTTCTCCAATGTATTAGCTATATTTAGTCATGTTTTACTAAACAAAGTAACATAAGTGAAATCAGAGTAACACAAAGGCAGATTTATTCCACAGCCCAACAAAACAAATGCAGATTACGTTCACAGTATGTTTAAAAAATCCTAAATAAGAAGTGCTACAGGCCTTTTGTCTTACCGTTGCAAGTTCCTCCTGTAATTCTCTGCAGGTTTTTTCAGTATTCCCTAGTCTGTCAGAGAGGTCTTTAATTGCCTTTTTCTTTTCCTCAATCACTTCTTTCATTTCATTGTTTGAGGAGAAACATTCTCTTTCTAATCTGGAAAGTTTCAACATTAGAACATTTTTAACAAAAGTATTTTTGTCAAGTACACTGTATACTTTTAAAAGATACTCTACAAGTATCACACATATCAGGCTAGTACCTGATTTATATATCATACAGCTTCTGAAGCTGCTTGCTTTATTTTTTTTTGACTAAGAAACTTATATATTCCTTCTAAGAAAGACTTTTCAGTTATGGTTACATTCTTTTCCAGTACCAAGGCTTGTTTTAGACTTCCAGTCATAAATTCATTTGATCATTTGGATATAGCTTCCAAATTACACACAGTAAACAGAAGTCATCATAATTTAATTAACGCTTTAGTTCTCTTCAGAAAAACCATATCACATCAGATATCGCATCATCAACCCTGACTTCAAGTACAAAGCTTGCTTCTAAAGTTCCCATGTATATCGCTGTATTCTTGCCCTGGTTCTGGCCATGACAGGGTTAATTTTTGCAGTAGCCAGGAGGGGGCATGGCTAGGACCTGAAGGCTATTCTATACCACCTCACCTCATTTCCCAGAAACAGTGAAGGGCTCCCTTCCCTGGCAGAGGGAGTGGTGAGGTATGGTCATGGGCTTCCATGTGAGCAATCCCATGTGAGTCATTCACTTTTTGTTTTTTCCAGCACACTCTGCCATTAGTACTATTGCAGTTACAGTTTGTTGTCTTATTTCATTGCTGTTTCCAGTAAATTGTTCTTATCTCAACCTGTGATATTTAGCTTTTGTGCCTCCAATTCTTGTCTTCAGCCTGCTAGGTGGGTGGGTGGGGGTGTGGAGAAGATGAAGTGACATGTGGTTTGGAGTGTTTCAGTGGGAACACTAAATTGGGAAATACCATTCCTAAACCATGACAATTCTACTCAGAATGGCATGACTTCAAAAGCAGTCTATCCAAATTTCTGAACAGCTCTTATTTGTATCAGTCTTCCTGGTACTCAGGAAAACAAATATACAGGGAGTCTGGCAAGGATAAAATGGCAACTCATGAGAAAACTACAAGGCCAAACAATACCATATAGGGAACACAGCCAGGGACAGGAATGCAAGGAAAAATTTAGAAGGATTGCCTGAGTACGTAGGGCTGGTGTCAGAAAAGTCACCTAGAATTAATTTTTGCAAAAGACGACAAAGACAACAAGAAGAGATTTTTTTCACTCTGTTTAGGTAGGAAAGAAAACATGGACAGGATTCTAGACAAACAGCTATTTTATCAACAGCAGAGAGAGAAGGTTACAACACTCAGTGTCTTTTTTGCCTCAGTCTTCCCTTACAAGGTCTTCTCCCAAGCCTCTATGGCAAGTAAAAGGGCTCAAAAAGGATAATTGCTAGCAGTAGGTGAGGATGGAGTTTGGGATAACTTGGGATAACTCAACCCATAGAAGTTGAAAAGGCCAGTTCACCTACACTCCAAGGTTCTGACAAAGGTGGCCAATGTCTCAATGATATTGCTCATTATTGTTGGGAAGGTCACAAAAATTGGGGGAGGTCCATGGCAAATGGAGAAAGGCAAATGTCATGCATATATTCGGCAGAGGGCAAAAGGAGAAGCCAAGGAACTATAAACCAGTTTGCTTCATTTCAGTCCCTGGAAGGTTATGAAACAAGTCCTTTTGTAACAATTTTCTGGGCTCATGAAAGAAACAAAGATGATTGGGAATACTCAGGGAGGATTTACAAAGGTTTAATCACGTCTGGCCAACCCAGTTATATTCCATGATAAAATGAGCAGATCTATAGACAAGAGGAGAGCAAGTAGATTCCTCTAGCAAGGATTTTAGCACTTTCTCACAGAATATTTTTATAGCTAAGTTAGACCTTCAGTACCGCTATGTGAACTACAACAGTGATAAAAAAAGGTGTGATGGTAAAGCTCAGATGGTAGTAGCTGGACAAGTGCAAAGACCTGAATTTAGGAAGCAAGAGCCCCCTAAAGTGACGTGGCTGGTAACTGGCTGGGGAGCAGTTATGCTCAAAAGGACATTGTAACCATCGTACACAGGTACAAATCAGCAGCATGGCATACAAGCAGAGACAGCTAACAGCATCTTGGGCTGTATTAATAGTAGCATAGGCAGAAGATCAAGGGAAGCGAGTAATCACCTTTTATTTGGCACTCATTACAACACATCTAGTTTAATGACTGATTTTAACTACACATATCCCCCTAACACAGGAGAAAAGCTGGAGTGGGCTAAGGAGATGGCCATCATCGTACTTGGGACCTGAAATACATGTAAGAACTGAGGGAACTCAGTATGTTCAACCTTGAGAGGAGATAACTTCAAGGTTTGTAACACGTCCCCCAATTCCTAAAAGAAGATTATCAAGAGGATGCAGCCAGTCACTTCAAGCAATGTTCGGCTACAGAATAAGAACAGAATCCAAAGTGGTTCAGCCAAGGAGAAACATTTTCCAACATAATGACAATTAAACAGTGGAACAGGTTCCCAGAGAGGTTGTGTCACCTCCATTCTCCAGGTTTTCAAGACCTAACTGGATGAAACCCTGAGCAGTCTGATCTCATAGCTAATACTGGTTTGAGCAGCAAGTTGGACTCAGATCTTCTGCAATTCCTTTTAACTTGAACTAATCTTTGATGTAATTCTCAGCAGTAAAAACATCCAGGTCTCACTCATTTCTTTTTCTCTTCTCCTATCACTCCTATCTCACTAGAACTGAAAGTAACACAATGGGCTCAAGGTTCTTCCAACTCTGAAGCTTTTGAATCAATACTGTCACTTTCTGACTCTGATTTATTTCCTATAGATCAGTGTGTCTTTTTAGCTGAAGGACTATTTCTTATAGTCCTCCAAATATCTAAGTGCTTCTGCATCAGCCTGGCTGATTTTTTGAATTACTGTAGATGGTTACTTCTTATTCTTCTAGAACTTGCCTGTTTCAGCCCCCCAAAATAGCTTCTACTCTCACAGCTATTGGAAAAACAGCAAAAGCAGTTCCAAATTATTCTATGTCATGTTCTCAGTCTTCAAGAAAAGTAAATTCACACAGAGACCCAAATCCCATGTTGCTTCCAATTTAAATAGTGCTACTGGGTTTGGAGCTAATTAATAAATTATGCAACCCGGAAAAGCCTGTTAGTTTGGTTTTAGTTATTACAACTATGTTTTTTGTGAGAAAATAAAAAATTATGCAACCCAGAAAAGCCCGTTTGCTTGGTTTCAGTTATGACAACTACCTTTTTTTCTGAGAACATAAATTCTCATAGCATTACAGACCTTCCAACTTTGGTATTATTTACATACCTAAAGAGACAGCTAAAGAGACATACAAGTGTTCTAGCACAACAAATGAAAGTCTCTAAGACTCTAAGACTTTCATTTGGCTAAGGCTCAAAGACAATTCGTGC
>JAWWLV010000100.1:40898423-40935617 GCA_035041135.1 Platyrinchus mystaceus
GATCCTGACATTGTCTGAAGTCCAAGGACCAGAGCCTTCAAAGGTAAGTAGATCAAAGGCTCTTGTATTCTCTCTGAAAGTGTCTGGTGAAAGCAATCACTGATATTCACCAGTGTTACTGAGACTTGTGTGCTTCAAAGAATAACAAGGGCACAGGAAACCGATGAGTCAGTACATGCTCACCCCACATAATTACCTCAAGAGAACTGAGTAGATTAATGTCCACCTCAGAGAAAGCTTGACCTTCACTACCTATCTTTAAAAAGGTCTGGAAATTCAGGTATCTGGACTAACAAAATTTTAAGGATAGGCTGTTCATGTTTCTTCAAGTTCTGTCAACAAAACCACTAACTGTTTTAGTTGTGTTTTAACTGTGTTTGCAGTCTCTGAAATTACAGAGGACAATTTGCTCTCAAAAAACTCAGCTAGCAGAAGTTGCTAGGAATAATTGCCTGAATCAACACATGATTGCAAATAGTGAAAAGTACTGTTTGGATATTAGGCAACATTTGTTCTCATATCCAGTTAACACAGAACAGTTGCTTCAGGTAGGCATAAATTCTGTTTTATACCAAAAACCCCCTCTAAGATAGGGCAAAGAAACGTTGAACATAATTGACCTGTTTAGAGGAAGAAGGCAAGGTTTTTTAAGGTTCATGTTGTACTTTAGAAACACAACTACTTACTTCTCTGTAAGCAGTGATATTGACACTTCTATGGCAAATGCTATCATAACTTTAAAAACTATATTTCATAGTCTTAGCCACAACAAATACACATATTCAAGTATTTTGTGCAGGAATTCCAAACAATGAAATATAGTGCCTAAAAAAACTCTTTTTTTTCTTTTTTGAGGGTAAGGTTTTTGTTTAAGAGTTCTTCTCATTTTTCAAAAGTATAACTTCTGTGCATCAAAAATATCCTAGAAATAAATTCCTTCAGTTCTCAAAGAAATAGCTTCATACATGTAGATAAAATATTCTCACAAGAAACAAAACATTATTGAATGAACAATGCAATTCAATATCTAACCATTATCCTTACATTGGTCTGAATAATCTAATACGGAAAAATATCTTTAAGAGTTTCTCAAAGACTTAACTGGAAAATTACAACTTACGGATGTTCACAGTTTTTAACTAAAAAATTTAAAAAACAGATTTTAAAATTTAAAAAACAGATCTTGTAGTAAAACTTGTAAAGTTCTACTGGTTTGGAAAATTCCTCAAGAGATGTTTAAGCTTCCATTAAAAATGCTGCTAATTACCTTATATTTTCACTTGAGGATGATGAATCTGGCTAGTCTAAACCTTGGGATATCAGACCTTGGGAGAAGTGAAAAAGTGGTTCAAGAACAAACACGGGAAGAATATAGTTCAAGAAAACTTTTGTAACATCAATTTTTTCCTATTCTCTGTACCACTTAAATATGGAAAACTACCAGAAAGAAAAGAAAAAAAACCACAAGACCAGATTAAAAACTAAAAAAAAAACCTATAACAAAAAGGAAAAAAGAACAATAGTGCATATTCTGTGTAAGAATAAGAAGTTAGTTACAAGAAAAACTCAGACAGTGCAAAGTAGCCTGTAAAAGTAGCCAGTAAAACTACTGATGCAACAGCCATTCCTCTGAAAAAGGCTGTTTTGAACACAAAGGAGCTTTTTTAAAACCAAGCAACCAAAAAGGAATAAAATGTCAAATCAATGGTACAGGCCTTCTCCAATTCAAGAAAAGGCAAAGAATTTGGTATTAGTTTAGTGTCATCTATATACTGACAGAGAACTCATGCTCAAAGCAAAAACAACCAGGCAGGATAAGATTACAGTTTAATTAACTGACATTATTTTAGGACAATAGAGAATCTTGAAATAGGTACACTCAGTTTTCCACCTGTGAAGGCTGCAATCTTCCTGAAGCATCACTTTACATTACTATCATAATGTATTTCGCACATTTTCCCAATTTTTTATCACAAAAAAAGTTTCTTTTTCTTTGAGAAAAAAGTTTTCACTTTCACTCTGGTTTACCTAAACGCACAGTCTTACATTCAGACCTCTTTTGATCTTATTTTAATGAAGAGCTCTAAGGTGTTTATAATACAGCACAGGTCTCAACTATGTAACTAAAAATATCTCTGTAAGCATGAGTATAGAAAGACTCAGGCCGCAACCTTCCTTTTCTGTAGAGAAATCAGTTTCTTTTTTCTCCACTCCTGCTTGTATAAATAAGTCACCATAAATACTTTTGTGTACAGACCCACATAATCCTGGATTGAAAGAGATGCCAACTCTGTCATTTCCAACCCATTCTTCTAGCTTGAGTCTCTTCCCACACCCCCACTGTATTCCACCCACTGTGTGTCTTCCTAAACTTCCTCTTCCCCTAAATTTAACCAGCAGCTATCCTTTATTTCACCAACTCCTCAGTTCTCTGTCTTCCAACACCATTCTTCTTCCTGACATTTTGTCACCCCAAGATAAACTTGGTTCAGCCAAGAAAGAAGACTCAGTACACCACATCCTATATCTGCCAGAGGAACATAGCAAAGCTGTTCTTCCAAAAACCATCTACTACCACAGGCACAGCAGATTGTGCTGAGCAGGAAAGGAATCCCAGTAATTTCATCTGCTCTCATACACTTAATACCTTTTTCTATTTTTTGTTACCTAGTTAAGACTTCCCACCATCATTCAAAAGCTGAAAATGAAGATAATCCTCTATAAATTACACACAACTTCTAGTAAGGACTCTGAAAGATTCATCTAGCTCACTGAAAAATAGTATTTTCATAATAATGTAAGTTTATACTGAAGAAAAAAAATCCATTCTAACCCTGCCACGTGTGCCTTCTCAGACTCCTACCAAACATACAGGAGAGAGGACCCTATTATAACTATAATTTTCAACACTTTTGCTTTGGCAATTGATCAGTAACAGATCAATTACTTTATTTACCAATCCATACTATGTATGGTTACTGATATGGACCTTTCATTATTGGAATGCCAGGTTCTGAACCTTGGTTTGGCTTGGGAAATTACATCAGATTCTGTTGTTTTACACTGACTGAACACTATACAAAATGTAAACTATAACCAGTAATCAAGCTGCCTACTGCCATTTTGCAACGAATTTAAAAGGAAACTTACACATTGAGTTTTTCCAAGTTCTCCTGGGCATTGTGTTTTTCTCTCTTATATGCATTTTCTAACTCGTTGAACTCTTTCCTGATCATTTCCAAATCTGAAAGAGCTTCTGCTCGTCTGTATTTTTCCACACGCGCAGCTTCTTCAAGTTCTTGAATTCTTAACTACCAAGTGATAAGAAAGCAATTAAAGCAAGTTAGGAAAGATTATGATCTTTAATGCTAGTCTGTTTTGCTTTACAGGAGACTATGTTCTATTAATTCTACATAGAAGCCTATACACATGTAAAAACTTTGAATACAAGTAAAAAAGTAGGAATACATAAAATTCAAAACCGAGACAAACAGATATGCTGACCAAAAGTACCTTCTGTTCTCATTTGGAGATGTCTGGCTTTTCCCATTTTCCTGAAGTTTTCCAGAAGAATTCTATTTTTTAAATAGACATGAAAGTGTGGGACTAACAGTGAAGGCTACACTTCCTCTCAGAACAAAGCACACTTCAAGCTTGTTCATGTATATAAACAAGGAAGAAAAATTCATCAGTTATTCATCCATAGAAGACAGGTCTCTCATTTTAAGAATGTTATCCTCACAGTTCCTTTGTCTATTGCAAAAATGGAGAGGAAATTAAGCAAACTACATGTTTTCTACTAGTTTAATCATCACTTTTAAAATTTAAGTGCCTATATATACATCAGATCATGAAAATGAGAAAATAACTGACAGAATAATGGCAATACTTCTTTTTGTTACTCGGAAAATATGAAGAAAAATATACCAAAAAAGTCCAGTATAAAGGGCTTGTTAGTACTAAGCAATCACCATTTATCTTTTTCAAAAAAATGTTTTTAAATAAACCATAATTGCTTTATTGGGTCAGACACTGTGATACAGTTTAATAATACAAGAACTTAATATTCAAGTATATATACTACATTTATTCATTTAATCAATCTTTACTGTAGCTATCATAACTTTGAGGCTCAAATGTACTCTGAGTAATTATGTAACTCACACTCCTAAAGAAGCTGGATGTATTAACTGTAATGTCTAAATTGCTCTAACTGCCCATTTAAAAGATACAGGGCAGGATATTTAAACAGTAGTATAGTGCTTAGCTATTGTGAAACATTTCCTTTTCCCTCACTGTTTAAATGCTAGTGGGAATTCTCAAACCTACAAATGTGACATATTTTATAATTTATTCTGTAACTTTAAAGTTCCCTGAAAAGCAGATATTCTTCTATTCTCTCCTTTTATATATTAGCTTTTACAATTCTGACATTTATTGCAAAAAATCTATTCAATGTTTTCACTGGAGCAAGTAAGTGGTCTTAACATTTTTGGAGCATTGTACCTTCACAACTTCAACTGTTTTACCGTAAACTTGTACAAAACATTTAACAAAAAGTTTGCCTGGATGATCTCTGAAGTGAAATTGGATTCTAATTTTGCTTCTCTCTCTGCATCAATGCTTTCTTCCAGTTTCTTTGTTCTCACTGCAGCTGCCTAAAAGTACCATTTTGAGGATATTTAAGTCCAGAGAGATGATAACATGACATAAAGTCTGCTCAATTCATTAAGTATATTAAGACCCATACAGCAACCTGATATATTTGAACTACTTGCACTTTGGCACTGTGAAAACCCATACCAAAAAATACATATGTAAATAATTTTTACATTTATAGAATATTAAATTACTATTTTTTATTTACGTAAATAAATTGATGTAGCATTATGTTATTGCTGCATTTTTTATAATCAAGAAAACTGCAGCCAGGGTCAGAAAGCAGAAAGACCAAGTTAAATATTCTACCTATTCCCTTACTATTTGCTCACCTGAGGCAACATAACCATGCACTGTATGTTCCAAAATACAATGATGTATCAATCGAGCATTTAAAATTTCATAAATGAGATATGAAGCACAGAGAAGATTCTTCAAAAACATTTTGGCTCTGGCACCTAATTTCCAATTAAGGTGCCCAGAACAGAGTGCTCTGCAGCTCTAGACTAGTCACAGTTTCCCTATAACAAAAACCTCTGAACTCTGTAATGTTTTAAAGCACAAGTTATTGATTTTGGAAAAGTAAAACAAATTAGTTAAGTATGTGAGACTTCATGTTGACTCTGAACATTTAAAAGAAGAGAAACATTAACAGATCTTAAAATAAAAGCTCCCAGCAATAAATTTAAACTTTGTATTATCACACACACACAAAAAAAGGAAATACTTTTGAAATTGATATCCATGGAAGACATAGTAAAAAGAAAATCAGCAACAGCATAAGAGCTTACCAAACCTACTCTGCAGTAAGGTCTGTCAAAAGGTTTAAACTTTGCCTCCTGCCATGAGTTTTATCTGCTTAACACAATAAAAAAATTCACAAACCCTGCACAAATACTCCCAGTGTGTTTTCATAATGCTAAGATTATTCTAATAAATAAGAATGTCACCCCAGTCTTCAAAAAGAGCAAGAAGGAGAACCCAGAGAACTACCTGTCAGTCAGCCTCACCTCAATTCTTGGAATGGTAATTTAGTGCTTCATTCTGGAAGCCTCTTCTGTCCACATGGAGGACAAGAAAGTGATCAGCATGGATTTAGGAAAGGGAAATCATGCTTAAGGAACTTGAATGCCTTCTACAATGGTGCAACTGGCTGGCTGGATGAGTGAAAAGCATTGAATGCCATCCACCTGGACCTTAGCAAGGCTTTTGACAGTCTCCCATGACATCCTCATAAGGCAAACTCTGGAAGAGTGGGCTGGATGAGTGGAGGGATAGGTGGACTAAGAATCATCAGAATGGCAGATCCCAGAGGGTTGTGACCAAAGGCTCAAGGCCTCTAAGCAACACTGTCCCTCATGATTCAATGCTGGGCCCAGTATTGTTTAACTTCTCCATCAGTGACTTGGATGAAGGGGCAGATGCCTCCTCAGCAAGTTCACTGATGACACAAAGCTGGGAGGAGTGGCCGATACCCCAGAGGGCTCTCTATGTGGTGGAGAGATGGGCAAAGAACTGCCTGAAACTCAACAAAGGTAAATGCAGGGTCCCGCACCTGGAGAGGAATAACCCCAGACACCAGTACAACTGATGGAAAGCAGCTCTGTAGAAAAGGACCTCGTGGTCCTGTTGGACAACAATCTGTCCATGAGCCAGCAGTGTGCCCTGGTAGCCAAGGCGGCCAATGTGATCCTCGGGTGCTCTTAGGAAAAGGTGATCCTGCCCCTCTACTCAGCCCTGGTGAGGCCACGTCTGGAGTGCTGTGTGAGTTCTGGGCTCCTCAGTACAAAAGACATGGAGCTCCAGGAGCAGGTCCAGCAGAGGGCCACAAAGATGATTAGGGAACTGGAGCATCTCTCTTACAAGGAAAAGCTGAGGGAGCTGGGCCTGTTCAGTCTGGAGAAGAGATGATTCAGGACCTCATCACTGTGTACAAGTATCAGAATGGAGGGTTTCAAGAGGATGGAGCCAGGCTGTTCTCAGTAGTGCTGAGCAACAGGACAAGAGGCAACTGGCAGAAACGGATGCACAGGAAGTTCCACCTAAACACAAGGAAGAACTTCCTTCCTGTGAGGGTTACCATCTGGAACAGATTGCTCAGAGAGGTTGTGGAGTCTCCCTCACTGGAGATATTCAAGAATTGTCTGATCCCTTCCAACCTTACTCATTCTGTGACTCTTTCAAAAATACTTTTTTACTGGGATTCAGTTGGGAAGAACACAGCTGCAATAAAACACTATATGGAAAATCTGTTCTATTTTGCTAGTAAAGGCTCAAACAGGCTCTACTTATATGCACTTCCCTTCACAGTGAGAAGCTGCATGCTCCACCAGTGAGAACAATCTATTACATATTCTGTGAGTGAAAGAAAAGTGTCAGGGATGAGACTAGCCTGTAAAGCCATGCTAAAAAATCCAGAAAGAGAAACAGACAGGAGAGGAGTTTTGTGTTCCTGTCTGACAGACAGAAAGACAGTGGTACCATAGCCAAACCTCTTTGAATCAAATGAAAGGTAAGAATCAGTATCCTTACTGAATCACATGTATGAAAACTTTACACAATGCCTGTCTATAAAAAAGAAGCTGTGAAAAAATAACCTAGAGCAAGATTGCAGGCCACAGATATCCCAACCATAAGCTCTCATCTCGGAGTCAAATAGGAATACGTTGTGATTTAACATTGAGAGCTTCTTGTCAGGTCCAAATCCATCTCAATGACAGAGCAAAAAGTGAGTTCTCCAATGATTACAAAGTGCTTGCTTATCCAACATCGAAAACATTGGTTATTCAACAAGATTCAGTCATTTGTTAACTTCATGTTCACCTAACAGGATGTATGAAAGCAGACATCTTACTTTAGATGGCAGATGCAAACTCACGGAATTTCTAAAGTTTCCTTAGATATTTAAGCTGAGTCAATTTCAGTTTTAATTTAAAGAACAAAGATATCTGGGATCAATTTCCAGACAGAATTGTGACTTTTGAGAAACAGTAAACAAACATGACTAAGAAAAATTCAACGCCAGCCTTAAATCTTGTAGGCAACCATGCTATATGTTTAATCTAAACTCTTAAGGTTCAAATGTTTTTTCCAGTGTCCTGTTTTTTATCAACGCTAATGTGATTTCTAGGAGACATTTTTTGCATGCTAACAGTTTGCAATACCATTTTCTAAACTGTCCTTTGTGGCTTCCACTTTTCTCAGCCCCTCACACTTGCTCCAACTATGCAATATTTGTGAATACTGGTGTATTCCATACTGAAAGTGTAATTCAGCATCCTATATTTGTGCAATACCACATTTGCTGTTCGACATTTGCATTTACATAAAAATAGCATTTATCAGATAAGCTACAAAGAAATCAATGGGGGGGAAGAGAAAAGTACATTTACAGCATGTTTGGATACAGTTATCGAAGTAATTTTTCTCTTCTCTGCTTCTATTTAGACCACTTCTGCAAGATGTTTCAGTTTCATTTTACTAACAAGTTATCAGGATACTCACACTTTCCCAAAGCTGAGGTCCAACATCTATGTGAAATACTCAGCCAAGATAAAGTTTTAAGTTAAGAAGACACACGTGTACTCATATCTGGATCATCATCCACCCACTCTGTGCTTCATATTCAGATTAAGACCTTCCTACTTAAGAGCATTTCCCTATATTCATAACTCAAACCAGGGGATCTAAACACATCTTTGGGAGATGTGCCAACTACTTCCACCTAGTGTTAGAAATGCTGATGCCTCTTGATTGTGGTAAGGTGGAGCCATCTCCTGTTCGGAAAATAAACAACCTTTTAGTAACTATAAGTTACTTGAACGCAAACAATTCCTAACCACTTAAGTAAATGTTCTTTCAGTCTGAGCGTGGCTAACCCTCACTATACACATTTCCTGTACCTGAAGTCTAGAGAAACATGTCTCAGCGACAGAGTAGCCATGCTTGACCTGCACAACACTGGATAAACAAGTACACCAACCAGGAAGCTTCAAGTTAAGCCATATGCCTGACTTTAGGATAAAGAGTAAAACTAAGTAGGACTGCTAAACTGATACAGTTTGGTTGCCTTTGGATAAAATCCAAGGCCATTCCAATCTGCTACTGAGATGCAGCTGGAGAAGCCATACACTCTCCCTTTCCATAGTACCTTGAGCAGGAAAGATGTGTCTTTCAATTCTCATGTTCAGTAGCTGGTAAAGCCCTTAACAACTACACAAACTGACACTGTTACTCTGTACATGGACAAACAAGGCTCATGTGACTCATTTCATGTGACTCCTTGTGAGGGCTACATAAAACAGTATTGAAGCAACTTTGGTCTGATACCAAGGTAAGACTAAACAATCTTCAAACTAGATTTTAATAATATGATGACATAGGAGATTATGATGAGGAAGCTCCTCTCTGAGAGAAAGTCTGTTATTAGAAAATCATAGAATAGTTTGTGTAGGAAAGAACATTGAAGATCACCTTCCATTAGACCACCCGGCTCAAAGTCCCATCCAACCTGGGCTTGAACACTGCCAGGGATGAGGCATCTACAACTTCTATGAGCAACCTGCTCCAATGCCTCACCACTCTCATAGTAGAGAGATTCTTCATAGTACCTAATCTAAACCTACTCTCAGTTTAAAGCCATTCTCCCTTGTCCTATCACTACATGACCTTATAAAAAGTCCCTCTCCATCTTTCCTGCAGGCTCCTTCTGGTACTGGAAGTCTACTATAAGGTGTCCCCAGAGCCCTGTTTTCACCAGTCTGAACAGCCCCAGCTCTCTCAGCCTGTTTTCATAGGACAGGTGCTCCAGTCCCCTGATTACCCTCATGGCTCTCCCTCCTCTGGACTTGTTTCAAGAGGTGCATTTCAGTGAAGACATTATGTGCTTATGCTGGGGAACCCAGAGCTGGATGCAGCACTCCAAGTGAGGTTTTACCAGAGTAGAGTAGAGGGGTAGAATCACCTCCCTCAACCTGCTGTTTGCGATGCAGCCTAGGATGTGGTTGGGTCTCTGGGCTGCAAGTGCACATTGCTGAGTCATGCTGAGTTTCCCCCCAGGTCTTTTTTCACAGGGCAGCTCCTGGTGCATTCTCTTCCCAGCCTGTATTTGTACTCAGGATTTCCTTGACCCAGGTGCAAGACCTTGCACTTGGCCTTGTTGAACTTCGTGAGTTTTACATAGGCCCACCTCTCAAGCCTGTCAAGATCCCTCTGGATGGCATCCCTTACCTCAAGTGTGTCGACCTCACCACAGAGCTTGGTCTCACTGGCAAACTTGCTGAGGGTGCACTCAATCCTACTGTCCATGTCACCGACAAAGAAGTTAAACAGCACTAATCCCAATACCGACCCTTGGTCGACAACTGCTGTCCACTTGGATATCAACCTGTAAACCACAACGGTTTGAGGGCAACCATCCAGCCAATTCCTTATCTATCAAGTGTTCCATTTCTGTCCATTTTAGACACAAGGATGTTGTGTGCGACAGTGTCAAATGCTTTGCACAAGTCATTATGCCAGAGAGCTTGTTGCTGGAGAAATACGAACTTTGGAGCCACCGCAGAGATACCATTATGAAAGCTGCAGTGCTTGGAATCCTCCAAGTACGTAGTATTATATATTTATAAATATATAGAGAGAGTATACTTTTATATATATAAGTATTATAAGCAAACCCCACACTAAGTGTGTAGTAACTAATACAGTCACACTACATACAGTCACAGTAGCTAGAATTTCTAGATGCAAGTTGTGCATTGCTGACACACTAGAAAGCAGAAGATTAAGTGTAGAGGTAAGCCACCAAGAAGTGCGTACAAGATGGCAAACACTGGTTTGAAGTTTAACCAGCAGTACTGTCAACTGACTTAGGAATGTGTCCTCTCTTGCACTGCTTAGAGCTTTTGCAAGTCATTCTAATGAAAACCATAATTTACCTACAGTGCAGTTCATGGTGGAATTATAGCAACAAGGAGAAAAAAAGAAAAAGCAGGTCTGCAGGTTTTGGGGGTTTTGGTTTTGTTTTCAGCGGAGACCTAAATTTCTTGTTTCATTGACTTACAGACAGCAAGAAATAAACCTACAGTCTCAAAGTATTGCTTTTACATATACCTCGTGCAAATACGGATATGGACCATCACCAAGTCCTTATTGCAGTCATCTCCCCATCACAGCAGCATTACCAAGATAATACAAGAGCACATATTTTAACAGGACATGAAAAGGTCAATATATAACAGAAGGGGGGGAGCAAAAAAGGCAGTGTGAAAGCTAAGGGAATGGTCTTTAAATGGTAACTAACAGTCACAGAAATATGACAATGTACTCAGTCTCAGAAATTAAATGGACCAAGTTATGGGACATTTTTTCAGGCCTCATGAGAAAGACTTAAAAACTTTGAGACCTTGAGTTTCAGCTTACTAAGAGTTGGCAGCCTCAAACACATAAAACAAACAATAGAAAGTCAATACATTTCTGTGAACAAGGCAAAGAGTTTGAAATTTATGAACTAATAATTCTGTTTCTCATGGTAAAATCCACATTCTCATTGCAAAATCACTTTCCTACTCAGCTTTTTGGCTGGACATATCAGAAGAAAAACTATTTTTATATAAAAATTGCTCTGTATTTCCCAAGAATCATCATTAGATATGGAGCTGAAGGCTAAAATAAGACAATGGTGCTGGGAGATCGATTATAATAGATAGTAGTATCTTGATGAGTTCAATAGAATTAGATCAATAATTTGGCTACTGAATCTTACCCTAAAGAGGCAGAATGATATTAAGGTTCACATTCTTAATTTTTCTAACACAGTATGTTTTCTATTTCAGAAGGACTCCATGTCCAGGCAATGGCATGGCATTTTGATATCACTGCAAACTGGAAAGCTAGCAGGTTAGACAGTGCACCAACAACTGTCTTTCAACTGAAGAGTCCACTAAAACTTGCTATTATTCTTTCTCTTCATTTCTAAATTCAGAAACTAGAAATTTCCTCTTTTAGATCACAATCAGAATAATGATTGAAGGGTAAAATCAGAATAATATTTGGAAAGAAAAAAGAAAAAAATAAACAAGAAAAAAACCCAACAGGGCGCAGGCAGATTTTTTCACATTCCCTTCTTTATAATAGCCTATTGGATATAATTCTTCACAAGAGTACCATCGTACAAAAAGAAAGAGTTCTAAATTTAACATTTCCTTTAATTACTGAAAAAGTATTCTCTTCTGGATTTCTCCCTTCTGTCCAGCAGAGGGTAGTAAAAGAACAGCTTTGTGAAATCCAAAGAGTTCATTGCTTATCAAGAAGTACTGCATAACAAAAGATTTTAAGATTGGCTTTTAAGTGGAATTACACTACTTGTCACACAATCACCTTAAGAAGTTTGCTGCCATCATCAAGAAATTAAGTACACATTTGCTAACCAAATCACCATTAACACAAGGTACTCTGCATGGAAATTGAAGACGTCTCCTATATCCATC
Source organism: Platyrinchus mystaceus (assembly GCA_035041135.1). NCBI lineage: Eukaryota > Metazoa > Chordata > Aves > Passeriformes > Tyrannidae > Platyrinchus > Platyrinchus mystaceus. Next base: position 40,910,570 of record JAWWLV010000100.1, read on the forward strand.
AATTTCAATGCACAAACTAAAAATTCTGTGAAGAGAGATAAAGAAATACAGGGCTACTTCATGAAAAAACTTAAACCATTCTGTCTGGGGTGTACTACTTCAAGGCTTCTGTATCCCAATGGAAATCCAGCTCAGATAGAGATATCATGACCTACGCTTAGTGGATGAAGGCAAGGTTGTGGATGTTACCTATTGAAACTTCAGTAAAGCCTTTGACCTCATTTTCCAAGCATTCTGGTGGAGAAACTTGCTGCTTGTGGTGTACACAGGTGCACTCTTCCATGGGTAAAGAACTAGCTACATGGCTGGGCCCAGAGGATGGTGGAGGATCAAGTTACATCCAGTTGGCATCCAGTCACCAGTGGTGTACCCCAGAGCTCAGTATCGGGACCAGTTCTGTTTAGTGTCTTATCAATGTTCTGGATGAGGGGATTGAGTGCACCCTAAGTCACTTTGCAGATGAAAACAAGTTCAGCAGGAGTGCTGATCTGCTGGAGAGTAGGAAGACTCTGCAGAGAGGTCTGGACAGGCTGGATAGATGAGCTGAGGCCAGTGGTATGAGGTTCAACAAGGTCAAGTGCTGGGTCCTGCCCCTGGATCACATGCAGCGCTACAGGCTGAGGAAGAGTGGCTGGAAAGAAGCCTGGCAAAAAAGGACTAACGGTGCTGGTCAACTGTGGCTGAACATGAGTGCCCAGGTGGTCAAAAAAGCCAATGGTATCATGGCTTTTAGAAAAAATAGTGTGGCCACCAGGACAAAGGGAGTCAGCACTGGTGAGGGTGCACCTTGAATCCTGTGTTCAGTTTTGGACCCCTCACTACAAGAAGGACATTGAGGTCCTGGAATGAGTCCAGAGAAGGGCAACAAAGCTGGTGAAGGGTCTGGAGCACAAGTCCTATTTGGAGCAGCTGAGGAAGCTGGGAGAGTCTCTCATGATTCCATGTGAATGGAAAATGGAGAAAAGAAGGCTCAAAGAAGACCTTATCACTCTCTACTAACTACCTTAAATGTGGGTGTAGTGAGGTGGGGGTCAGTCTTTTCTCCCAGGTAACAACTGACAGGATGACATGGTTTCAAGTTGTTCCAGGAGAGGTTTATATTAGATATTAGGAAAAAATTCTTCACAGGAAGAGTTGTAAAGCATTGGAACAAGCTGCCCAGGGAAGTAGTAGAGTCACCATCTACTAAGTTATTATTGTAGGCCCTTTCAGTTACACACATGCAATTTTCTTTTGAGATGGTAGAGTGAGATGCAATCTGACAAAAGCATACATATTGAAGTCTCATTTAGCCTTTTTTATTTGATTCAGAGCTTTGTGATAATTTGCTAAAACTTTCAAAAGCAAGAGGCTTCTTCACATACTTTTTCTTAATCACTGCTTAAATAGTCATACTTACAATAAGTACCACAAGACTCATTTTTCTGTAGATTGAATATGTTGTTTTCTCTCGACATTATCAAGAGGTTAAGAAAGTTAAAATAATATAACAAAAATAAAGAAGCTAAGAAAATATTTTATCTGATTATGGGTTAATAGGTAACATTCCCTGATAAGACCATCTTTAGGGTATAGCAGTGGTACATTTTCAAAAAACTAAGTGCTGTCTTTTCAAATTTACAGATGGCGGGTACATTCAATCAAAATACTTAGAAAGATAAATAATTTGCTGCCTTGCTCCTCCTCCTGTCAGGTCATGATTTTTATGGTAGTATATTAAAATCCATTAAGTCACAAGAAGAGCCCTTATTTGAGTATTTGGAAGCAAAACTCTTTGTTTTTTTAAAGGGCCGTTGGAACTCACCAGTACACAGTACTTTCCAGCTGAAGGCAATTCCACCTAGGCCACTATGTGCAGCTCACAATACATGACAATAGATTTCCAGTATAACTCTTTGAGGGCACAAGGGTCTACCTTGTTGGTCAATAAGTCAGTGGTTTTAGCTGATGAGCTTTGATCTTCCCTGTAGGAATTTTCTTTTGTACTTCAGCTTCAATGCAGGACTCTACCTACCTAGAAATCAATGCTTTAAACACTTCTTTTGCCTTTAAAAGAAAAATGACAGAAAACAAACACAGTTGAAGACTGTCACTTGTTTTTTCAAGGGCTCCCAAAATTCTGCAACTGATAGTTCCTTAAAATTCATTGCAGAAAATATTTAAATACGACTTAGTAGAAAATGTACATAAGGATAAAGAATCATCCAGTCACTATGCTCTTCTGCAATGAGAATGTTCTACCAAGAAAGCCTTGATCCAGACTGTGCATACAGATAACATAGACATTACAAAGCCTCTCAGTGGACAAACAAAATGTTGAAACCTAGGAGAAAACTAGCAGTTTAGTGTAAGGAGAACATTTACAAGATATTATTCTCAAAGACTTGAGACTTCTCAGCAATAAGTGTCACTCAACAGACAGGAAAACTAAAACTACCTGTAGCAGTTAACTCTAGATAGGAAGAGGCTGCTGTAACACCACTGTGATCTTCCAGTAGTATGCTATTCCCTCACCTAGCACAACATCCAGTAATTTTCTCAGCTCCAGCAGATTCTCCACTGAAATCCAATAAACCAAAAAGACAAGACAGACAAATTAGGAGGTCAGGGGAAATATACAGACTTCCTAAAGTAAAGTTAGCCTTGTTTTCATGCTCACATAAAATTTTTCCCATCTGCTGTTCCAGCACCAGTCTCAAGTCAGGCTCACAGTGTAAGCGGCATTCACCTCTTCAGCCTTTTCTGCAAAACCAGTGTTCAACATTTTGTTCATCAAGTATACAGAATTCATAGCCTAACTGGAAGGTTCCATTCCTCAAAATGAAATTGTTCAGAGTCAATGCTTGTTGAGCCTAATAGCAATAGTGAAAAAGCCTTACTTCAAGTTCCTTTTTAAGTTGCTTCTCTCGTTCAGTGCTGCATTTAAGTTCATGGGCCTGGCATCTCAGCACCTCACTACAGCCACTGTGTTCCACCTCCACATCTCTCAATTTCTTCCGTATGTTTTGCAGTTCATTATTCAGCTCCTAGGAAAGAAACAAAGCATTATGACATACTTTTTCTAACATAAAGTATTACAGTAGAGGGGTGAAAAGAGGAAAGCCAACGGCCTCAGAACAAGTTATTAAAATAATACACCAGCACGTGCCAGCAGAACCACTTGCCCAACAGCAGACATGCTCTTCATTCACCACAGGTAACATGTTGGCTCAAAACTCATTATGAACATGACCTTCTGCAATAATAATAAAATCAGAGCCAATTCGCCACAGGAAGTTTTTCTCTATAAGAGTACAAAGCTGCTTTTCCAATCTCTTCTTTCTCCCAGCTCAATGGCAACGATGGAGAGGGAAACAGTTAAGTGCATTTGATGAAATGAAACTTAGGGATAGAAGCTCTATTCTTATTTTAACTGTTAGAACTTCAAATCAAATCATTTATTGTTACTCCCATAAACAAATTTCTGCTATTCTGTGAAGGACTTTCCTGTCTACAAACTGAATTACTTAAATTACGTACATGAACTACAAAGTTCTCAGAAGAATAAAATAACTAAGCTTTTACCCACCACAATTTCTGCTTTTGGAAGTTGAACTACAAGTTGAGCTACAAGTTGGTGTAAGTATCAACACTATTGCACTCAGCAGCTCTGTGGAGTCACTGTTAAAAAATCCTCATTCACACCACAACACATGCAGAGGAAAGCAGCCAAATAATGAACCCCCACTAGCCTAATGCATATTTAAAATACCAGAAGTCTCAAAAAGAATGGCTTTGTTCTAGTGGACAGGAGTAAGCTTTTCCATAACTAGCATTAGAAACAAGATATAAATCTAGTGACTTAGCTGGAGGACCTTTGAAGAGCCAATTTGTTAAAATTACTTTCTGTGCAAAACACAGGAAGATTACCTCCTGTTATTTACTCCTACAATATATCATGGCAAGAGAAATTTTGTGAAAATAAACCATTTGGTCTGTAAATTCTGCTATTACTCTTACATCACATAATTTTGTTCCTGGAAATTACTAATCATAAGGCATCTGCAGAGTGGGGAGGAGAAGGAGATGAAAATGAATTATTCATAAAGAACGATTCTTTGGAAGACTGAAGTTTGACAGAACCATGTTTATACATGAAGATCAAAGAAATAAAAATCTTTTCCAAAGTTTGGAAAATGAATTTTGGAAGCTCTTCTCAACTGAAGGTGGAATATTTTGGCCACTCAAACATAAGAGAATCGCAACTCCCTTATTAACACAGTGCTAAGTGTTACCAACTAGTAAATGAAAAAAATAAGTTTGTTTTCTCTCTTTTTTCATGTGCAGGCACTATGTCACAATTTTTTTCACATTCTCTGGAAAGGTAACAAGGAGCATGCACGTGGATTAAAAAATGTGAACCTCGGTAAATCAAAATATTGCAAAAATAGTCTATCTGCATATGGATTAAATTTAGGATCATGCTCTAACTTTGCCTGTAATATCAAGACAATAAAGAGGTTTCTTCCCATCGGCATGCTAAAAAAAACTACTTTTACTGAAATATACAACTACTCCCACTTTTTCCACATTGGAAAGATTCAGAAACATTAAACTCTTTAGATTTATTTTCCACGTATTAAACAAAGTGAGCTGAGAAAAGTGCACATGAAATAAGTAATACATAGTTTGCTATGTATTAGCAAATATATTAGCAAATATACTAAAATACTACGAAAATATTACATCAAGACTAAAACATTTTATACTGAAAATGTATTTAACACTAGCAGCCTAAAACTGACAGAAATACTGCATCAAGCTTTTTAAACAAGTCAATATGACTTACAGAATTTCAGAATTGTAAAGTCTCTGAACTTTCCAGATGTGATATGACTGTGTCAGACTATTCCAGCAGTCAGCTGCACTTAGGAAGTTCAAAGAGAAACATACTTCACCATGGAAAAAAATCTTCGTTATACATATATGTATACCTGCATGTCATTTACTTTCTATACACATCTGCTTATAAAAAACATGGCTTTTCATTTGCTTTTTTTTGAAGTGTGTATAAACAATACAACTTCACAAATAGGCTAAGGAAAAACTGAGAGCTTCTGTGAAGGAATACTATATTCTGATTAACCACAAGATGATGCTATTGCACTTACTATTGAACCCCAACACCTTTTATCATGTACCAGACAGCATCCTAATAACACTCAATAGAGCCTGTTGGAGAGCAGAGAGGATTACTTTTCCTCAATGTCATACAGACACATTTTAGTAGGTTAAGCTAACTTCAATTCCATGCCTACCTCAGCATTTTCATAGCCAAGTTCAGACTCACACTTCATAAAGTGTATCTTTGCCAACCAGGATTTGTCCTACATGCTTAGAATTTCACTTCTAAGTACATATGAAGACCACATTTAAATCTACTTTTATCTAGCTTTCATTTTGTAACTCAGAATAACTATAAATGATTTTAAACAGGACTGTAAATACACAACAGAAAAGACTAGAACACATTTGAAGTCATAATTTACAAACTTCTCCTTCCAGATCTTGCCTTAAAATAGCCGAGGAATCAGTACACAGTACTTTTGAAATACACGTAATTAAGGGATTCTCTCTGCCCTGTCTGTTTTAAGAGCTGCTTCTACAGGTGCAATATAGAATCTGATCAACAGCACCATAACATAGTACAACAGGTAGGTTTGATGTCAGAAATTGGCTATCAAGCTGCCAGGTAAGGATTGTTTAGTGCCATTTGGGAAGACTATTTGGTCCTATCCCAGGCTTGGAGCTGATTGGGCAGGAAAAAAGTAATCAGAAAATTTTCTACTGCTTGAAAAGTGCCCAGACCAACTGAGACAAGCTTGTCACATCTTAAAAGGTGCTATAAAAGAAAAAAATATTAAAAAAGTTGATCTTTTAGCAGCAATCTGTTCTCTGCATACATTATGTAATATAAATGTCTATCAGCCTTAACAAAGCCTTTGCACTAAACTTCTTTTCATGAAGGATACCTACAGCTGAACACATTCTAGCTTTTCCTCAGACAGTATTATTACATAGGTAATATACAACATATTTCACTTGTCATTTAAAGAGACAAAAATATTAAAGTACATTGGTATCATTGTTTGTGTCCCTGTGGAGCAGGTAAAAGGGAGGTATGTTGAGTCAGCACTTCCATACCATAATACTACTTGATTTCTTGGAAACATATTTCAGTTTTGAATAGCTTGAATGTATAAAAAAAGAATTAAAACAAGTTTACACCTTTATGACTTTTTACACATTTAAAACCTGATTTATACATATCAGTGTAATACAACTTTGAGAATTACTTTTTTCAGGAAATACAATGAAATTAACTACATGAAGAACAAAAACCCACAGTCTAAAACAGAACTCTTAGTCTTAGGTGATTTTTATCTAACCAAATGGCAATTTCCAACAATGATTATTTTTCATATGTGGTATGGAGCAAATAATCCCGTCACCACTGTTCAGGTTCTCTGAAAGTATGTAGTCTTCGTATTATACAAAAGATTTTCATATTCACAGGCTATTGGATATCAGACTGGGGAAAGTAACAGGGAAATTGAGTCAGTGGGCGTTGGGTGTCCCTGACGTTACTAACTCAGCATTACATGGCAGTGAGAATGGACTATGCACTGGTAACTTGGTTTAGGGCTTTACCATCAAAATCAGCCACAATATTTTTCATCAAAGCAAGAAAGACTGTGACACACTAAGTATAACTTTCTAAGGCTACATACTTCAGAAATATTCTGCAGTATTTAGCTATCTTGGGGATTTTTTTCCTAATCCAGAAAGACCTGAACCCACTACAAATGTCACACCAAAAAAGTTCCAGCCATCATCTCATGCAACTTTCCAACAATTAATACCATACCAGCAAAATCCTTTCTACTTCGCTTCTTTCCTTAAGAAGGAATATGTATTCATTGTTGTAAATTCTGCTGATATCATCCTTTGCCCTTGCAAGTCTTCGCTGTTCATCTTCCCACTTCTGCTGAGCATTATGAAACGTTTTCTCAGTCTCTGTCACTTTCTGCTGAAGGTTTTCATTGAGTACTATTGTTTACAGAAAGAGAGAAAGAAAAAATACAAGTAGCTCTGCAAAGCATGTATAGTGATGAAAGTATAATGATCATGAGTTCTTCTGTGTACTGTTGTACATCATCTTCTGTGATGTACTGAAACATTAACTCTTCATTACAAAGAAACTACCGAATTTTGTGTTCTTATAGCATCTTTCACACAAGGAGATAACAATATTTCAGATATTTTTACAAATTAAAACTCTTGTCCTCTTGGAAAGGAACAAAAACTTGAGATAACTCTTTCAAGTGATGTCTCTATAGCACAGAGGACTTATATTTGGATGTCTGCATTTGGCCAGCTTATTTTCAAATGTCATTTTTGATACAGATGTTAGTCTGTATCAATTAAATTTGAGCTCAATTTAAGTGACAGTAGACAGGCACCTGCTCCATGAACGGGACTGTAGGTAATTCTAAGACAGGTTAGGCTAGCAAGCAAAGGCTTAGCTTTTCCAATGAAACTTATGGCTGCACAAGAGATCTAAATCTTCTGCCCAACAAACAACCTCAGAGAGTGGAACATTGTACATACTCTTCTGTGAAAGCTCAAATGCCAGGGGAAGCTTCATTACCTGCAGAAAGTTTTATAGGAGATTTGCTTAATTTTACTTACTGTAGGCTTTCAAATGAAAATACTTTGTATTGGCTTTTAATTTTACTGAACACAGGTAACTACACCGGCAATTAAGTGATCACCACTTTCTAAAAGATTTTTATCTCAAATTCATCCCAGTTTTCTGAAATTTCTTCCTAGTTAGAGAAGAATGAAAATAACAGAAGAGGCACATTGAGAGGACACAGAGAGTCAGTGGACACAATAGGAAAAGACTGTCGGATTCAATGACAATGGCAGAAAAACAATTTGGAGAAATACGAAGGGGACAAGGCCTAAATGAGGCATTCTGTCCAAGGAGCTTTGTTGGGATCACATCAAAGCACCACATGAAGTGAGAAAGGCTCCAAGTGACAAGGGAAAAGAAACAGTAAATTATAAATTGCTAAAGGATTAAGCAGCAACACAATGATGATTTGGGGTTTTTTGCACCAGTCACAGAAACAAAAAGTTTGAGAAATTTCGACTAGTGGAATTTACTGTCAGTTGACAGACTATAATCCTTGGCTATGATTCTGAAAGAAACTAACACACACACATATACACTCACCCATTCAAGAAAACATCCCTTGTCTCTGCAAAACCTCTCCTACCCCCTTTTAGTTCTCGAGTCCCCTCATTACATGTTAGCCCAGTCCCTTCAGGAAGGTGACAGTCAGCACAGCAGACTGGGGTCACCGTGCTGTGGTTCATCCACCAGCATCAGTCCCTTTTGAGTCCTGCCTCTTGGTGCTAGCACGGCACTACTCACTTCTAAATGGGTAGGGAAATTAGCAGTAAAGAGAGCATGCACAGAAAGAAAGAGCTTTTCTCTAGGTGAGAAACTAGCAGTTCAAGTCTTCAGCTTGCAATCACAAAGAAATTTCCAGGGGAAAAAAAAATGCCTTCTTCCAGTTTGCAATCCATTAGATTTGTAATTATCATGTGTTTCTCCAAGGGAGTGAAAGTTCAGCTTTCCAATTATTTTAAAAACAATTGATACTTTTAGTACTTGCAAAATTCAGAATCTACTTCCATTCTTAGAAGGTTAAAATCTTCAAGAGTAGTGCTCCAAACTCCTCATTGAATATCAAAGGTTCATCAAACTGACAAATACATCTCTTGTACTAGATTAAAAAGATACTATACCAGTTTAGGTAACTAAAAATGCACCTCACTTACTAGTAAGAGTGAGAAATCTCTCTCTGTCTGAGGAGTATGAAGGAAATCTGAGTTTCTGAATATGAAAGTGGTAGGAAAAAAAAGCCTAGGTAAAAATATTCCTATAAAAATGCATTACCTATAAAAAGAGAAACAAAGACGACAAGAAGAAAATAAACCAGATATGAACAATGAAAAACGTGAAACATTTGAAAAGATGAAAGAAAATAGCAGTATGAGGAGAACTTCTGGAAGTAAAGCTTCTGCACATATGCAAACAAATGAAGAGGAATGGATTTTTTTTCTTTCTTTTTCTTTTCCCTGAAATGGAAAAGGAAGGTCTACTGGGCATGGATATAACTATGATGTAGAGACAGCCACAGCCACCATGATTACAACTCTGCACATAGACACACTGAAGGAAGGAATAACAGAAGGTAAGGAGCAAAAGGTAAAAAAGGGTTGACAGGTTTAGCAGGTTAGTTTTAATCCACATATGAGACAGGAATTTTGTAAACTCTCTTATGAGTTTTCAAAAGCAGATGGCTAAAAGATGGGAAAGGTAAGAGAGATTCAAGAAAAACAGCGGTAACTAGAAAATTTAATTAAGTCCCTGATTCTCACTTATCTGAGTGACTTGGAACTGATTTAGCCTTTATACCATCTTTGCCTCTTTGAAACTTACCTTGCAGTTCCACAAGTTTGTTTTTCGCATCACTTAACTCTTCTTCTGCAGTACACGTTTTCAGATGGGCATCTTTTCTGGCAACTGCCAATTCATACTCCAGACTTTGTCGAATGGCCTCTCCTCTCTCAAATTCTGACCGTAACTTGATTATCTGGCTTTCATAGTTGGACACCTAGAAAATAAATTTCTTTCAGAAAGCTGGTAACAATGTTCCTTTGAAAAACTGTGAAGTGTTACAGAAATACACCTACAGAATATTTTTAGAAGATATTTTGAATCCCATTCACAACGACCATCTTATTCCACTTGAATTTGAAATATACTCATGCAACTGCATATTTATGCACATTTTGATACTTCTACTGGTTTCATGCAAACTGATCCTATTCCTGGATGAATTTTGTGTATATTCAACATACCCCTGTTTTTCAAAAAAAACGGCACCTTAAGAAAATTAACATTTTAATACTGTCATCTTCCTGCAGCTCAGAGGAAAAAATGCAACAACAGAAACATTATATTCCACCAACAATTTTCTGGTAACTTTCCTTAACACTCAGAAAAACAGTTAAATTGGGATAGTAGACTGTCAGACATCTAATAACTCACAACTACATGCACAAGCATAACATTCAGTACAATAATGTCCAGTAGTCAAAACAATGCTATTAATGTTAACAGAACAAACTAAGAATGAAAAATACTTTAAAAAGGGATATTATACAGACTAAGAAACATAGTGTAATCTTTCCTGCCAAAAACTGGATCCAGAAAATCAAATCCATGCTATTTCAACACAAGAAGGTGGAAAGCAAAATACGTATTTTTTCAGAACATTTACAAAGTAGCAATGTTGTTGTTAATGAGAATTTCGTTCATGGGAAATAATTTACCTACATTACAAAGCTTTTCCTTGATGTTGTAGCAAACTAGTATTGAAATGAAGCAAAAGAAAATAATTAATCTTTTCTTTAGTTCGAATATGAGCTTTCGCATTAGCAAACATAGGAAAAGGTGGGCACTGAGTGTGGCACTGCTGTAACCAGTTTCAGTTTATTGCTACTAGGTACACTTCCCACACATGCTAATGCCAATCTGGCAGCTGACAACCTGGTTTAAATTGTGCTGCTGAAGAAGTATTATTACTACTATAGGCAACAAATCTACTCTTAGCAGTCTGCTAGGTGCAGTTGATGTGGGTATTCATTCATTTGGTTTTGGCAAAATCCAGCCAATAAACCAAGTCTGCTGTTTCATATCCATTTATCATCTGAGTATGTACCTAAATTAAGAGATGCCTGCTTCTCCCACAATGATTTGCTCTTGTGCTTCAGTAAGTCATTATTTTCCCATTGTCCCAACTGTGGGGTGATTCTATAGAATGGATCCCTGGAATTATCTTGATTAAAACTAACAAACAAACAAACAAACATTAAGCTGGGAGTGCACAAAATTCTTCTGCAGCATTTTGCTATTGTGAAGTACTCAGGTTACCTACATCCACCTTTAACTACTTATGACAGTAGAGGTGCTTGCAGTTTCTATGAGCAGATATGAGGTCTGTACAGTGACACCTGCCTTGTTATTTTTCAGTTAGTGACTGTGCTTTTGACCCACCATGTAAGAGTATTATTTTAATGAAAAAAAGAAAACATTTATTCAAAGAGTAGTAAAGCAAACAAAAAAAAAAGTCCTTACCTCTTGATTGTGTTGAATAGTTAAGTCTAAATTTTCAGTTTTAGCTTGAAGAAGTTTCCATCTCAGATCTAAAACAGCATCCAATTCTGATTCATTGCTATTCTGGAGTAATTCACACTCCACATTATGTAAGCTGGAAAATAAGAATTTTTTCAAAAAAACCTGAGTGTTCTTTTTAAGTTTAAATGATCCATTATTTCAGTTATTAGATTTTGAGTCCAAAGTTCTAAACATTCACCTAAGTAAAATTATGTCATGCGGTTGGAATCATACTATTCCTTTTCTGAAAAAGGGATATATATATTGCTTATTGTGCAAGATATGAGAGAATGATATGAGGAATATATATTGCTTATTGTGCAAGATATGAGAGATGTAGCAGCAGGAGCTTAAAACAGATATGCACTTTGTATTTCCCAAAGTTGATTGCAGTATTTTTTTAATTATTTTTCATTATTTTTGTTATTGATTCAATAACTTCCAGAATGCTTAAAAAATACCATTCCAATCACATACATTAAAATTACTAGAAGGTTTTGTTTGTCTCTGCAGTAAGGCTCATTTTTAACATGGATTACCATCTCAAAAACATCTCTGTCATGAAACAAATGCATACATGTGGAGCAAACCCCACTCTTCCAGATTTTTTTTCAAAGATACCTACATTTAAACTACAGAGAAGCAACTAATCACAAACAAGATACAAAGGTCTAGTCCTCTTAAACAATCTCTATCTTTATTTCCACTGCTATTTCAGTTTAAAAAAAAAAAATCTATTTGACAGGTAGGTGGATCCACGTTTGAGCACCACAAGCTGCACGCGGGCCAGGACAACGCCAATTACCAATACAGGCTGAGGGACGAACATACTGAGAGCAGTCCTGCCACAAAGGACTTTGGAGTGCTGATGGATGAGAGGCTAGACACAAGCCAGCAATGTGCACTTGCAGCCCAGAAAGCCAATCGTATCCTGGGCTGCATCCAAAGCAACAAGGCAGCAGGTCAAAGGAGGGGATTCTATTCCTCTACTCTGTTCAGTGAGACCCCACCTGGAGTGCTGCATCCAGTTCTGAGTTCCCCAACAAAAGAAGCACATGGACCTGTTGGAGCAAGTCCAGAGGAGGCCACCAAGATGATTAGAGGAATGGAGCACCCCTGCTATGAGGAAAGTTTGGAATTGGGATTGCTCAGCTTAGAAAAGAGATGGCTTCAGGGTGACCTAATTGAAGCCTTCCAGTATCTGAAGGGAGCCTATGAGAAAGATGGAAAGAGACTTTTTACAAGTGTATGTAGTGACAGGATGAGGAAGAATGGCTTCAAACTGAAAGAGAGTAGATTCAAATTAGATGTTAGAAAAAACTCTTTACTGTGAGGGTGGTGAGGCACTGAACTGATTGCCCAAAGGAGCTGTGGATGTCCTATCCCTGGCAGTGTTCAGGGTCAAGTTGGATGGGGCTCTGAGCAACCTGGTCTTATGGAAGGTATCCCTGTCCACAGCAGGGGGATTGGAACTAGATTATCTTTGAGATCCATTCCAACCCAGGCCATCCTATGATTCTGTGATTTAATTACTGTATTGACACAGCATAGCTTGCATGTACCACACGATCTTCTTCAGTCTGAATTGCATACTTTCAGGGATTTAAAAAAAACCCACAAAAACAGTACCTGTACTGTTAAACTGACTTAAAAATACAGAAGCAGAACTCACCTTTTAGTTTCTGTGACAGAGCAGTTGACTGGAGAGGATGAACTCATGATGTTCAGTAGGCAGCTTTTAAGTCTATAAATTCTGGAAAATGAAGCCTTGACTTTTACTTGACAAGCTTCAAAGATTATTTTTCCATATCATAAAAGCATTAAAATCTGTAACAGACACACGCTTTAGTTTATTTGGCAACATAATAAAAGAATCTTTGGTTAACACTCATGATCAGTTATGAAAGTGTTACTACATCATGTGAATAATTACCACCAACTGTAATTTTACATCAGTTTTAGTCAACAATGAGAACTGTACTTCTAAGTTTAAATATCGGTAGGTTAATACATATCCAGTAATATAGTAGAATATCCACTGCCAAGGTTTTCAGAATGTCGATAAAAAATATGTTTGCATACATTGATCCTCTAAGTTCTCTGTTCTCCTAAAAAGATTACAAACTCCATTTCTCTTCAAAATAAACCTATGGGAGATAAACGCATACACCATGATTGCATGCTGTCTAATATCAGCTTTTAATATATCAAGTCTTCCAAATGTTTCATAAATAATCTTTGACTTGGACATATCTTTATTGTATATATATCAGCAATATTTAGGAGTATAGAGGAGAAATACTGAATTGAACTACAACTCATTCTAACCCTGTTAGAAAAAAACTCACTAATTTAGTGTTACTAATAAAAAAGCAATCAATAGAGATAACATATTTATAACACAGACCTTAAAAAATTCCATTATTTATTTCAAGTTGAACAGCAAACCATAAATGAGCTCTTTCTATTAATTAAAGCAAGATAACATGAAGACTAAGATGTATTCAACACTTGAGATTAACAAGCCATTAAGGTTTGCTTTCAGATGCTGCAGCACATGGACTTCCATATTACAGTCCAAACAAGAAACTAGCCTGTACTCCATCTCTGGCTGAGTTGGAAGGGAACCACAAAGATCATCGAGTCCTACTCCTGGCCCTGCACAGGACCATGCCCAAGAGTCACACCATGTGCCTGAGAGTATTGTTCAAATGCTTTTTGAAATCCGTCAGGCTTGGTGCTGTGACCACTTCCCTGGGGAGTCTGTTTCAGTGCACAACTACCCTGTGGGTGAAAAACCTTTTCCTTATATCCAACCTAAACATACCCTGACTCAGCTTCATGCTCATTCCCCAAGTCCTGTCACTGGTTGGGAGAATGAAGAGATCTGTACCTGTCCCTCCTCTTTCCCTCACGATGAAGCTGTAGACTGCAATAAGGTCTCCCTTCAGTCTCCTCGAGGCTGAACAGACCAAGTGACCACAGCCACTCCTCATATGACTTCCCCTTATTAAGGCCCTTCACCATCCTTGTGGCCGTCCTTTGGATGCTCTCTAAGAGCTTAATGTCCTTTTTATACTGCCCAACAGCAGCACTTGCTATAATATATTAACTGTAAATGGATTTTATTCATTCCAGTTGCTAATAACCTGCATTAGAAATATGAAGAGGAAAAAATGCATTACCGCTTCAATTTATAATTTAACAGAAAATTATGCAAAACTAGACTTATAATTTCTAAAAACTCTGAGTTTACAGGTTTGGGTTTTGTTTTGCTCTGTTCTTACAGAAAAGCAGTATATTTATAAAGAACAGCTGGATGTATCATTTTTTTAACATTTACCCATCAGAATTCACCTTGGTACATGTGTTCATAAAACCCCAAACTCATAATTACCACATAACAGTCATTCACAGTCCTAGAGAAAACAACACAGCTTTCTTTTCATCTCAACTGAGAAAACAGTTAAAGTCTTCATTTTTAAAGTATAGATTGTGGTATAATTGTCTAGGTACATGGTAAGGCCCATTAAATTATTGGTAACTTGCACACTAAAAACTTTATATAAGAAAAGAAGGTCTTGACAGAGTATTTTGAGTATTCTACTCAACCAAAATCAATTGCTTGGATATAAAAAAATGTGGTATCATGGTATAGGAAACTATACCTCTATCAAATGTGTCAAATTTTCACATTAAGATGTAGCTCTGAACACCATTAAACTAGTTTTTCATACCATACTTTTTATGCTTTATTGAAACTTATAGCAAAATCTGATAATAAATAGTAGAAAAAATAAAAAAATGGTACAACAAAATTGCCTCCGAAATCTGTTTTTTCACCTCCAAAATAGAATTCACTATCTCTATCCAACAAACAACAGCTGCAGTAAAAAAACAATCTGTCTCAAAACATAATCCAAATGTCCTCTGTTGACCCATATCATTCTGAATTATATGATTTATAATAATAATTCATGATTTCTGAAATTACTCTGGAGTCACCTGGGGGCAAGGGAAAATATCTAACTACTGTTTTCTGAGAAGGCTAACGATTTTGAAAATCATTCCTCTACTAAGATACATATCTATAGTTTATTAGCACACATATGGATATACTCTAAAAGCATGCTAATTCAATTATGAAAATAATATCCAAATGGCATGGAGTGGCTCATAAGAGTTAAACAAAACAGTATAAGAAAATTTAGCTTGAGGAGATAATACATTCAAGGGGTGTTATCTACAAAATTTGCGTCATATTCTCCTCACAAACTTCTGAATAGACTTAACTAACTTTATCAAGGTCATTGATTTAGACTGGATATGAAGAAGAAATTCTTTACTATGAGTGGTGAGGCACTGAAACAGGTTGCCCAGAGGAACTGTGGATGCCCCATCCCTGTACGTGTTCGAGAACAGGCTGGATGGAGCTCCGAGCAACGTGGTCTAGTGGAAAGTGTCCCTGCCCACCAGGGAGTGGTATGGAACTGGATCATCTCTAAGGTCGCTTCCAACCCAAACCATTCCGTGAGTGAGATCACTCAAAATAAATCTAACCAGATTTATTTAATTTAAAACATACAGAGCCGGGAGTAACCAGCACATCTGAGCTGCGACGTACAAAAACTTAACAGCATTTACCTCGGCCGAACGAACCACTAGGTTTTCATTAACGCGGACCAGAAAGATTTAAGCAAGCTACAAACAAGAGCAGCAGCATCCCTTCGCTCCGCTGGCCCCCCCAGCAGCGCTGGCTGAAGCGGTGCCGGGGCAGAGCGCCGTGCTGGCGGCTCCGGAGCTTTACCTGGCACGAGGGGCTGCGGGCACAGAGGCAGCGCAGCTCTCCAGCAGCAGCACCCCGGGGGCGCTCCGGGAAGCGCCGCGCAGTTTCCCGGTCCCGCCAGAACGGACGCGGCGCGTCCCCAACGGCAACTTCCGGCTGCGGCGGAACATCATCATGGGCCGCCAGGGCCGCCGTCCCCCGGGGCAGCGGGGGGAGCCGCGCGTCCCAAAGCTGCCGGCGTGCGGGCAGGTTTACACCTGGGCAAGCAATCACAGACACGTTTTAGGGATTCTGAATTCCAAAAATATAATCTGCGTAAAGGAAATTAAAATGACACGCCTAACGTGAGAGCCAGACTGAGGTGTGGATGTCCTCCAGTTCGGGACAGCACATTCTTCACCCAAATTATCAAGAGAAACAAAGAGGTAAATTATTTGAAAAGACCATGGGACAAAAACCAAAGCAGGGTGGATGAGAGTTACCACTCCCCTTCTTACATTGATTCACAAAAATTGTGAATTCACAGTATTGCTGCATGCATGTAGTTAAACACCTTTCCTTAGAATTATTTAGGTTGGAAAAGACTTCGGAGACCGTCAAGTCCAACCATTAGCACAGCACCAGCAAGTCCACCACTAAACCATGTCCCTGAGTGTCACATCTACACATCTTTTAAATAGTTCCAGGGATGGGGACTCAACCAGTTCCCTGGGCACCCAGTTCCAGAGCTGGTAACTCTTTCAGTTAAGAAATTTTTCCTCCTATCTGACCCAAATCTCGCTGGAGCAACTTGAAGTTGTTTTCTCTTTTTTACCCGTGAGAAGAGACCGACCCCCACAACCCCCTCGCTAAAACCTCCTGTCAAGTAGTCAGAGAGCAATAAGGTCTCCCCTCAGCTCCCTTTTCTCAGTGGAAACAAATCAGAGTGATATGACACAGGGAATTCAACATTAACTTATTTTTTCAGAAAGAGCTGTTGATGATGTGTTTAGAAAGAGTGCTTGAAAAAAAAGAGAAGAACATGGTGCTTAAGTGTGTGTCTGGCCTTGATAGAGAAAGAAGCAACTGCTTTACTTGCAGACATGACAGCAGCATGCTTCTTTGCAATGTGACCGAATCCACACCTACAGGGAATCAGTTGGAATGACTGTTTCAAACTGAGAACCTCGAGACACACAACTCCTCACAGGAGGAACAGTTTTTCACCTCTGAAGCTCATTCCTGGCTTGTAAGAACTTAATGTGTATCAGTGTACTGACCTCTTACTCAAGCACCAGGTGGCAGGTCTGGCTGAAGCCTTACAGATTCTGTCATTCAAAATAAAACTATTTGCTAAAAATGCTGATGTAGTCCTTGAAGTTTGTAAGAGCATCAATATGGCATCTTACTCTCTTGCATGTACAAGGTCTGGATTACAAAATATACTTTTCTTCTGTGTTTCTGTGCTTCAGTATTTTGTCTTCAATCTTACGTCTACTTAACATGTACATATGCACCCAATTTTATACACAAGACATAACTTGTTCAAACAATTTTTTTCACTCTTTAAAAAAAATCAAATTATATTTTGGTTTCTTTACCTTTAAAAATGCTCTAGTCACATTAGTCTCTTTTGAAGAACATCCTACCCTACTTCTTCATGTTATCAAGTCATCTTGAGTTGCTTCCTTAATTAAGAAAAAAAAAATATTTTCAGCTGCTCTTCACTGATTTTAATACAAGGTGCAAAGCTTCGGAATCCTGAAAAATATCAGACTCAAAGGAATGTTCCAAAGCCTGAGGGAATTATAATGTCATCAAGAGATTCCAAAAGCATTGTTTCAAAACTAAATTGTGAACTTACTTAATCTGATACTGAAGAGAAATCTAACTATATGATTAAACAGAGTAGTGACTTAGCTAAGGGAATTCCTGCAGATTGTCGGTTCCTGTGTAGCAAAATATTAATATACACGATTTTTGCAGTACTCAACACTTTCTCATTTAGGAAAAAATGTAAAACTTTATGTATTGCTGAAATAAGAATGAGTAGGTATTTTTATATCCTTGGTAAAATCACTTCAATGCTGACAATTTACAGGTTGAACAATAGCCTACGGATACCTCCTGAGTGACAGAAATATTTCCAGCAGAAATTACACTTTTCACGATCACAGAAACAGAATCATAGAATTGTTTCAGTTGGAAGAGACCTTGAATGTTTCCAGGGATGATGCATCTTCCCCCTCTCTAGGCAACGTGTTCCAGTGTTTTACCATTAAGTTATGGTGTGCAGTGCTCCAGTATATGCTTTGGTTCCTGTTAACAGGCTAAGAGCAGAAGTCTTTCCCCGCATCCAGCTTTGCAGGCTGAAGGCTCCAGCTTTTCTCCACTGTGCACCAGTGGGCTGGATGAGCCCTTACTGCCTTGCTGGCAGAAAGGACTGCACATATGCTTTGGATTGAGCTGGCTGGGTGAGCAGGTTAGCTCATCCCTGCCTGCCCATGCTCTGTGCACACTCAGCCATTCATGTCTGCATTGCTCCTAGGAACGTTTCCAGCAGCAGAGCTGCCTGGGCCAAGGCAGTGTGGGGTTAAAAGCACTTTTTTGGGGGGGTGATGTATGAGGCAGAAGAAAACAGCTCAATCAGCAAAGTTGAGTAAAGAACTGACATGGCATCAGCCTGTGTTTTAATTCAGAGAACCGCTAGAAAGCCAAGCCCCAGTGTAGTTTCCGAGGTTTCCTTAGTCTGATGTTTGGTGTCTGGGCAAAAAGCTTGGGTATTGCCAAAGTCTTGTTCATAAGTGGGAAAAAGCTCAGACATCCTGCTCATATCGAAAGAGGCAAATAATATTACAATAAAATATATGGTTATTATTAAAATAAAATAAGGAAATAATTAAAATAGTGTATTAAGGATAGATGCGAGATGGGAGTATGTCGTTTGCTTGCTTTTTGTGTGTGTGTGTGTGTGTGTGTGTGGCGTGCTTGTAGTTAGTTTTTGTACCGGGAGGGGGAAGTGTTTTCCCAGAAAAGGAAGGGACAGCATGAGCGGCAGCTTGACCTGCGCTTGGATGGCTGGCGCCGAGGCTGCTCTGCTAATGGGGAGCTGGAGGCACGCTGCCAGCCCAGAGTTTGTCACTTCATCTATAATTGAAACCATTGTTTCACACTGCCTAAAAAATGTGGGCTATGTCAGAGCCATGCCAATTCGTTTCAAATCATGGGGAAAGGGGCTTCATAACACTGAAAACAAGCTCCACATGATATATCTTTTTGAACGAGTCACCTGCATATGCTGTGAGACATATTGAATGTTATTCATTCAGGCTTGGAAGAAAGCTGTTCTTTTTTTTTTTTTTTTTTTCCCCCAAGGCTTTTTCACTATTTTTCATCTCTTATTTTGATAAATTAAACCATATGATCAACTGAATTAAAGGCTATTTTAAATAAATTATTTGAGATTATTCTAGCCACCACCTCTTGCTATATGAAGGAGAAACAGAGAAGAGCTCTCTGAATTCATTAAAACAAACCAAAAAAAGCTTTTAAACGTCTACAAAGATGATAGAAAATTACAAGTGTTCTAAGGGGATACTATCAAAGTAAATGGAGTCTTTTTTAGAATACAAATATTCCTTAAACCAAGACTGGTGTTGTATGTGAATAGAGAGAAGCATGCCAAAAACAGTACACTATACTTGTTAGTGCATAAAACACAAATGAAGACTTTTTTTTCTAGGGGTAGGAACAGATAAAGAGAAAGAACAATTATTTAATAGTGTTTTATAGCCACCTCTTGTTCAATACTGAATTTTTGCTCTGTTTGGAACAGTGCTTCTTATTTTCTCATAGATCTCATGCAGAGGAGCGATCAACACAGAGCTGTTAGTGCTTGTGTTGGGTTATCTACAAATGAGTCTAGCAAGCTGGCTGCAGTGTCTGAAGAAGTTAACACCCCAGCAATTGCTGTGCACCCCTGGCAGAGATCACTACTTCAACAGCAATGTCATCAACATGTCACTTCTGTTTGCCACTTGGTGTTGTCACAGTGCAAAATCTGACAACATCACTTAAAGCCATCTTCATCATCCATTAATAGAGATGTCAAACCATGAAATGGACTGGCAGACAAAAAACTGCTCTCTTTTTGGGGATCAGAAACTCATTCAGAGGGGTAGTGTCATGTACGTGTAAATTAAAATGCCACAACTGTTCTGGATGTGTAGAGTCCCAAATTAGCCAGCAATATGTTAAAAAAAGGCTTTGTCTTTTAGTATGTACGAGGTAGGAAGCTAACAGGGGAACAAATGAGTAAATATTGCTTTCTTCAAAACAATGGTAAGCAAAATCTTTTTTTTTTCAGCCCAGATTTAAATGCTGTCACCATCTGAGAGCTCAGATTGATGAAAAAAAATAACAACAACAGTATCTCAGGACATCTCTATAATTAGAGATTAGCTGATAGAGCAGAGATTGTATTATTTTATGTCAAAAGGTTGTGTAGTTTGAATTACAAAAACCTCACCCAAACCAGATGCTGTCTTTTGGAATAAAATCCTGTTCCAAGACCAAATTGAGTTTCCATTTTAATTTCTGTTATCATTCCTACAGAAGGGTGTATTTGGAGACTCCAAAACCTCCCATGTCTGACGACACTAGGGAATAGTGCTTTGTTCTCTCCTTCATTACCCACCCTTGTGTTCAAGTGCTTTTCTTCTCAACCTTCTTCCTCCCCTACCACCTTGCACTCCATCCAGTGTAGAAGTACTGGCATGAAAGTCGATAAACTGCCTTATTTGCCTAGTTTAAGTAGCTTACCCATTATTTCCAAGCCAGTCATGGGAAGTTGCACATGGTACTTTTATCTTTTAAACAATGATAAAGAAAAGCTTTACCTTTTTCCTAGGGTAGGAAAAGTCCTACCCTAGGTACTTAATTTTAAGGTGACATCCTGCCAGTCACTTTAGTTTGTTACTGACTGTGAGATACAATTAACAATGTGTGGACTGATGAAGGAGAAGCTAGATTAACACAAAAAATAGCCCCTCAGGAAAATTTAAATAATATTTTTATAAAGTGAATAACAGAGAATCTTTCTGCATTTTATTAGTATGTTACACTTTTCACCAGAGCACACATACAACCTTCATGATTTTTAAATCTTACGATGTTGTTCTGCTGCATTTTATACTTTCAGGGTTTCTTCCCGATTTCCTGAATAAATTGCTGGGGAATATATACCATATGATCCCATTCTGTCATAAAAGTTACAGCAGAAATGTTTCGCTGATATATGTTGGCAACATTTTTCAAATAATTTGGTAAGTGTACCTTGAAAGGGTTCATTTACCTGGATTCACCCTGAAAACAGCTTCACATGGGAATCTGAGAATGCTTGATTTTTTAACTCCTTATCTTCTGTCTGGGACATGGGACTTGCTAGTATAGTAGTCCTAGAATATTGCCACTCCAGATATAGGTATAAATATGGTCACAAATGGCAATGGTTGTCACCCACTAATGACTTTAATTACTAAGACCAGAGTTTTGATTTTGACCTTAGAATAAAATAAAAACATGAGTCGGCGGAAGCTGAAATCACAGCTTATGCTCTTGCAGCGTGGTAAAGACATTTATGGACTGATTCTGCCCAAAGGAGAGTCTCTTGTCTCCACCTACTCTGAACCTAACAAACTATACTGTTCTAACAAGAGGTGATGATCAGACAACACACTGCAGCTAGACACCTGCAATGGCCCAAAACTCAGGAGCTGAATGATTCCCTTTTTTGTCATTGATTCTACATGGTGAGCTAGACAAAAGAACTGGGATTTTTTGGCCTGTGTCTAAAGCTTTGCTTCACTATTTCTATATGTTTTGTTGTTGTCATTGTAATTATCTATTACACCGCTTTTGTTTGTAAACATTATACACCACTTAAACAATTATACTCCACTTTTGTTTGTAAATGTTAATATTCCATGGAAATCAAAGTCCTTGAAATGTTTCCAAATAGTATTATTGGTTACCTTTAAGTGACTCTTTTGTATTTGGCTAATTTATCATCAACATACTGATATCTTAAATATCTGTTTGTGAAAGTGTTTACCACATACAGTTTGTTTTGTCCAAAGCAGAGAATGTGTCATTTTAGTTGCCAAAAAAAAAAAAATTACTAGAATTTCTATCTCTGTGACACTAACACTACAGAAATCTGGCTTTTTTTCAAGAGCAAGGTGTCACACATCTGGCTGCTATTTGCAGTAAGCATGGTATCAACAGCTCCTTCCCTCACTCAGTAATATTTTTTTGGATTCTAACCTAATAATATTACTGTGCGTTCAGAAGAGAACTTGGATTAGTTGGACATTTCTTAGATAGAATTTCCTTGCAACATATCTCATATTTTGAGCATACTCTGACCTGGAACCCCTCTAATTCTATTCATGAGAGTGAGAGCTTTATAATGTCAGACTTTGTTATTAAAGAATGCGGGAAGGCATCTTCTAGACCACATGCCTATGTTTCTATACCACAAGTGCCTGGGGTTAGTTCTTTACTTTCACATCTGCAACTGGTATGAATTCTGAAGTGTGTTGTTGTTTTGCAGTTATGCTACTGAAAAATGATACCATTTTTGCAGATTCAGTTCCTGTAGATTGCAGTACTGAAGCTCATTCCTTCCTCCTTGTCATCCTCTTTTCGACCTTCCTTGTCAATTCAGGTAAAATACAGCTCTGCTCTGAAGAACTTAAAGTCTTGTTCAAACATACACATAAAAAACCATACAAAAGCCAATGGAAGAGGTAGGCAACTCATACTGATCATAAGCTTTTGAAAATGCAATTTTCTTTGAGGATAAATTCTAAGTGAGAGAGCAAAGACACTCAGCAATCCAGGCTTGGGATAATATGGAAGAAGAAAAGAAAGTGAGAATGCCAGAAAGATATTGGTAAAGAGAGTGGATATGATGACCCACCCTTAAGGAGAAGGAAGTGGGAGTAAGATGTAAGAAGGAGGTAGAGTCAGAGGCATGAAGACCTGAAGAACGAGCTTGGCCTCAATGAAGGAGAGAAAGAACCCTTGGTGGAATAAAAGAGAAGTTAAAGGCAGAGATAACCCATCTTAGCTTAAGCGTTCATCCTGCTTTGCACTAAAACAGAAGAAATCCATCATGCTGCAAATGTTTTTTTCTTTGGATCCCTTATAGCTCTGTGTGTGGGGACTTGGTTAATGAGGAAATGATCCCTAACCAGTGTTCAGTCCAAGTAACCTCTGACTGACACATGCTTAGGCAAGAGGAAAAGAAGGAATCAACTCTTGTAGTTCAAGCTACAAAAATACAATCAGGAAAAGCCCTGCTGAGGCTGCATAGCAGGAATTAATCCAAAAAGCTCCCCAAACCAAGGCAAACTATTTGGGTGAAATTTTTATATCAGAAGTTGTAGCTCTGTCAGCTGCTGTATCTCTTGTGTGCTTCAGCATAGGACACAATTTAGGAGAGGGGATCCTCTAGCTCAGGTGCTGCTCTCACGTGTTGGTTCTCATCAGCAAAGAATGAAGAAAAGAAAGAATGGAAAAAAAATTTAAAAACTATAGTGGAATTCAATTAAATATCTTAAAATACATAAGGTCTATAGCTAACAATTTTATTAAGACACATAAAAAACCCTAAATCAAAAACATAGGGAGATCCAGAGGGGAATTAGTAAACTGTGTGTGTCACATCTCCCAGCTCACTTCATTAATATGACCCTTTCTACTATATCTGTGTTTGGTTGTGCTTGTTCGTTTGTTTGTTTTTATACTGCAAAAACCATAAGTTCTCCATGCCCAAATGGAGGTTTGTGAAGTTCCCTGCTCTTTGTGGACCTGTGTTTCACCTCAGCCTGCTGCTCTCCAAGTGTCATTCTAGACTGTCTCTGGGTGGGAGTTTTGTGTCCCCCTCTCAGGCGGACTGTGACCGGAAACTGCCATCTTACACCAACTGATGACATTCTTTAAGAGCCAGCTTAAGACAAAACAGAAAAATCCAGCCACGTCCATGTGTAAATTCTAGCTAAGGCATATATCATTTATAAACTTTGCTATTGGGGCTCTCTGTTATACTTTATTTATATCAGCTTAAAGCCTGAAAGAATGTCGCTTTGGCTGCCTTTCAAAATCTGAAAACTGAGCATATGTGGATTCATTGAAAGGGAAATTAGTCATTCTTATTGCTTTAGAGAAACCAATCACTTTAAAATCCCAGCAACAGCAATATGCCTCCCCATGAAAAAAATGCCCCAGAGTATTTCTTGTTTTGATCATTGTCTTAATACAACTATCTAACTACTAAAGCACAGTTCATCTACTGAAGTATGGAAAGGCATTTGAAAGTTTGTTCAATCAAAACATCTGAACAGACTTGGAATCAGCAGGGTGTTTACATTTTTATCAGTTATCTCCAAGCACTCACTGCTAGTAGAAACCGTCTTTTTCCAGTCAGCCTTGCCTGTCATACAGTACTGGAAAAGCTCAGGAAGAGATCCACTGTCCTATAACACTGCAGTTAGTAGCAAACCTAAAGCTGTTTACTCTTGCTCTCATGTGCACATGGATCCACACATTATTTTCTTAGCTTCTCCAAGGTAAGCTGTTTCTCTAGGTGCAAGAAGTTCAGGCCCAGAACATCAAGTGTTATTGCCATGGCACAACTCACTCTCATAATGCAACCAAACTCCTTTCCAAGGGCTCCTCATATTCCTTCAGTTTGTGGAGGATCATAGAATCAGCCAGATTGGAAAAGACCTCTGAGATTATCAAGTCCAACCCTTGATCCACTACCACCACAGTCACTAGACCATGGCACCGAGTGCCACATTCAGTCTCATCTTAAAAACGTCCAGAGGTGGTGAATCCAGCACCTCCCTGGGCAGCCCATTCCAATGTCTGATTACCCTCTCTGTAAAGAATTTCTTCCTAATATCTAACCTAAACCTCCC
>JAWWLV010000100.1:40935717-40976606 GCA_035041135.1 Platyrinchus mystaceus
TCAGTTTTTAACTAACTTTTGCCCCAAGTTGTCATTCTTTTGTGCATAGGAAGAAAGTTTTTCATCTGTGTAATATATTGATGATTTTCTATTTTTTGAGAGATCTTGTCTAACTCTCTAGGAAACTGATATCAGGAATATGAGCTTTGCCACCTCCACGAAAATCAACCAAATTTGACTTGTTTAAGCCATCAGAAAATTGCAGTTTGTTTCTGCTTAACACGGTGTGAAGTTTTGCAGTTAACATTTATAAGTGAATATTTTGCATTTAAGGAGAAGAGAGCCTAGAACAAAGCACAACTTGCTCTGTGGCAACTGCAGTGGGTGTTTTGGGTCTCACCTGAGTTTCAGTATCAAAGCTGAAAGTGGTAAGATGATTCTTCTAACAAGGTCTTTCTTATCTTTGTGTCTAAGTACACAGAGAGCAGCTGGCAGAAAACTGGCCTGTGAAAGTTGTGCATCAGGCCACACACCAAGGATGAGAACTCAAGCACAAAATGGGTAGGTCTGCCACTGTGAAACAGTATAAGGGGTAACCTTTTGTGCTACAACTCTTACAGCTTTCAACAGGTTTTGGCACCCAGTGTATGGCACAAACATACAGTACAATGACTTGCAGGGGGTGCTGTGTGGGACCACCACAGAGAGCTAAAGCCACAGAGAGCTGAAAGGCTGGCTAATTTTTGATGCAGAAGAATTAGAATTAGACACAACAGGACAGGCAGGCTGTGTGAAAGAAGTGATTGAGTCTAAATCTGGATCTGAGGTCTTCTGTTTGAAGAAAGGTATCTGTGGAGCAAAGCGTCAGAGGTTGGAGGTGGCTGATGTGCTCAGCAAGGACCCATCTGACAGAAACGGGAGAAGAGGGTGCAGTGGCTGAAATGCTGGGTGAGAAGGGAGCTTAATATGGATGGGTAAGCTAGCCAGGAGAGAGTAGGTATGGAGAGGAGAAGGGGAGAAACAAAAAAATCTGAATTTATAGCAATCCTAGTTAAACAAAACCAAAACAAAACAAAAAACTCAACATTGAACTCAATCTGGCCACATTTGTTAGGGATAACAGGAGGTGCTTCTACAAATACATCAATAGCAAAAGGAGGGGCAAGGAAAACCTTCACTCTTTGTTGGACATGGAGAGGGGAACGTAGTCACCAAAGATGAGGAAAAGGCTGAGGTATTTAACACCTTCTTTGCCTCAGTTTTCAACAGTAAGACAGGACAGGACAGCTGGCCTCTGGAGCTGGTAGACAGAGACAGGAAGCCGAATTCCCCCTGTAATCCAGAAGGAAACAGTTTGTGACCTTCTGAGCCACTTGGATCCTCACAAGTCTATGGGACCAGATGGGATCCACCCAAGCGTGATGAGGGAGCTGGTGGAAGAGCTCGCCAAGCCACTCTCCATCATTTACCAACAGTCCTGGCTCACTGGGGAGATCCCAGATGATTGGAAGTTGGTGAATGTCA
Source organism: Platyrinchus mystaceus (assembly GCA_035041135.1). Lineage (NCBI taxonomy): Eukaryota > Metazoa > Chordata > Aves > Passeriformes > Tyrannidae > Platyrinchus > Platyrinchus mystaceus. The sequence continues at coordinate 40,937,182 of JAWWLV010000100.1, forward strand.
CAGTGATCCACAAAAAGGGCTGGAAGGAGGACCTGGGAAACTACAAGCCTGTCAGCCTGACCTCAGTGCCTGTCAAGGTTATGGAGCAGATCATCCTAAGTACAATCACACAACACCTACAGGATGGACAAGGGATCAGACCCAGCCAGCATGGGCTTAGGAGGGGCAGGTCCTGTCTGACCAACCTGATCTCCTTTTAGGGTCAGGTGACATGCCTGGTGGATGAGGGGAAGGCTGTCTGGACTTCAGCAAAGCCTTTGACACCGTCTCCCACAGCATACTCCAGGAAAAGCTGGCAGCCCACAGCTTGGACAGGGGCACTCTGTGCTGGGTTAGAAACTGGCTGGAGGGCCAGGCCCAGAGAGTGGTGGTGAACGGGGCTGCATCCAGTTGACAGCTGGTCACTAGTAGTGTCCCCCAGGGATCAGTATTGGCTCCAGTTCTGTTTAATATCTTTATTGATGATCTGGATGAGGGGATCGAGTATAGCATTAGCAAATTTGCAGATGACACCAAGTTGGGGGGGAGTGTTGATCAGCTGGAAGGCAGGAGGGCTGGAGAGATGGTCTGATTCTAACAGGATGAGGTTCAACAAGGCCAAGTGCCGGGTCCTGCACTTTGGCCACAACAGCCCCCTGCAGCGCTACAGGCTGGGGACAGAGTGGCTGGAGAGCAGCCAGGCAGAAAGGGACCTGGGAGTTTGGATGGACAGGAAGCTGAACATAAGCCAGCAGTGTGCCCAGGTGGCCAAGAAGGCCAATGGCATCCTGGCCTGGATCAGAACAGTGTGGCCAGCAGGACCAGGGAAGTGATTCTTCCCCTGTACTCTATGCCGGTGAGGCCACACTCGGAGTACTGGTCTTACCAGCTAGGCCTTTTGTGTTATCTAACTGCCCAAGCCACAGTTCATATGGCCATTCAAAATCCCTTTCACACAATGGGCAGGGGGAAGGGAAAAAATCCTGCTTAGTTTTTTAAGAGCCAGCAAAACCATGACACAAGGTCTTAAGGACAAGGACATGGTCTTAAGCTGTGCCAGGGGAGGTTTAGGTTGAATATTAGGAAAAAATTTTTTACAGAGAGAGTAATCAGACATTGGAATGGGATGTGGCACTTAGTGCCATGGTCTAGTAACCATGGCAGTGTTGGATCAAAGGTTGGACTTGATGATCTCAGAGGTTGTTTCCAACCTGGTTGATTCCATGATTCCATAAAAAACCAATCAACCAACCAAAGAAACCAAAAAAAAACAACCAAAAAACCCCCACCACAGCCAGGAGCTAATACCGACTGAGTAGCAGGCAAGAACTCGGTAGACTTAAGAAACCGAGACCGAGTGCTTGTTGGATGCTGGAGAAGTCAAGGCATCAAGAGAAGTAGGTGGGGAGTATCCGGGTAACACAGGTAGCTTTGGGGCTGGCAGCAACATGCGATGAGAAGCCCGGGAAGGGGAGGGCTCTGTAGAAGAGCTCGTGAGGAGGGAGACAGGCAAATGGATTGCGCGGACAGACGCACCCGTCCGCTTTGCAGACGAGCGTGGCAATGCTTAGCCACTCCAGCCTGTGAGCGGCTGGGCAGGGCCCATTCACCCGTGCCTGTGCCCATGTTCCCGCCGGATGACTTCCAGAATAACTCTCCCGCCTCCGCCGCAGCCAAAGCCGGCTCCGCGACTGCGCCGCCCCGCCTCCTGCTGCTCCTGCTCCTCTTCCTCTCCCCCCGCCCCGCTCCCTCTGGGGAGGAACGAACCACTTCTACGGTTGAAGGGAGAGGGGCGAAGGAGTCTCTCTCTATTCCTTCCCCCAGCCCTCCATCAAGGCCGACGGACGGCTGCCCTTCCTGAATGCCCACGTTTGCCCCAGGCGCGGAGGCGGGAACCGAGCGGTCTGGTTTAGGGCGGGGCCGCGCTGTGTTCTCCCTGCCAGCGCGGAGCTCCCCCGCCGACGCGTTGCAGTGTGCCGGGCGGTGCCGCCCTCAGGCGGGAGGGGGAGCGCGACCGTGTTTCCCGCGGCGGGCCGGGAGGCAAGGCGGTGGGTAGCGGGAGCGACGCTGGTGAGGCGGCGGGAGGGAGGGAAGGAAGAAAGAAAGAAATAAAGAAAGGTTCGAGGAAGGGAAGGAGGGATGGATGGGTGGATGGAGGGAACGAGGAAGGGAAGGAAGGAGAGAGGGTAGGCGGACGGGCGGAGTGTCTCATCCGCCCCCCCGCTGCGCTCCCGCGCCATCGTGCCCGTGGGGGCGGATGGTCGGCGGGGCCCCGGGGGGATGCGGGATGGCGGGCGCTCCGGGCGGCTCGGCCTTGCCCGCGGGGCGCCTCGGGGTCTCCCGGCGGGGGCGAGGGGCGGGCGCGGCGCGGTCGCTCCGGCTGGGGCCGCTCGGCCTTGTTGACGTGCCCTCCCGCGTTGCCGTTGTGTCCGCCCCCCCGCCCCTGTTTGTTTATCCCGGCAGCGCGGGGCACCTCCGGCGGCCGGCAGAGCCTCGCCGCGTGCTGTGGTCGCGGAGCTCTTCCTTCCCTCGGCCCGCTCGCCTGGCGCCAACAGGGCGGCACGTCGGTGAGAAAACATGAGCCGAGATTTCAAACCCGGAGACCTGATCTTTGCCAAGATGAAAGGTTATCCGCATTGGCCGGCCAGGGTAAGACTCCCCGTCGTCATCCTCCTCCGTTCTGCGCGGGATGCCCTCACACACCTGTGCGGGGCAGGGCTTCCAGCCTCCCTCTTCTGAGGGACCGCACGGCCGTGCTCCCGAGGGTGGAAGCGGCTTCTCAGTCACACTGCAGGCCCCTAACAAGTACTACTGCGAACAAGTAGCCCTGTTGGAATGGGATGTGGCACTTAGTGCCATGGTCTAGTAACCATGGCAGTGTTGGATCAAGTAGTGATTAGTTGTCTCTTAACTCGGCATTCAGGAATGAAGACCTCTCTATGGTAGTGTATGCTGGAGCCGTGCAGGCCCCTAGCTGCACAAAAATACTGTTCCCAAATAACTGTTTTTCTTTGGTGAAAGGAAAATACGAAGTTCTGGCAGTGTTACTGCTAAGTCAGCTACTTCTACCGTGCTTCTACTTCTTCCTGTTAAATAGGCTAAGTTTATGTAGTAGCTTGTCCAGTCCCTTTTACACTCTCCCTGCTCACATGGAAGAGGCATGCCAGGTTCTGGGACTGATGTGGAAATGTAGCTAAAACAGTAAGATACTGACTTAGGAATTGTTTGGGGTTTTTAATATTTATTAAGCTTTTGGTAGTGCTTGTTTGGGCTTCAGCATGTTAATCAGGTCACCATAAGGGTGGGAAGTCTTTCTGTTGCTTTTGCTTAAGGAAGGGAGGTATGTGTGTGGAATTGAGATGTGCTTTTTGCCTGTAGCACATCTTATCTCTTTAAAAGAAGTAGTCATGTGAAAAGTGTTGCTGTAAACCAGAAGTGTTTTCATTTACAATTGTTGCTAATACTGGTTTTGATTCTGCTGTATTTTTTTAACATGCAGCTAAAAAGAGCTCTCAAGACCTACTTTACTTTTCTGTAAAGAAGCTTTTTTATTCCTGTTTAATGCTTAATGCTTTTACTTATTTCTTAACTGTTACTTGACTTGAATTATGGTCTGTGTTTTCCTTAGGTGGATGAAGTTCCTGATGGAGCAGTAAAACCTCCTATGAATAAAATGCCTATTTTCTTTTTTGGCACCCATGAGACGTAAGTCCTTTATATTTAGGGGTCATATTTTTTTCATTCTAAAATGCTGTGAAAAGAAGTTATCATCTTCTCTGTAATGTATTTTTATCTATTGTATTAATTAGCAGACCAGCTGTTCCTGAATTAATCTCTTTTGTCAAGACATGCTTCTCTCACATTTGCTTAAACTGTTCAAGTGAACAGTAGACCATAAGCAGACGGTGTCCACTTTGCTCATCAGAAGGAAAAAAATCATCAGAAGGAAAAAAATTATCGTGGTATGACTGATGGTTCTTTCCTTTTTCAGTAATGAGTTTTTAATTACAGTCCTGTATATCCTCAAAATGCTCAATGATATATTCTCAAAGAAAGTGAAATAAGGCTGAGAACAGTGAAGTATGCAAAATTTGAAAGACAGATAATTATGTATTGGGGTTGTTATTGTTGGTTTTTATTTCTGGAGAGGTTTTGGATTGTGGATATTGTTATTTTTTATGAGAGCTATAGGGAAAAATGAGGAAGTGCTGTTAGCTTTACACCTGTCAACCAGCAAAATACTGATCTCTGGGGACTTTCAGCAATGCTGGCATTTGCTTTGAGGGACTGCATGTCTTCCACTGCTGAATTTGATTGTTAATATGCTGGGATTTATGCAGTTCTGTCTTTTTGAAAGGTATTGTGTTACTTTGTAGCATGACTGGTTGTGCTGGTGTAGACCTGTAACATCAGGTTCAGTGCTCCATTTGATGAATTGTTTTTAAAAAAATCCCAAACTAAAACCTCTGCTGGTGTGCTTTTACTTTTTCTGGTTTTCTTAGTAAAACGACAGGTCAGAGGTAAAAGTTGTGTATACAAGTACTCCATTTCTTGGGCAAGACCTTGCTTTTTTCTCTTCATTTTATTAAATCTATTGAAATTGCCTTAATCTGGTAGTTTGCATTTATCTTTTAGTAAGCCGCTCTTAGACAAGATACATTGCCCTGTTGAATTAAAGAATAGTCATCCCTTACTCTTTTGACAGCACTTGTTACTTTGTTCTTGCTTTTAAGAAGTGATTTTTCTGATGAAAAATATTTCTATATGCTTGGCCCATGTGTGTGTTTTTTTAAGTGGTCTCATCTTTCAATAAATCTTTTGATGACTTTAAGTGTTTTTAGTTTGGTTGTGGGGTGGGTGTGTGTGTGGGGGGGTGTGCAGTTTTGTGGGTAAAGAGGAGTTCCTGGAATTTTATTCAAGGTTGCAAGGTTTGTCTTGTCCTTTTTTTTAATTACCATTTTAAACAATGTGGCAGGTTACCTTTTTTTCTTACATTTTTTTTGGCGACTGAAATGCAATACTGCTTTGATTCTGTTCCTGATATGTGTCATTCTGAGGCTTTGTGCAGTTGTAAGTTCAGGAATACAGGTTGAATATGAGTGAGACAGAGATAACTCCTTATCTAAAGCTTTAAAAATACCTTTGCAAATTTTGAGGAGCAGCATGGCCAATGTCAGATTTAGCTTAGGCTCCTGAGAGATGTGTGTTTGGAAGGTTTGGTGATTGGGGTTTTTTTTGTAGTTTACATGAGTAAATTTGAAATGTCTAGTCCTCACTCATTGATATTGTACAAAATAAAGTTTTACTGCGATTATTTTTTGTTAGTCTGTGAGTTCCAGTTTACTGCATTTCAGAGATCCATAAATAAAGGGAAACTTCTTGCCTTCATTTCATGCATACAGCAGTGTACATGGTGTTCCATGACCCAGCTGTCTCCTGGTGTTTGTTAAGCATGTTGCTTACCTAGTGCTTTGTAAAGTGGTAACAGGTGAAACTCCTGTGTTTCATTTTCTCACTTACTGCTTACAGCAGGTACCTGAAAGTAACAATAGGAAGGAGCACATCAGGTAAAACTGGAGAATGATATTCTATGGCATATAATTTTGTTTAGGTTTGTTATTGTAAATAGTGACTCAGTGATCCATCAGGAATTACGTTAACAACTTTCTGTGCTTTTTCATGAGAAATAAAGTAAATTTGGCAAACTTGTTCTCTACTGTGGTTCTCACAGTTAAGTCTTACGCACCTGTGCAAAGTTAGACACTGTGTACCTTCAGTATGTTAGTAGGCTGTACATATACAGTCTGTCTTACTGTAAGTAGTGGCAACTCTGAAAATGCACAAAATTAGTTTAATCATGCTAAAAAGTGGATAGTTACAACAAGAAGAAGGAACTGTGGGGAAAAAGGAAAACAAGACTGGCTTGGGAGTAACTCTTACTTTTAGAAATAATATTAATTCAGTTTTGCAGATTATTGCAAACAAGTATTATCTTGTACTTTTTTCTTTGTTTCCTCATAAGTTTTGTCAAAAAAACCCCAACTGTTTTACTCCCTGGGGAGAGTAATAAAATAAACAGTATTTTAATAAAAGCTCCATTTGAATATGTTGTGCCAGTAAACACATCAGTGCAAATTTTATTTGGTCACAGACAGACAGAAGGTCACACTGAACTCTAGTTTCTGGAGCCTGTGTATTAGAGTAATCTCTCTTCATTCAATTTTCTTGTTTCTTTTTCTTTTTTGGTACATGGCGATTTAACTACAGCAGCCCGGTAAGCCTCATGACCTTTTCACAGTAGCTGGTTTCAGATGTTTTTCAATGCCTGATCAATATGGGTAGAGGCTTACAGACTTTGGAAAAATGCTTCTCTTTGGAGGACGGGGAAAAAGGAAGGCAGTGTTTTTCCTATTTTTTTCCCTCCCAGTTGCTCTTTGTCTCCCTCCCCATCTTTTTTGGTCTGGATAAATAGGCTTTGCAGGTGCACATTTCCCACACTGCCTGAATTGTGTCTCTCTTTTGCCAAGAGGTAGCTGATTTGCAGTCTAATCTGACAGTGACTTACTTAATACCTTGTGCACATAGATGAGTGCTTACAGTTGAAGTGAAAATGCTTAAGCTTTCTATGAGATGTTCTTTTCTCCTTTGTTTAGTAGGGTGTACGTCTTAAGTAGCTCCTTTTTATAAGGATGATGAAGGAAATAGTGGAGTGGAGCTTAGAAGTACTTAATTAACTCTTCCATGAGCTAGTACTTCAGAAAGCAAATAGCTTTGTCTGATGGCAAATGTATGAGATCCAACTATTTGAAAAGTTGCAGATATGTTTATGCAAAGAGTGAAATTCAGAAGGTACCACCAAAGTGTGGTACCTTTTCTGTTAGCAGCATATGGATTGCTGTGGTGAAATCCTTACATTGAAAGGTCATGAAAGTAGAGCAGGAATTAAATAGTCTTTGATGTTCTTCAGCATGAACCAGAAAATTGGTTCTCTGTAACATGGTGCCTTGTTTTCTGAAGTCTAACTCTGAGAAGCTAGTGGTGGATACTGTGACTTTATCATCTGAGAAAAGCTAATAGGTAAAAGCCTTCGTTAGCTTACAGTAGGGATAGCGCTATGCAGGAGTCTCTCTTTGAAAGATACCCAGGGAGCATCAAGACCTCTACTACAGGAGTATATTACATAAAATAGTTTTCATGTTTCCTTCATCAAGAAGATGGCTGGAGGAGAAACTTAAAATAAGAAACATCTTATTTAAGTTTCATAAATCAAGTTATGCGGTCCTGTCACACACTGGAAAACTACTGAATTAATGCTGAATTGTATAGCATTCTTGAAAAGATGGGGGCAGTCAGTGTATTCAGGTAGGGTTTTTTCATGTCCAACAAATGTTCTTAAGTTTTAAAATTTAACTTATTTTTAATTTAATAATTTTGAAATGTTGGAGCCATTTCATATCCTTTAGTTTGTGTTCTTGCTTTTCATTGCCCAGATTCAAAGATTCTTTATTCCTCACACTTAAGCCTAATTTTTTTTCTCCTAAGGAAGCAATTGCTCTTTTTGTTTGTTTGTAAGCTAAATGCTTTTTAATTGATCTGGTTCACAGTAGGTGGTTGACCTGTCAGCTGCAATCTTAAGATGCGGCATTGACCATTTCTTGTTCAGACACAACATTCTGGGAAAGAGGGAAGTCTATATATGTGTGGTGGCAGTAAGAGAAACCTTGGGCTGTTGAAGGTGAAAGTTTAAAAAACTAAAGATGCTTATGTAGCAGAATAGTTGTTACAGTAATAATGAATTTAATACCTTAATAACATTTGGTCAATACTTCTTTTAAAAGACTAACCATTGAAAATGTGAATTTTGTTCTTTCTCTCCTTAAGGGCATTTTTGGGACCAAAGGACATATTCCCTTACTCAGAAAATAAAGATAAATATGGCAAACCAAATAAAAGAAAGGGTTTTAATGAAGGGTTGTGGGAAATTGACAATAATCCCAAAGTGAAATTCTCTCATCAGCAGGTAAGTTATGCAGAGGCTGCAAATCTCTGTTGCTTTTGTGGGAGGGGGAGAAAGACAATAAGTGCTTTTCTGCTGTAGGGTTATAAATTATTACTCTTATTTAACTGCAGATTAGACAAATTTTCATAAATTAAAATTTTTAATTGGTGCCTAGTATTGATAGCATAGTAGACATGGGGGTTGTTCATATGGAGATATCTGCTTAGCATAGTAAGCTCGTGAGAGATCATGTTGACAGTTTTGGAGCACAAGGCTAAAAGTTTAACACTTTTTACAGTGCACATCAAGTTTTACTTTTAACTGTGTACATATACGTACTTACAACTACATGTATTCCTGAGATATTTACTTTTGGAACTGTGCGTTTTTTGGAATCTTGGTCACTTTACTTTTCTCTGTATTCTAAAACCAAGTACCTTTCTCCACAAGTATCTTTGTAAGATTTCAGTACATCCTTTCTTAGTGTGCAGTATTTTCATTCTAGCAGTTGGAAGCAATGTGTTGTATGTTTTTTTGCCCCCTGTCACATGACTTGGTTCAATTTTTGTCCATCAGTAGTTCCTCATTTCTAAGCTGTTGGTAAGTCTTCCAGGCTTAGACTGGAGCTATGCAATGCTACCCATAAAAATACCCAAATCTGATGACAAAAAAATTGCCTTGCTAGTTTTGTCTTTGCCTACCCTCTCTGAACATTCTGTAAGCTCTTAGGTTTGTTATGCACTCTGGATGTACACTGACCCTGATCACATACTGGGTCTTCTAGACAATGCTGCAGTAATAAGAAAAAGGATTATCTTTTATTTGCTGCTCTTACACATGCCAGGTTGCCATTCGAGCACCACTTAATTGCTGCTTCATAAGATATCCCAAGTTACTGTGTTTCTAGTTGGAAGGAGAACATGCATAAAGATTAAGGAGTTTTTGAAGTATTGTTGAGAGCTCATGTATTCAAGATGTACACTTCTGCTTCAGGATATAGAGAGATGATAATCCCCTCATGACAGTGACAAGGACTGTAATAATAAGGGACAGATTCTTTGTGCTGCCATAAGATACAAATTGATATTTCGCACTGTCCTCATTGTGACAATTAAAAAATGCCCTGTGGGTGGCTGAGACAGTTATGAACTGTATGTTACCAGTCATTCTAACTAGATGAAAATCTGGGTATAAGTATTCTCAACAGTAACAACTTTGTCTAATACTTTGTTTCGCTACAGGAATCAGTCACTTCCATAGAGCAGTGCTTCCAGTAGCATCTCAGACATTCTTAAATATGTGTCCAATTAGAAGTACCATGCTGCCAAGAGATACATGCAGACTGTTTTCTTAGTATAGCAGCTTTTCTGTGGGGTAGTCCTTTTATCTTTTGAGTTCCATTCAGGTTCTTCAGCTTCAGCAGTAATACTTTTCACGGGGTGTTTTTTTTTTTGTCAGGTTCTGTGTAGAGCCATTGGGTTATTCTTTGCAATTTTTACTTAAAAAAAAATCTTTTTGTTCCACAGGTCTTATTTAAAATCTTTTCCTATAAGTGAGCCTTAAAATTACTGGTAAAATAAACTTTTCTAAGTAGGGACGGAGTCCCATATCCAGTTGTGGTCTACTCAGTACAAGAGAAACATGGACATACCGGACAGAGAAGCCCATGAAGGGCCATGAAGATGATGGACTGAAGCATCTCTGCTGTGAGGCTCAGAGAGCTGGAACTGTTCAGCCCTGATGAACTTAAAAGTGGGAATGTCATCAACATACACAAATATATTTCTGTATGCGAGGGTGCAAAGAGAGAGAGTCAGACACTTTTTAGTGGTTTCCAGGACCAGAGGCGCCTGGAGAAAGCCATCCTCAATGTAATTGAATAAAAAGGAGTATTTTAGGCTTTATCTCCTCTGTTTCTGTGGTTTTAACTTTAATTCTTTAATTACCTTGCTCTAATAATTTCTACTTACATTTTAGGAATGGGTAGAATTGATAGCACATTTAAAAATGCAGTTCTTTCCAGTAGCATCAGAAGCTGTATTTGACCAAAACAAACTTTTTAAATTTCTTCCCTTTCAGGTATATTATACATAAGAAAATCCCTATATTGCAGTATTAGTAATGTGAAAATAAGTTGTTACAGCATTAGAGCTTAAAAGTTTAATAAAGAAGTTGCAATTTAAATTGAAAACAATGGAAATTAATGAAATAAGATATATTTAATATTCTTGTAATCCTAATAAAAGGTTTCTTTGGCATGATTCTTCAGTAATGTATGTGGGAGAACACACCTCAGTTGAGGAAAGGATTTAGATCTCATTTTTGATGTTGTTTTTTTTTTTTTTATATTGAAGCCCCATCCAGCCATTAACGCTCCTATCAATGAAACTGTTGAAGAAAGCAGTCAGGAGCCTGCTGAGGGGAGTGAAGAAAAAGCAGGAGCCAAAAAAAAAAAGTGTTCTGTCCCAAAAGTAAGTGACTGAATTTCTGCTTTGTTCTGCCAGAAAAATTTTTAAGTCAAAACTATATTGCCAAGTTTTCACCTAAATGCTTTAAACTAACAGTGGTTTACTGTGATAACTGTCTTGCGTTTGTTTCTTTTCAGATATGCTTACAGTAATATTTTTATCTTTCTGTATTCCTTTTACAGTGCTGTATGTGTTTTTGAAAATTAATTTACTTGCTAGCCTTTATTTCTAAATCATAATAAACTAAATTCATACAGTACTTTCTGGGCTGGAGAAGTTGGAACTGATTACCAAAAATTAGCCTAAAGTTTCTGTTTTTGAACTTTTTGAAGAATTTTTGATACCATAGACAGGTGTGACTGTCACTTACAATTATGATCCCTTTTGTTGAAAAGCCAAACAGATCATTAGGGTCTGTCATAGCTGAAAGGGTACTTCAGTGTATTTGCCAGAACAGATTATAAGAATCAATTTGAATTTGGTCATACTCTTAATGAACTAATTAGAATATAGAGGATTTCATAGCTGTATCAGTTCAACTCTTGAGTCATAAAAGTATCTGTGAGTAATCAATATACAGTAGTTTATACAGACAGAGTTCAGCTTCTTCACTTTGTAAATGTATGCATACCTTAGAATCCTTCCAAAACAAGATTTAATTCTTTTTAAATATACTGTACTCATACTAAAAAGAAAAATGCTTTTCTGCCTGAAACATCATTGCTTCAGCTTATTGGTGCTGTATGTAGTTTGTACTGTAAGAGGTGAAGCTTCCTAGCTTACTGTACAGTTAGTAATACTAGTGTAGTACACTGCTTTGAACTTTCTCTATTCTTGAATGTTTTGTTTATGTCCATATGGGCATATTTTTTGTATGGCATGGAAGAGATGTTGTGTTTTGTCAACTCTTCTCAGTGTTTTTAGGAAGAATAGAATCCTAAAGTGACAAAAATTGTGATGCAGGTGGGATTAGTACATTTATGGTATCTTACTTATTTCTAACTAATTTCTGGAAATTACTACTCCACAGAATAAGTAGTGACATTAAATTCAGTAACAGTCTATTTTGAATAGTCTTGCCTTTATTCTGACTGTTTTCATTTTGATTATTTACACAGATTTTAATGTAGTTTTTCTGTAGGTGTTGCTGGCCATCCTTTTAGTATTGATTCGCAGCTGCAACTGAGGAATTTGCAGTGTGTCAAACACATAGCGGGTGTTCCTTATCTGGGGTTAGTGTCCAGTAGCTGTAATAGCTTGTTTATTCAAGAGTAAAAAAGTCCTTTGATTGGAGGAAATACTGATAAGATGATATTAAGAGTTGTTTTGATGAGTTGGAGACTGCAGAATTATTCATGGATTATTTCTCTCAACTTGTTACTGTCTAGAGTTCTTTATTTACTACTTCCATATTCAGGGGATTTGGGTTCTATCTGCTATACCTTAGGAGCACTCTTCAACACATCATTTGCTGACAGTGTTAGTAAACGGATGCTGCTCTTGCCCATGCACACTGCTGATAAAACCATTTGTTCTTAGCATTTGCTACTGCATGGGAGAAACTTCTTTTAAACTGGGCTGATTAATCAGTTTGCTTCACTGTGAATTTATGCCTCAAACAGTGTGTGCAAGTGGGGATGCCAGTGACAAGCTTCATGTTTCTCATGAAAAGTGCTTTTAGGCTGTTCAGTGCTGGCAGTGTGGAAGAGAAACAGGAAGACATAAGAGCAGTTTAAACATGAAGATGGAACATGAAAGATCCTGAACGGGTTCTTTTACCTAGATTTCTGTAATTAGTCCCAATCAGCTTAAAGCAAAATACAGAGCAAAGTTCTTCTCTTTTTATAGTAATAAAGCTATAAAATTCTTTTAACCAGTCCTTGTACTCTGGTTTTCTCTGGTTTTAGAGAACCAATAATTCTTCTATCTTAAAATTGTGTTCTGTAAAAAGACTCAGTGATATTACATGTGTTCAGGTAATTAGGAATGTTGTGTGATAGTTGCTTTGTTTAATATTGAGATTTTAAAAACTAGCTACTTTAAAAAGGCGTTGCAAAAGAAGTGCTTGCAAGTGGGACAGGGCACTAGTATTCAAGTTGAAAGAAATAAAAATCTTAAAAACATGCAGATACATAGGCTGCAAGGAAATGTTCATTATTTTCAAGTAAATTATTACAAACACATGATTTTTCAAGTCTTAACTGCTTACCTAAAACAAAATCTAGTATTTTTAAGATTTAAAGACCGCAACAAAACAGGAAAAAAGGCATAAATTACAATCTACAAATGATAAAACAACTTGTTTGTGTTCTGTTTACTACTTGTCCTGGTTTTGGCTGGGATAGAGTTAGTTTTCTTCTTAGTAGCTGGTGCAGTACTGTATTTTTGATTTAGTATGACAATAATATTGATAACACACTGCTTTAGTTTTTTGCTGAGCAGGTTCACAATAACGTGGAGGGTATGGGCGCAACAGGTGGGCTGAACTGGACAAAGGGTTATTCCACACAGAATGACAGAATGGTTGGAAGGGACCACAGCGGGTCATCTGGTCCCACCACCTGCTCAAACAGGGTCATCCTAGAGCACATGGCACAGAATTGCATTTAGGTGGTTCTTAATTCAGTGAGGGAGACTTCACAACCTCTCTGGGCCATCTGTTCCAGTGCGTGGTCACCCTCAAAGTAAAGAAGTTCTTCCTCGTATACAGATGGAGCTTCCTGTGCATCAGTTTCTGCCCATTTCCTCATGTCTTATTGCTTGGCACCACCTGGAATAGCCCGGCTCCATCCTCTTGACACCCTCCCTTCAGATACTTATAGACATTGATGAGGTCCCCTCTCAGTCATCTCTTCTCAAGGCTGAACAGGCCCAACACCCTCAGCCTTTTCTCATAAGAGAGATGCTGCAGCAGGAAGTGGTCCAGTACAGTTAGGCTTTGAGTGGGTACTTAAATCTTGTAGGTACACTACCTTCTTAAACTATTTAAATGAAGAACAGCCTGTTAGTAATTAGCATGTTTTCTTTTCACTATAAAATACTTCCTAATGCGTTTTTTTTACCCTGTGTTGACTCCCTTTGCAGTTATCCCCTAAAGGGGATAATAACTTACCTACAGATGCTGAAACAGAAGAAAAGGAGACGGATACTTCAAAGGAAGATGATCCACCTTCGGACAAAAACATTAAAGAAGTATGTTAGAGCTTTTTCTATGTACCAGTGAAGATTTTAATATGTTGATTGATGTAAATCTATTACTGAGTATTCAGACACTATAGTTATTACTACTGTGACAGTCTCAGGAGCTGTTTAATTATATAAAACTTTCTGTGTGTTCACTCATGTTTAAACCTCTCACTGAAGCTCCCAGGAACTGAAGTTTTCATCAGAGAGAAAACTTAGTCTGACTTTTCTTTGAGTTCAGTTAAAACTGGTGGAACAGCATGGGTTCTATCACTTACTCTGTATTGCAAATGTACCTTTTTTGAGGACTAGATAAAGACTTCAGACAGACTAAAACATCGCTAACATACCTTTATTTAGAACAGAATATTATTTAGTACTTAGTTTATTTTTTTATCTTTCAGGAAAAAGTCCTAAGTACCAGATAATCATAGAATGGTTTGAGTTGGAAGGGGCTTTAAAGATCATCTGGTTCCGATCGCCCTGCCATCAGCAGGGACACCTTCCACTAGGTTGTTCAAAGTCCCATCCAACCTGGCCTTGAGCATTTCCAGGGATGGTGCATCCATAGCTTCTTTGGGCAACCTGTTCCAGTGCCTCACCACCCTCACAGTAAAGAATTTCTTCCTAATGTCTAATCTAAACGTACCCTTATTCAGTTTAAAGCCATAATCAGGATTTTAGTAATTTAAAAGCAGGAAGTGTCTTCATATACATTACAAGAGTCTTGTTTAAACTGTGTGCCAGAGGCTTCAGTTGTGAAAAATACTTAGAATATTTAAATATATATCTTTGTTTTGTTAAGACTCTTTGCACTATTTTTAATCTTCACAGGATGTGATGAAAGCAAACGATGCATCTCTTCCTAAAGTTGCTAGAAGAGGAAGAAAAAGAAAGGTAACAATGCATTTAATTAGTTACTGGAATTTTTCGGGTGTGATAATACTGGATGTTATTTTCTTTAATGACAGATTATGCGTAAGTTGAAGTGTTTGACACCCTTCTCCCCTCTTTCAAATGTCAGAAAGTTTTGTGGAAATGAAAGTTTTCCCAGAGTGTGTTTTACAAGTCTTAATTCTGTTTGAACTTAATGTGGAATATGGAGTTCCCATCTTTCCCAAACAACCTATTACAAGTAAGAAAAGATAAGATATAAACTGTTGCTAGGCTGCTAATAAAACAGTCTGTGTTTTAACATTTTCATCACACTGAACCAATATTGGAAATACTCCTCTTTTTCACGAATTTGTGATTTTATGGTGTCTTCAATTTGGGAAAATCTGTGACTGGTATGTTTGTCACAGGTAAGTAGCATGCTGTACCTATCCTCGTCGTCGTCCTGCATACGAGACACTAAATTCTTGTCTGTTTTTTTCCAGTTGAGATTTTTCTCAATTCTTTTAAGTGATCTTAAAAATACTTACAAGTAATCTCCTTGCTTTATTGTACCAGGACAGGTTTATTCAGAGGATGAATGTGCTGGTTGAATTTATATGAAACACATCTTACCAGGTAGTGATGATATGGAGAGGGTCAAATTAGTAATACTTAAATATAATCTGTTACTGAATTTTGAAACTTTTTCATGTGTACAACCAATAGGATAATAATTTATTTCTAGAAGTTTAAAACTGTTGTTTGAGAAAGTAATTGAGATACTGGGGCCATGTATTTTTTTCACTTGTGAAATTCATTCTTTAAATTAGTCTGAAAAACAAGCTGAAGCTGAGGAAGCAGCAGGAGCAGCAGCAGCTCCTGTGCCAGTGTCTCCAAAAGTAAGCCCCAAAAGAGGAAGACCAGCAGGTAACTTCAGAAGAATTATCTAATTTTTTTCACTGAAATATCTGTGTAGAATTAATCAGTCTCCTTCCCCTAAAGTACTACCGAGTTTTTTTTCATGGTTAAGGCAGGCTTTGCTAATATATTGTAATGAGAAAACACCTCATCTCAAACTGATGAATTTAGGACATAAATGGATTTAAACTGTTAGCATTAATGCTCAGTCTTTGAAATTAAAGACTGGTTGGTTTTGAATACAGTTGTTACCTTTAGAAAAGCCTTCTTCATAAAATACTGCTAAAGTGTGTGATAAGAGCTCTTACTGCATTTTTGCTTCATGAAGGTATATATACATTAAAGGTCTATAAGGTACTTTTTAGAATGTCCATAAAACACAAGAGAACTGGGGGAACAAAGAACCTGTAGGTGGAGCTCTAAGGACAAGAAAAACAAGCTAAGAGCTGGAGAGACTTGTTTGGAGAGATATTTAAGGCAGTCTGTAGGTTGATAGGTTGTATTCTTTATAATTTGTCTAATTTTTAAAAATGTATAACTAGAACCATTTGGTGGCACTGTAGTGCCTGCTTCTTTCCAACTAGCAATGATCTACTGTAAGTTTTATGGTAAGCTTGCAGATTATCTTGATCATTAACTACTACAAGAGAAAACAGTTCTTGCAGCAGTTAAGTATGTTTTATGAGCATCTAGCCAGGGGAACAAGTAATTTAGTCATCTGTATCTGCTGATAATGTAAAAATAGTGCAACCACAGTTAAATAGACTTAATTACTTTTGCCTTGGAAGTTGTTAGGAAATTAAGCATTAATTCATGCCCCCTGCCATTTCATTACATGTACCAAATATGCTTCTTTAATATTTGTGGGTTTATCTTTTCCATTTTTTGCTGGTTTTTAAGAACTGCTGTCTCTAAGAGCAGGAAAGGATTTGTGAGATGCATTTGCCTCCAGTATAAAACACCTTTTTGAAAAGAGTACTATGAAGCCTTTTCTGGTGTTGATATGGTGCCCGCATCTCTTGTTTAACAGTGCTCCATGCTAAGACCAACAAGAGTTTAAACACTGAGTGCGAAGTTTCCTGACCATGTGTTCACTGTGGTACTGGAAAAGCATTTGAAGTATCTAAGTGCCAAGAAGACAGACATGCTGTTTGTCTTACTCCTAAGATTGTGCTGAATCTGAGGAAATGCAGGGTTTTGATCTGCACTGTAGGGTGGTGGTAGAACTTCTTGACAGTGGTTTATTACCATGAAGAGTGATAGAAGCCCCATGATATATCTAAAAATATGGATAACAAACTGTATTAATGTGGGCACTAAGTGAATTCGTTCTCTAATTTCAGACTTTCTCTTTGTCTGATTTAAGACTTGTTTCTATTAGTTATGCAATGTGTGAAACAAATGTAACTGCATGGATTGTAAAAAGCATAAGAATTAGTAGCTGGAACCTGTGGCTAAAAACACTGAAGTTTTTAATATACCAGTCAGCTAAAAAACTACCAACATTTTAGCTTATTTGATTTAAGGCTAGCTTATGTCTGTTGAGTAAGAATCTTTCCACATAGACAAGGAGTTGGTGGCGGCTGTGGACTAACCTGTTATTTCTGTATAACTACTAGCTTCTGAAGTAAAAGTTCCAAAACCAAGAGGGAGACCTAAGTTGGTGAAACCGTCATGTCTTTCAGAGGGTGACCTGTGAGTTATGTTTTTTTCCTTAATATAAAGTTTCTTCATTGTAAACAGTGCTGTTCCTTATGTTAAGACTTCATAGTTAGTAGCGAGTTCCCAACAGTTTTTAACCCATTAATGTTCAGTATGAGTTACTATTTGTGTTGCTGTAGTTGTAATACAGAGTAACTCAAGGTACTACATTTCTGAAACAAGAGACAGAAAATCTTGAATTTCCTAATTTGTAAATTCTGTGCAAAATTCCTGCTGAGTGAAGAGGAAAACTATTTACTAAGAGAATATACAAGATCACACAGAATTGAAATAGTGATATTTTTTTTTTTTTTGCATTTTTTGTTTCAGAAATCTCTTCTGATAGAATTCCAACCCTATTAGTTACCTAAATTTTGGGTTTGCTGTCTTCTGTTCTTATGCCAAGTCCTTAGTGCTTCTGCTAACTCGAGGAAAAGCTGAGCATTGGTTTAGTTTTCTATAAATTAGCAAATGCACAGTTTTGGTATATGTGCACCTTAAATAAGGGTACTTTATAAACCTAGTTTACAGTGTATGCACTCTTGGTCCTGCAGACCCATATATATATATATATGTGAAGAACTTGCTGAGCATGTGTCATGGGTTGGCTATTGGGCCAATTTTTTTTTTTTCACCCCCCTCCCCCAGTTGCTATGAGTTGAGAGAAGGCTTATGCAGACAAAAGAGATTTGATGTGGGGGAAATAATATTAGGACTTATTACTTAACAAAATAAAAATTAACTACATATATACAATTCTAACTAGATAAAAATATTATACATTTACAGTAGTACCCCTCTCCCCTTCGGATCAGTTCAGGAGGAGAAAAACAGTCTCTTTTTCTACTTCCAAAGCTACAGGTTTTCTAAAACAATTCTGCAGGATTTGAAAGTTTTTCTTCTGTTATCTCTAGGATGACAGCTCCGATTCATCGCAGCTGGAACTGTCTCTCTCCCTCCCTTCTGTGTCGACCTTAGGGCTGGGTCTACCCCCTCCTGGGTTAAGACTCAGGCTTCGTGGGGGTCCTCCATGGATTGCACAGGGGACACTTGACTGTGCCATGGTCTTCTCACAGAGACACAGGAAATAATGACTTTTGAGTCCATTCCTGTTTTCCTGTGAGGTCCCAAATTCAGCTGCATTAGCATGGATCCCGTACTGGGATCACAAGTCCTACCCGAGCCAACTTGCTCCAGCGTAGGTTCTCTGTGAGCTACAGGAGAGTCTCTTCACTTTATAATTTTCCACAGACGGCAGGGATTTAGTTTTCAGTCTTTTTCCCTGCTGAAGGCTTCTCTCTTCTCCAGCTACCAGCTTCGACCTTGGAAGGTTCTGTTATCTCTCTGCCTGGAATTTCTTCTTGCAGTAATCTTGTCCAGGCAGTTTTTATTAAAGCTTTTCCCCCACTTTGTTACATTTTTCAGCCAGAGGGGCTTCAATGCCACAACCTGCCCCTGGCCCATGGCCAGGGAAGGAGGGAGGCCTGGCCCCACTTGGGGCCTGCTACCTCTCCTAGATGGCACCTAATTCGCTTGCCATCTCGTGGCTCTTATCATTTCTGCCTCACAGCAGAAATTTTCTTAAAAATGTAATTGGCAGAGGCATTACTAAAACTTTTGATTGGGGGTTTTGCTCCGGAAATCCACCTGGCAAAACTATTGTCAGCCCCGGGGGGGGCTGACTGGGAAATCCACGACAGCATGAACTTCTTAGGTTTGGATCTATGCACTTAGATTAAAGTTAGCTTCATTGGAGCCTCCATACTATTATTTACTTGTGTGGAGTTTTTTCCCCACAAGTAGTGGGCTTTAATTTTAGAAGAAGACAAAGTATTTTTTCAAAAGTCATTAAATGAACTGAAAGTTAATTAATTTCACAATTTTTAATATTCAAAAAACAGCTTCCTGAGTTAAAATGTCATTTTTAAAGTCACTGTAGGTAATGGACATGGTGCCTAAATACTGTTCATGTTTTAGTGTTAATGAGGAGGAGAAAGCAAAGAAAAAAGGACCAGAAGAAAAGCCCAAAAAACAAGGGAAAAAAGATGAGGAGAGTCAGAAGGAAGAGGAGAAATCAAAGAAGGAATTTGATAAAAAGGAAGGAAAGAAAGAGGCTGAACCAAAAAGGAAAAATGTTGCAAAAGTGGGTTCTACATCAACTTCTGATTCTGAAGATGAAGAAGAACAAGAAGGGGACAAGGTATAATTTTGCTTTTCTGACAAATTTATTATAAAGGAAAGTAGTATCACTGAAGATCTTTCTTCAGGTTAAAGCTAGATCTTATAAAGTTTGGAGTCCTGTGACCTGGCTTACAGATGTATAGAACAGAAGTTTCAAAACTTAATTTTCTCAAATGATTCTTGCAGGAACTTCTAGTATTTTCTAAGAAAAGCATCTTTTCTAAGACACTTCTCTTTTTAAGAAAGGCTTTTTTTTTTTTTTAATCTGTATTCCTTGGAACACAGATGTTGTTTTCCTTGGGTGCGTCTGAAGAACATTTGGCTTGAAATCACATTTTTGAAAGGTACAAAGCTGTCCCTAGCCAACAGTTTGTAATGTCTTCATTTTTCTGATGCTTAGCATTGCCTTCCAATGAAAAGGAAAAATGGAGAGAAAGGACTAATGAAATTATATTTAGTTTCACAGAAAGCCACCTTTTATCGGGTTGCTCCATGGAGTTGTTTCAAAGATACTTAGTGTAGGTAGGTTTATCTGTTTACAGAAACAGTAATTTAATAATCTTGCTTTTCTCTTTCCAACCATTAAATGCCAAATAAAAACAGAAGAAAAAAGGAGGAAGAAGCTTTCAGGCAGCTCACAGAAGGGGCATTGTAAGAGGCCAACATGAGAGAGAAGTAACGGAGAGAAAGCGTAAACAAGAGGAACAGATAGAATCTGAATCGTGAGTGTATTTTAACATGTGATGGCCACAAGTTGTAGGAATACTTCGAACCTAACAGGAGGAGACAATAGTTGAAAAATTCCAAACTTATTTGCCCTGTGTTCTGTTTTTCTTCTCTTGCCTTCTTGTTTTTCTATTTTTTCTTTTTAAGAGGAGAGTAAAAAGTTCCTTTAAACCAGTATGTTCTTTTGTGGGAGGATGGGATGAATTGAACTTAGAAATTAAGTGATGTGAGTCTTTCAGTGTCTTGGAATCCCTAGCAGAGGGATTCTGGTGGGTTCTTCTTGGGAACTGGTGGGTTCTTCTTAGAACTAGCCTAGGAATAACTATGTGCAAAGGGATCAGTGTGAAAAACTGTTCAGGACAGCCATGTATTTTTCTTATAGTTTTTAGGTACATTAGATTGACAGCTGGTAGGACCTGTTAATACATGGTTATGGATTTTTGATAGGGTGTGGAATGCATAGGGTTATCTGGACAACATTTCCTTCTGTGTCTGGCAGCTGGAGTACACACTGTCAGACAGAACAAATTAAAAAAATAAGAATTATTCTACTCTAGCACTGCAAAGCCAGTTGAGGGATACCAAGAGCAGTCTGCATTTGGAAAATAATTTATCACAAATCAAGCATAAGAATGGAGAGAAGATCCTGCCAGAAACTGGGGATGGGAGGGGGAAACAATAGAAAGAAATCTGACTCATTTTCAAGAGCTATTCTGCAAATAAATGAAGAAGCTGCCACCACAAGAGCATGATGTTCCTGTCCTCACAGTTGGTGGGAGGGCAGAAGAAAGGGAGAACAAGGCAAAATCTGGAGAAAAAAGAAGAGAATAATGGTCCCCTTTACCTGTAACAACAAAATCCTACCTTTTTCACATTCATTAAAAAGAATCTAGTTTGTGTGGGTCTTTTTTTTTTTTTTTAATTTTCCAGCCCCTTTCTTTTCTTCTTCCTGTCACTCCTCTGGAAACCTAACATAATTATTCTACTTGCCTGTAGCAAACTTAAGTGTTTCCAACTTCAGAGATATTAAATTGTCCTTAGAAGCTTAGTAGCTCTTAATATATCAGTACTTAACTCTGACACATGCTGATTGATTTCTGCAATCAAACTAAAGTCATATATTGATTTAGTTATAATAATCAAATTTCTACTTTTAAATAGCTGTCATATTTTATTCATTTGAGGGTAGATAGAATTTTGTTTCAGTAAGATAAAGGAGAAGTAGTTCCTGAATGCATAATGAATTTAATTATAGCTGATGACTAATACCACAAAACTCAGTATTGAATAAAAATAATATAGACTGATACGTGTTTTGATTACTTTGCTTGTCAGCATAGTATCAATTTTCTGGTCTTTGTAGCTACTTCGTTAGTATTTATTTAGTTAAAGTGCTTTACACCATACAGTTTATCTGTGCTGTTAAGATTGTGCTGCTAGTTCAGGCAGACTAGTTTTACGTACTTTAAAAGTGTTGATTCTGTAACTGGATAGACTGTGAAAGAAATCTGGACAATCCAAACTTGTTCATAATCCTACAGAAACGTGGAAGATAAGACATGCAGGCCTACATATTACTGTGACAGAAGGTAAATTAGTCACAGGACATTTAGTTATGACATGCTGGAATATGCAAATTCTAAAGTGAGGCTTTTACCCTCAGTAAGACAAGACTGAGGAATTGCTAAACAGGAGTTCATGATCTTCTCTGAGTAAAGAGTTGAAAAGCGTGTTTGAAAGATTTCTGCCTGTGTCCATCCTGTAATTGAGAGGGAGACAAATTTTGTTTTGTTTATCATGAGCCCCAGCGTTATTTTCTGTGATACAATTGGAGAAAGATCCAGGAGATTTCAATGCATTTGCAGTAAATCTTTTTTCCTCATTACTACTTCCTTCAAGAATATTGAAATTATTACTGATATATTTATAGTCAGTTGTAAGATATGTTTACTGTTACATTTAATTATTTGAGAAAATCAGTCATATGGGAACTGATTATGATTAATTGATCTCTCCGTAATTCCCCATGGAAATGTTAAATAGTTTTACTTTTTGTCATCCTCATAAAAAAAAAGTTAGTTCTGTACAATGCCATTTTACTGATTTATACATGCAACCCCCCAAAAATACGGTTTGGAAATGTGACTTGTTTTTAAAATCCTTGAATTTGCTGCTTCTAGGGAAAAGCAGCTGTGAGTAGGAGGATTTATCAGAAGTATCTTATCTAATTAATTTTTTTTGTTACTTTGTTTCAGTCTTTGAAAACCAGGGTTTCTCTCTTTGTGGTCTTGCATGTCAATGTTTTACTGAGATAATACTTCAAAATATTG
Organism: Platyrinchus mystaceus; assembly: GCA_035041135.1. Taxonomy (NCBI): domain Eukaryota; kingdom Metazoa; phylum Chordata; class Aves; order Passeriformes; family Tyrannidae; genus Platyrinchus; species Platyrinchus mystaceus. The sequence goes on from JAWWLV010000100.1 coordinate 40,959,543, forward strand.
CATCTCATCCAAAAACTAAGAAAAAAGTATGAAAAGCAGGGTGTACAACATTGGAAAAACACTTTAACATTTTTCATAGGCAGAGTAAAGAAGAAGGCAAGAAAGCAGAAGTTAAGAAGATTGAGAAGAAGAGAGGTTAGTTTAAAGAAGCTGAACAGTACTTTTTGGTCATCTTATATTTTTAACAGAATTTTTCCTGCATAAGATAATTTACTGAGGGTGGCTCTGTGGGCTGGGATGTCTGATCCATGATGCTTCCTTCAGGTCTGTGAAACAGTGCGTTCTTGCCTATGTTCTTTATTTCTGCAGTGCATTAGGTCAGGTCTTGGCTATTCTGACTTTAGTGTAATTTGGTTTTTTAAGCCTTGGTCTCTTATGTTTGTGAACAAGAAACAAAAGCTTTTACTCTGAACTGAATCACTTCAGTTATTCCCATCATTTTTTCTTTTCTGTTTTCTTATAACACTGTACTCTGAGGGACCTCTTGAAAGTATTTAGATACTACCTCTTACTGAGCAGGAGGCTTAGATTCAGATTACTGTGATCTTGTCTACTAACCCACACTTGCAGACTGACCTTCACAGGGATAAGTAATTCCTTTTCCCATACTCCCGTTTTTGAGGGCAATCCAAACCACTGGCTGTAATTTGTAGTATAGTACAAATCCAGTGGCATAGACTCCAGCCAACACAGTATCACAGCAGGGGGGAAATAAAAACCATGCAAATTCATCCAAGATGAATTGGCTTTGAAAGAGACTCTGTTTGCATGAAGTGTTGTTCAGAGTACATATCAAATCCAAACAGGCATTCAGCATGTGAATTAGAGTAGGTCACGTTTGTTCATCTTTCACACCTACTGAAGCATGTGTATACTGGGAACATTTATTTGGGTGGATTTGGACTTGAATCATGGCCAGTTTACTGAGAACAAATCATCGATATCCAGGTGTCCTGGCTTAAGTCTTCCAGCTTTGTAACTCTTAGTATTTATTAAAACTTCCTGTTAAGCTACCCCACAATTCGAGTGTGACAGCTGTATATTGAAATAGAAAATTCTTTCAGTTTTAAGTCCTAAGGAGAAAACTACGTGGGATGCTAATAATGTTCAGTTTTAAAAAACCTGTGTACTTTATTTCTGATAGTATGCCCTGTGGTGTATTTATTGTGCACCTTCATGTAGGATGCCTGCCCATATTCTTCTGCTTTCTGTGTGAAGTTTATATTTGTAGAATTGTTCCTGCAAAACCAAACCTGATAATACTATCAAATATTCATACACACTATTTTTAATCTTCAGAAACATCAATGGATTCTAGGCTTCAAAGGATACATGCAGAAATAAAGAATTCCCTGAAAATTGATAATCTGGTAAGTATATTTTTTTTAAAACTGATTTATATGTCAAATTCCAGTAAGAAGTAGTTGTGTGCTTGTTTTTAAATAATATTCTGAAAATGAGAAGAATTCTTTCAGTTTGAAAGATAACTGCTGCTTAAATGTGGCAGTGAAAGATGAGTGTCAGCAAATTAAATTGGGGGTTTTTTTGAAAATACTTGATAATAAATTATTTACTGTAAACATTCAGATGGAATGATGTAAAATGAAGCATCTGGTGCCAGATCAGCGTGCTTAGCTATGTGGAAACATCAGAAGAACATTGAGTGTAGTAGTGGCAGACTTCCTGATACAAAGGGTTGGGGGCACCAGTCTATTGACTCCACTCAGTGTCAAGTGGAATCTACTGCTTGTTGGAGGTTCAGATTTGGAGTGGTGTGGAGCAGGATGGCAGTCAGATATAAACAGATGTCAGCAGAGTAAAGTAAACAGAACTGACTCTATAACCAACAGCATTCCTCTGTCTAACAGGACTGAATGGGCATGACCACATCAGTGCAGAAATGAGGAAGTGCTGATAGCACAGCATTATGAGGAAAGCTCTCAACTTTTCTGGAATGTCAGCACAGCTGTTTTTCTCTTAGAGGTGGCTTTACACTAATGCATATAGCAGGGGGAACAACCCAGGGGAACTGGATATCTGCAGTTGCAGGGCTGTGGTTTCACTGATATCAGAGGTTCAGTGAGAAGTTCTTTAGGAAAGATGGGTGCTGGGAAGACAAGATGAAAGATAACTTTGTGAGACATCAGTGGAAACGTGTGTAGCTCTGCACTGGGACAGTTGATAAGCCAACTGAGAGCTTATGGGTCAGGATTAGTGGGCAGACCAGTATGAGTAATATCCTGAGGATGTCAACTGCAGATCACCTGATCAGGGAGAAGTAGAGAATGAAGTCATCTTTAAATAATTGGAAGACACAGCTGATTCTAGTTGGAGGCTTGAAACATCCTAGTATCTGCTGAAGGAACATGGGGATTACACAGCAATGCAGGAAGCTTCTGCAGTGTGATAATTTCCTAATATAGGTCATGAAGAGGCTAACAAGGCAAGACACCTTGCTGAACCTGATTTTTCTAGACAGCAAAGAACTGTGAGGCATATGAAGGTCAGGGGCAACCTTGACTGCAGTGACTGTGATGGTGGAGTAGAAGGGAACAGGGCAAAAAGAATCACAGCCCTGAACTCAGGAGATCTCTACAGAGACCTGCTTAGAAGAATCTTTTGAGAGACCGTGATGGAGAGAAGATGGGACCAGGAGGTCTGGCTCACTTTTAGGGATGACCTCCTTCTCAAGGTTGATTCATCTTCACAAGCAGAAAGAATAACCAAATGTGGCAGGAAGGCTGCATAGATGAACAGAGAGCTCCTGACTATAGTAAGGACACAAAAAAGGAAGCATACAAGAAGTGGAAGCAGTGACAAGTGAACAGGGAGGAATATTCAAGCACTGTCCAAGCATGGAGGGATGTGCTTAGGAAAATGAAAACCCACCTGGAGTTGAATCTCGAGAGAGAAATAAAGGACAACAAAGCTTCAAGTACATCACCAGTAAAAGGAAGACTAGGAAAATGTGGGCCTGCTGCTGAATAGGGTTGGGATCCTAGTGAAAAAGAAGGCTAAGGTCATCAGTGTCATCTTCACCTCAGTTTGCTAGTACAATTCCATTCAGGAATCCTAGGTCCCTGAGACCAGTGAAAAGATCAAGAATGGGAAAGCCTTGATGCTCAGAGAACAAGGATCAGTTTAAGAACACCTAAAGTGAGAGCTGATGCAGAATAAACTGAAGAGTGCAGTGAGAGCTTGATGGTGTCATTGTGCATCCACACCATTTTATTTTTGAAAAGTCGTGATGAGCAGGAGGTTCCTGAGGACTGAAGAAAGCAAATGTCACCCTCATCTTGCAGAAGGAGAGTCTAGGAAAACTGCAGACCAGTCAGTCCCATGCTGATCCCCTGTAAGGTGATGAAACACATCCTCCTGGAAACTGTTTCCAATAATGTAAAGTGCAGTAAGGTGTCTGGGAGTTGTCAGCATGGGTTAATGAAGATGAAATCATGCTTAACCAAACTGATATCCTTCTATGGAATGACTGGCTTGGTGAGTGAAGCAGAACAGTGGACATGGTTTATATCAAGTTTAAAAAGGCTTTTGACACTGTCATAAGAGCCTCAAACACAGAGTGATGCAGTCTGGACTGAAAAGAGTGGATAGGAAGGTGGACTGAAAACTGGCTGAACAGCAGGGCACAGAAGACTGACTGGTAGCAGAGAGTCCAGCTACAGACCAGTCACCAGTAGTCAGTACTATTAAAACATCTCATTAATGACTGGGATGATGGGACAGACCACACCTATAGCAAATTTGAAAACTAATATGGAACTGAAATCAAGGATTTGATGGGAGTGCTGCCATCCAGAGAGATTTGGACAGGCTGGAGAAATGGGCCTTCAGGAACTTCATTTCCAGTTCTGTGCCTGTGTGCAACAACCCCATGCACCAGCATAGGCCAGGCACTGAGTGGCTGGAAAGCACTTTGTAGGAAAATGACCTTACATGTTAGTGGACACCAAGCTTAGCATGAGCCACCAATCTGCTTTTATGGCTAAAATGGCAACCAGCATACTAGGCTGCATTAGACTTGCCTGAACATGGAAGGAGGTGGTGGGTGCCCTCTTTTTGGCACTGATGGATGCTGTTTTGGGCTCTCAGGAACAGTAGAGATACGGACTCCACAAAGATGGATTAAGGGCTTGCAGCATGTGTCATGGAAGGGGAGGTGAAGAGAGCTGGGAGTGTTCGGTCTGGAGAAAATGTGAAGATAAGTGTGAGTGAAGAAGTATGGCAGCATGAGGAACAGCAAGCTGCTCCAACTTGGGAATACAGAGTTGGTTTGGGTTTTGGAAGCAAGGTTCTGGTAGTGAGGGCAGGGGGCTGTCTTGTGCTGGACAGCTCCAGCCTGCTACAGTGGATGAACCACTGCAGGACATGGCTGAGTCCCTCAGCCAGGATGGAGATGCATCTATGGAAACTTCCTTAAACAGAGGGCAAAACACACTGGGCAGAGAAGAGGAGGAGGAGGAGGGGAGGAAAGACTGAGAAACAGCAGAGGAAGCACCAAGGTCAAAAAAGAAGGGAGGAGGTGCTCTGTGTTCTTGGAGTAGGTATTCTCCTTGCTGCCTGTGGAAGAGACAACACTGCTGCCTGTGGAGAGCCTATGCTGGAGATTGTTCTGAAGTAATGCAGATCGTGGGGAGAGCCCAATCTGAAGCAGAGGAGAATGTGTGAGGGAAGGAGTTGCAGAGAGAATCTGTGATGTACTGACCTCCTGCCACTGTGCACTGCTTGGGCTGGGGAGGGGAGTCTGGAGTGAGGTTGAGCATGGGAGAGGGAGGGAAAGAAAAGTGTTGGTTTAGTTTGTCTTGGTTTCTCGCAACCCACATCTATTTTATTTGGTGATTAAATTAATTTTCCTAAGTAGAGTCTGGTTTGCCCCTTACAGTAACTGGTAAGCAATATCCTTGTCTTTATCTTGACCATGAGCTCCTGTTTGCAGTGGCTGTTGTGGACATCTGGCTGCTAGCCAAGGCTAACACCACAGTGTTAGTATGGAACGTTCATTTCCAGTGTTGCCTGTTCTTAAATTATTTTATTAAGTCTGTGCCAATACTTAGTCTCAAAAAATAGTTCACCTTAAATAAAGTTTAGAAAACTTTTACTTCAGCATTTTTTCATGGTTTGGCCTAAATCATTCTGTTCTGAGCCAAATAGTAAATTCCCTTAAAATAATAAGTAAAAACAAACAAATTAAAGCCATCAGAAAACTCAACAAACAAAAGTATGCCCAGAAAACATTTGAAACCCCACCAAACTCTAATACAGAGATGTAGTGGAGCAACTGTCTTGGACTGCTGGGAACAACATTGATTGTAGAGCTACAGCAAGGATACTACGTTGATCATAATTGTATTTATCATGCAAACATGATAATAAGAATTCTGCTGATATAGTCCTGATATGTTTGTTTATGGGTTTTTTTAATACTGGTTTCCTTTGAGAACAAGAACTACAACTTGATACAGAAGATTATTGTGACTTGTACCAGCAATTACTCTTTTTGAGTTCTAAATAGTAATTAAAATAAGCAAGACTAGCAGAAGGAAAATGAGAACTAAGTATTACAGAAAGAAGACATTAGTATACTAGTTCTTAGAAATGCATCAGAAGCTCACATAATTCCTTCTGGATAGCACAGTGTGTGGTTCATCAAACTTTTAACTGAAAAATCTACAAAAACACAGTTCTCTATATTAACTACAGTCCACTTAATGTACTTTGCTACCTTCCCAGTGGCAAATCACTTGCATGGTAAAGACTGACTAGACAGAAGAGCTTCAAGCATAGAAGTACTAGAATTATGAAAGCAGCATAAAACTTGTTTGTATTTTGAAAGTATAAAATTCTTTTTAAATGTTACAAATTACTCACATACCATCTGCCTTTTATGGAAGTAGCTGAAAGGCAACTGGTGTTAAATTTTTGTTTGCAAGTTTGACTATATAAATCGGTCTAAAATTAAGTACATAGATTAAGGATGTTATAGGAAGGTGTCATTGAGCATGGAAATTAATTTAGTATGGCTAATTAAAGATTACTAACATGTCCGTTAAGTCTTCAAACTAATTTCTTGTTTATATACAGGATGTGAATAGGTGTATTGAGGCTCTTGATGAGCTTGCATCCCTTCAAGTCACAATGCAACAAGCTCAGAAACATACAGAGATGATTCTAACTCTTAAGAAGGTGAGATTTGCAATGTTAATTAAAGTAACCTATATGTTTTTTTTAATTGTTATCAGCTTTTTTTACTACTGGGATACTGTGTCTAGTTTGGGTCCCTACAGTTCAAGAATGATGCAGACAGGCTGGAGAGGGCCCAAAGGAAGGCCATCAAGATGACCAAAAGGCTGGAGAACCTGCCTTTTAAGGAAAGACTGAAGGGTTTAGTTCTTTCCTTCCTGAAAGGAGGACCTCATCACAGTATTCCAGCACCTTAAAGGGCAGCTGCAAAGAGAGTGTCAAGGGTCTCTCTTTATAAGGAGACATGGTGTAATGGGTACAAGTTGCACTGGGAAAGGTTTTATCTTGATATAAAAAAACATACATTTTTTTACAGTGAGAACAGTTGTTCACTAGATCAGCCTCCCAGGGATGTGGGGGAGTCCCCATTGCTGGAGGTTTTGAAGATGCAGTTGAACAGGGCGTTCAATTAATCTGATCCAGGCTCTCTTTCCCATGAAGGGTTGGACCAGGAAATTCCTCAAGATCCCTCCTCCCCTGGCAGTTCTTAGTTTCTGTGATACTTCAGAGAATAGGAAAGTGTATCATCTCATTTAAGGTTAAATGAAGAATTTCGTCTAGCACATAATGAAATTACATAGACTTTTAAATACCTAAGTGGAGCTCATTGTTTTATTACTTTGATTTCAGATACGGAAATTCAAAGTTAGCCAAGTTATCATGGAGAAATCTACAATGCTATATAACAAGTTCAAGACCATGTTTCTTGTTGGGGAAGGAGATTCTGTTCTTTCCCAAGTACTAAATAAATCACTTGCTGAGCAGAAGCAGCACGAAGAAGCTAACAAAACCAAAGAACAGTGGAAGAAAGGAGCAAACAAAAAGGTGGAAAAGGAAAAGGACCAAACAGGTAAGTCATGTGGTTTTAGTTTCTTGTCATATAAAAGACTTAGTCTCCATTAATTTCTGAGAGAGCTTCAAAACATCCTTGATGTAGGAATTCTACCCATCTATGAAAACCTTCACATATCTGAATCAGTCAAGGAAAAAACTACTATAACTAAGTTTCACATTCAAGGGTGTAATGTTTTCCATGGCCATGTTATCTCTTATTAACTGAAGGAAAAGACTTTTGTGGAAATTGAGTTTAACATTTTTTACTTCTTTAAATTTTCTAACTTGATTACATTACAGGATTAAAAAAAAAAAAAATTAGACATGAGGTAGAATGACATGCTACCATTGTTGCAGTTTAACCCCAGCCAGAAACCAACCCCCACGCAGCCACTCGCTCAGTCACCCACCAGTGGGACTGGGGAGAGAATCAGAAGGGTAAGTGATAGAAGACTCATGGGTTGAGATAAAGACAGTTTTAATAGGGAAAGCAAACGCCACACGCACAAGCAAAGCAAAACAAGGAATTCATTCACTGTTTCCCATGGGTAGGCAGGTGCTCAGCCATCCCCAGGAGAGCAGGGCCCCGTCACACACAATGGTGATTTGGGAAGATAAACACGATCACTCCAAATGTCCCCCTGCTTCTTCCTTCTTCCCTTCAATTTATGTACTGAGCATGATGTCATATTGTCTGGAATATCCGTTTGGTCAGTTTGAGTCACCTGTCCCAGCTGTGTCTCCTCACAACCTCATATACACCCCCAGCCCCCTGGCCAGTGCGGCATTATGAAAAGCAGAAAATGCCTTGGCTCTGTGTAAGCTCTGCTCAGCAACAACAACAACATTTCTGTATTGTCAACCCTTTATTCAGCACAAATCCAAAATACAGTCCCATGCTAGCCACTGTGAAGAAAATTAGCCCTACCACAGCCAAGATCAGCACAGTGAGGCATCTTACACAGATCTTCAGGGTTTTTCTAGCTCACCTGGTTAGTAGGTGCTGAGGAAACTGAAGTAGTCCACATTCTCTACAAAATAAGTCCTCATAACTTCAAATGAGGATGTTTTCCTGTAAGTAGCCTAGGAAGAACTAACACTTTAGATTACTGGCTGGTTAAGTCAAGATCTGATTCTGCTTAGTGTAATTTAATGTGACACTTGATCTGAATGTGATACTGTATTCTGTGTTAGGTTTTCGTCTGTCTGGTTTTTTTTCTGGTGGAAAGAACAAACTCTCTAGAACACATGTATAAATCAGTTAATAATTAATTAATTTTAAACTGGTAATGAAGTTAAGTTGCTGTGTCCTTAAGACAATGCTTTTCTATTAATGAAAAAAACCAGATTTTTCTAGGAGAGATGGAACCAAGGGAACAAGCTGTACTCTGGACAAAAGTCATTGCTTTAATTGTGTATTACAGCCACTTTTAACTCTTGGTAATATTGACTTTTAAAGGTCTCTTTTATTATTGCAGTTAGTACTGCTGATAGATCAGAAAATATCTGTAGAGGCTTTGAAGTTCCAAAGTGAGAACCACATTATTACAAATAGGGTTGTTGGAATTACTGTTATTACAGCAAGACCTTCTTTTAAAGGAAATGAACCAGTTAAGAAAAATCACTTGAGTTTGTTTTCACTATAAAATAGAACTTTGTGGTACTAAATATGCTGCAACTGCTGTTGCATTCTGTACGAATGAGTAACCAGCTGCGTAGTGAGGAGGGTATTTAACCTCAGGAAGACAGGGTAAGGTTAAAACCCAAGATGCTCATATTAATGCCCCTTTCATCTTTTTTTATTAGTTATAGGCAAATCATGTACTGAATCATGTTTAGTATGAGATAAACATGTTCTATCCCTCAGCTTGAGGTCATCTCTGAAAAATATGGATATCAGCAGTTGCAAAGTAGTACATCTGTAATGAGACTTCTTTAGGACTGTTGATTACACTGTAATAGGTAAGCATTCTGGAACACTGTCGAAGTATCTCTCTAGGGGGAGCTGTAATTTGCTTTTCTCTGGATGAGTCTCTGGTAAGTAAATGGTGAATCATAATTAAGGTTTTTCCTGGTACCTTTAGATATCTATGGAAGCAATAAGTATCAAGGATCTTTATATGAAATTGCCTTATAAAGTTCAGGACAACACAATGTGCTCTTAGCTATCTATATTTTACCCTTTTTCCTTTGCTGGGAAGTGGACTCCACTGTGTCTATTTCTTATGTTGAGTCAAGACTATCTGTCAGTTTGAAATTGCAGCTTCACTCAGCCATGTCTTTCTGTTTGATCCATCCTGATATGTGTGAGATATATGTAAATAAAAACTGTTCAGGTTCTGCCTCATCAGTCACATCAGGAGCACTGAAATATGGGACTGAAAGTGAGAAGGTTAGATGAGACTGTTAAATAGAGCTACTCTTGTGATACAGGGAGAATCATGATTCTCCAGCTCCAAGATCTGTGTTGTCTGGTGTTTGTCAAATAGATCTTTCAACCATGTTTTTCTTTCCCCTTCACCATAACTTTTATTTTATTTGGTAGGTTGTGTTGACTCAAGTGAGTGCAAGGAACCAACTTGGCTTCTTATGCACTAATATTCTCTCTTGAATTGATGAAATTTTATTAGCAGCAAACTGTCTAGTGATTCTTTGATTAGACTGAACTAAAGTTTCTGTGAAGGTTATACAGTCATGGAAAGTTAAACTTGATGAGAGATGGCCAGTTCTGAATAGAATGAATGATAAGTAACTGGCTGTGAAATATTAACCTTGTCAGAATTGGTAAGACCAAGCTTTTTGATTTGAGTTGCAGGGACCTAAACCAGTGACATTCAAGTAGCTCATGCCTTGACTGCATGTGAGCAAGTTAAGAGAGTAAACACTTGTTCTGTTTCTCTTGCTCTACCTTCATTTAGTGCCTGAAAGTACCCTCTGCTTGCGTCTCTGAAATCTCCCATTGTGTCTTTACCTCTTCTACTGAATGAAAAATATTAACTGAATAGTCTGTTTGGAAGCCGATAGAAGTTTGCTAAAAGTTAGCAAATAGTGAAGCCACGTGACTAAAAATAGGGAAGTCTTTACCAGCTTTGTCTTTCAACATTGATATCTCATCCATGCTTGTGTTCAGTGTCCTGGAAAATACAGATGTACATAGTACTTACTTGTTATGGTGTTGGAAGAATTAGGTCTAGGAAGATGTAACAAAGATCTTGACAACTTTATAGTCATAATAAATAGCATCCTAAAATTTGTTTTGATTTCAGTGGGCTTTTATGCAATTTCTGTGAAATGACTTGATGATACTGAAGTTTTTACAAAAACTAATGAGCTTGACAGTACTCTTTTCTTTCAATACTCAGAGGCATGTCTGCTGCAAGAAGAGTTAATTTGATTGAATAATCTTTCTTATGACTGGAGATGACAGTGTTTTCCCTTGTGTAGTATTTGTTTTGAGAAGAACGGCTAGGTATTTTCTCCACCTTCTCAGACTCCTTAATTGCCTTCACATTCTTCTCAGATCTCTCTTCTTACAGTTTGAAAAGGAAGATGTATACAGGTAAGGTGTTTATCTGTTTGTATTTGCCTTTCAGTTTAGAATTGCTTTGCAGTCAGTTTTATCTATTGAAGTTGACAAAAAATAGTGAAATATGCAATTTCCATAGAGATTTTCAGTGAAGAGTGTACATTGATGCAACTGTAGTCCTGACTGAGTATATGGTTTGTTTGTTATGTTGCCTTTTTTTTTTTTTTCTGGTACCATATGTGAATCTACATGACACTCCTTTGACCTCAGGAATGTCCAAGGAGGTGTGTGTGAGATGGACAGGAAAGGTGGTCAACTAAGAACAAAGCTTTTGCAGCAGTGAAGTTCTGTGGTAATATCCTATTCCTCTGCCTGTAAGCAGTGCTTTTTGTTCAAAGGCAACTGCAAGTCAAATAGCAGGAAGGTGCCAGTGTAAACGGTAAGAAAAGCTTGGTGTTTTAATCAACTTTATCGGAAACTGTACTCTTGCTTTTATGCAGCATGTTGGATATGAATCTGAACATGAATAACTATTGATATGTCTATAACTATTTGCATGTCATGTTGCTTTACTTGCTGAGTGTCTAACTGACCCTGCTTATTTCTACTTCTCAGTGAGGCAGAAGTGTCATTTAAAATAGTAGAAGCTCAACCACTTGTTTGGTGTGAGACTGACGTTAGTTTATTGAAGTGTGACTGCCTTGTCCCCTGTCTTTACAAGCAGGTTCAGAAAAACCTTCATTTTGTGGGCACCTCTAATATGTAGGTGGCCTGACCAACAACATCTGACATTGCTGACTGTAGTTCCTTCAGTTGAGGTTTTTCTCAGTCCTGCTCCAGTTTATACAGTGTGACTGTTTAAGAATTGTCTGCCTTGCATGCAGTGGAAGGCAAAGTAGGAATTGTCCACTTCTTAAAACATGTTGATTAGCTGCACTTAATTATAGCACTTGCTTTCATTGTCAATATCTCTTCTCTGTAAAAAATGGAGGGTAGATTTTTTAAGACTCAGTATTCCTGTATCTTCTAGAAATTTTTTGGTGACCAGCTGCATTGAAAGGCTTTCCAAACTGTCATGGAGCAACCTTCGTTCTTGTGGTTACTGACATCTTATTTTTGAGCTAAATGACACTGAAGTTTGTTTGGCTTTCTAAGTGTTCAGCAGTTCTTAATCAAACTTCTAGCAAAGCTGAGTTCTACCTTACCAGCTCCTGGTTTCTTCTTGGTGAGTGGGTGTGGTTTGGGAATTGGTGTTCTTTAGTGTCTTTTTTAATTTTTTTTTTTTTTTTTGTGGTTTGTTTTGTTTTGTTTTTTTTTTGTTAAAGCATGACTCCCAGCCAAGTCACCTGTATTAGTTATTGTCTCAAATGTGGCATGTTCTATTTATATGAGATTGAATAAGTCAGTCTTAATTACCAAGCCCAATCTTTGGCTTACGACTACAGAAGTTCTTCATCTGCAGTGGAAAGCATCTAACAAAACTCCTCCAAAACAGTCACCACTGTCTGTCCACTCTCTGGAAAAACACAGATATTTTAAGCAAATAATCTTGAAACAATTTTTAAAAAGCAGATGGAATATGTTTGCAGTTCAAACCGATAAGTTTGAAATAATACGTAAGCACAAAAATATGTGCATTTTTTCCTTTAGAGAAATGAATTTCACTTTTTATTTTTATGTGGAAATTGGTTGTTCTGTGTAGAACAGAACTTGTGCATTTCCATTCTGTTCTTGCTGCCTCAAGGCTATTTCTGTCTTTGGCAAGGGGAAATAATTTTCCTGTTTTGTAAGAGCTTCATCATCTCCTTCCCCTTTGAACTTAGTGTTTTTCATGTGTTTCTGTTCCTAGGCTATTAATTGTTAATACTGAGATCTGGTGTCAAAGTGTCAAATAAATGTGTAGATGACAGAGATGAAGAGTTAGCACTATCTTTTTTCCTTGGTCTACTCCCCCAAGTTGTTTCTCTGCCAAGACAACATCGAAATGATGTTTCTCTCATGATTGGGGTTTCTTTTTGACAATAAACATTAAGATGTAGTTTAATTTTTTCTGTAGTTCTGCTTTTTTCTGTAAGAAATTACTATGTCAAATCTAATGAAGTCATAGCTAAAAACTTGGGATTTTAGGCTCTTTATATTGCAAAGTATTTTCAGTTCTGCATAAATATTAAGAAGTGTAAAGCATCTATACATTTTGAAATGAAATTTAAATGCTATTTGGCTCATTAAAATACTAACTCTTTACATCAATACTTTATGAATGAGCTCAAGACATGTGACACATTAGATTCTGGGTTCTGCTGTAATGCTGGGAATTGATTTCTCTCTTAACATCTGGAAAAATATGCAGTCCTAGGTAGCGTTTTCTCATTCCACTGCCCATTTAAGCAGCAGTTGAAATCTGTCCTTGTGTGACAGTCATCCAATTGTTAGCACGCAGGAAAGATGTCCATAACAGATTATGTTTCATAAATTCTCAGAACTACTTTTTTTAGTTCATGCAGGTACTATCTGAAGTGTGTAGATGCATGTACATTTGTTACCCTGTTTCTGTTACTGCAGATGAAAAAAAAATAATTCATAGCTGAATGTATTTATTTTAAACTGAATAGTATTACAAGCTAAACTTTCACAGCTTTAGACCAATGAGCTCGCACTCTTGTTCATCTCCATCATTCTTTTTTGTGAAGTAGTCATTTCTGATATTGAATGCTTCATTCAGAGTGTTGTCCACAAAAATCAGATTTGTTACCTGACAAGCCAATAATTACACAGCCAAGGGATACATTGATTACTTTTTTATTTCAGAGTTATACAAGGCTGCGTGCTCAGTGGCATTCCACCAATCAAGCATACCCCTCCTGGGCATGGACTTTCCGTGCTGTTATTTATACACAGAAGTTCAGTGTTAGCAACTGCCCAAGTACAGCCCCTCTATTATGATTGATTTGTAATTTCCATACAAGTTACATAATCCCAGCTAACTTCTACACATGCTCAGGGGAAGGGTCTTTATCTGGGCAGGGGTCTTTTTTACCTGTAAGTGTGATTTTTAGTATTGTAATGAAGGTAGGTCAGTTATAGGTTACATGGACCTTGAGTCTTTTGCCAAAATGGCAACATATGCATAGACATACATTGCATCCTTAAAGCTTGTTAATTCGAGGTTGTCCTTGAGTACGGGATGGTAATTACCACTTGTTCTACTGACATACAACAGTATCTCAATTTACTTCATCTTTAGAAGTTGTTAGCTCCGGAATGTCCTTGACTAAGCAATGCCAGCTGCTGTTTGTCTTCTTTCCTTCTGATTAGTCTTGGAAGTATACAACGATCAAACATCAAAGAACATCCTAACTTAAGATAATCCTGACATATTACACATTTTGCAAAAAGTGGACTGGTTTGGAGGGTAAGAGCAAGAAGGTATTGGTTAAAGCAACAAGATTAAATACATTTAATCTGTGAAAAAGATATTTTATAAGGAGAGTGTACTTTTTCTGGGAAATAACAGTGGTCAGAAACTACTCAAAAAGGAATCAGTACTTGCATTATTAGTTTGATTCTATGAAAGGGATTCTGACAGTAAATTTGGTAGCATAAAAGCATCTTCAGCTGAAAGTTGTAGCCTGGGAATTGAGTTGAACAGATGTTCCACAGAGTAATGTCAGAACTACAGATAATTGGTCCTTGTGTAACAAAATACATCAGTTCCATGAAACGTGGCTGGTGTCAAACCTAGCAGTCTTTGCTTAGCTAAACTGTAGGATTATGTTTTTCAGACTTGTAATTTGGAGACACAAAAAATGGTGTCCATGGTTATTCTCATTGGAGTCCTTCAGTGGTTAGCACTCTGCCTGAAAAATGTGAATTTGATGCAGGGGAAAAAAGATGTTATGAAAACTAATGTTTACAAGAAACAAAAATGTTTTGTCTAGTACTGATTTTGTTGCTGCGAGCTTGTTTATAGGAGCTAAAGGTAGTAAGTACTTCTGTTTTGCATCTGGTGAATCAAAAAGTATGAACTTTTAAGTAGTTCTCACAATGTCCTGTGTTCTAGCTCTTGCACTATTTTTATGGGATCTTTTCTATTTTCTTACATATTTATCAACATTCAAGGAAGCTGAACTCTAGGATAAAGTACAGAATTTTACTGTTTTCATCATCTGGGGTGTTGGACATTAAAAATTAATCTGCAAATGGTAGAAAATAGCAAGTTAAGGCTAACCTTAACAACATGAATTTGTTTTGAACTTCTTATCAAAATGGTCTTTTTGTCTTACTATTGTTGCTTTCCATACAACCTCCACTTGTGTGTATGATTTCCTTGAGTTTACATGGGCATCTCCTCATTTGAGATTGATTAACTCTATAATCCCAGTCACAGGGAGTGTATTCTGATTTGTATTTCACAAATTCTTTACAGCTGAACATTTTGTTAGCCTTGTGTGTGTTTTGAGAGTATTGACTAAAAATTGTGTTGAAAGGAAAGAAGCCTTGGAGGAATTCTGTTAGAAACAATTTAATTATGAACTTCTACTGACAACCACATTTTCTCTTGTTTACTCAGCTACTTTTTAAAGTAGCGTATATTCTATCAGGTACCTCTTAGTAATTAAATGGGTGTAGTAATTAAAAAATGGATTGTCAAGTCTGAAGTGTTAGGCTTTACATTGCCTTCAACCAGGAGAGGCTTTCAGTATTTTCAGATCACCTTTTTTTTCCCAACAATGTCAACTCTGCTCTAATTCTTAATTAAATTTAATTTTTATTTTGTTTTGCTTTGTTTGGTGATAGGTTTTTGGTCTTGTTTCTGTTTTGTTGGTGACACATTAATGAGTTTAGGGTAACTGAGGTCTTTCTGTTTCCTGTTACTTGCTGTGACAGTAGCTCTGGGTTATTCTAGCAATTCTTTAGTTAAAGTTTCAGTGTCCACTTAAGAAAATCTCAATATTTTTATAATGCACATGCAAAGTGCTTGAGCAGAGAACTGACAATGGACTTTGAGTCAGCTGTGCTTCCATATAGCTGCACTTCTAGGAGTTTTGCTAATTTTGTTGCTGTTTTTTCGTATTTTCCAGCCTTTGGTAGCAGTTCTCAGTTCAGTCAAGTCAACTAAGGGGAGAGATAGCATATGTTGTTTGGTATCTTTGAGTAATATTCTGAGGAGCATTCATATTGCTATAATGTCTAGTAAGTTTTAAATGCACAGTGATTTTAAACTGTCACTTCTGTGGGCTTGGAATTTAAAATTCTTACTCACCGTTTTCTTTGAATCATTTTTAATGTAGTCCTGGCTAAAACTGAGGAGAAATGAATATTCACATAGTTCCATAACAGAAAAGGAAACAAAGAGTGTATTTACTTCTATTTGTTATATATATATATATATATATATATATATATATATTTATATTCTGTGCCATTTGGTAATAAAATTAACAATTCAGTATTGACAAGGGAAAAGAAATTTAATCCATACTCCCAAATGCAACATATATTTTTGCTATTTCATCTGAATCTGTAGGCTTTTAGCTAGGGGCAATAGGATGCCTCTCCTCTGATTTTAGAAAGCTGCTTCTGAGCTTGTCAGCTAAGTTTTATTTGAAGTCCCTTAAGTCCTGTGAGATGTATTCCTATACAGAGTGGTAATTTTAGTGTAAACACGGTGAAAGATGTGTATACTTTCTCGTGGGTTGAGAAATTATAGATCACTCAATGAAACCTCTTTATATAGAATCCAGTCAGTGACTTCCAAACCAGTATCTGAGTTTCCCATTGGAAGCAGCAGGATTGTTTTCACCTAGAATTGATTGCTTTTTTGAGAAGAAGGAAGGTGTGGGGCTTAATTACAGAAGACAAACGAGTACAAAAATAATTAGATGTATCCACATGCAAATAAAGTTTTGACAAAAGCATCTCAAAGTGCACGTGCTTGCTGAATATGTAACTGTCTTCATAAATTACCATGTTTTGCATTATCTTACTACATGTGCTTTCCAAGGAGAAGTGTTACTGCTAACTTTATGGTTTTTCAAGTCATCTTAAAACTGTTCTCTGTTTAGTACTGACAAAATAAAGCTGTGACTGGACAGGTAATGTGGTACAGCAATAGTATTAAATTCTGGGTTGTATTTTTAATGATTATCCTATGTGGTCTCATTTGTCTGTTAAATTAATACAGAGTCTTATTCATTTTTATATTTTTGAGATAATGCTTTTGGTAGGGCTTTTTTTCTGCTGCCCAATTAGTAATCTTTTTGAATTTCAGAAAAGCTTTCTACACTGTCTCTCATAGGATCCTTCTGGACAAAATGTCCAGCACACAGCTGGTTAAACACATCAAGTAGTGGGTGAACAATTGGCTCATGGGTCAAGCACAGAGGGTAATTGTGCATGGGGTGACATCAGACTGGTGACCTGTCACTCGTGGGTTTCCCCAGGGCTCC
>JAWWLV010000100.1:40983055-40998457 GCA_035041135.1 Platyrinchus mystaceus
TACATTTATGGTTCTCCAACATGGTGGAGAAGTAGTTGTTTGCAGTCTCTCAGTTGATAAAGAAATCACAAGTCCCACTTAACACCATGTCTCCTCAGTGTCCTGGTTGTCAGCCATCTTGTCCTCATCCATATCTGTAGCCATGTCCACGTACTCAGGTTCTTCATGTTTCCACTGATCGAACTCTGTTCCAGGCTCCTTTCCAACCCCAACATATATATATAATTCTTTAGTTTTTATTTTATTAGTAATAAACCCTAATATTATTTTCTCCCACATCAGGATCTCTTCTGTCTGCATAAACTTTCTCTCGACTCATAGCAATTGTGTGTGTGTGTGTGAGTGAAAAAACAATTGTCCCATGGCCAAACCCACGACAGGAGGTGTCTAAGGAAATACTGGATGTGGCATTTCGTGCTGTGGTCTAGTTGACATGGTGGTGTTTGGTCATAAGTTGGACTCAATGATCTCAGAGGTCTTTTCCAGATTACTTGATTCTGTGATTCTGTGACAAAGCATTGCCTTAGCACATGCTAACCCAATTTAGCAAAATCCAACCCATCCAGCTTTAAGTTACCCAAATCTCAAGAAAGGAGATTAAGAGAAGAAGTAAAGAAAGAGAGAGAAAAAGACAGAATTATAGCTACCGCCTGGAGTTCTGTGCCATTCCACCTTCCATGTGTCCAGATGGTAGGGTCGTGACCACATGATGGCCTCATGGTGCCGGTTTTATCTTCTCTGGCCCCCTGTGGCCACCGTCTTGCGGTGGGACATCCAGTGTGCCATCCCATATGGGCCTGAGCTGGGGCTCTGGGATGTGGTGTGGGACACTGCTCATGATGTGCCAGCAACTGGCAGCTGCTCCGGGGCTGCCCAAGGACTGAGGGGTGGAGCAGGTCACCACTTCACCTTTGTGAAATTCAGTCTTCCCTCTTTCCCCTCCCCTCACCACTTGAGTCAGCCAGAGACAATAATTAATATAATAATCCGGTATTTCATAGTAAAGTTGGCCCTCCTGGCTGTCAGGGCACTGCTGACTCATACTCAACTTGCCATCGACCAGGTCCCTTTCCATGGCACTGCCTTCCAGCATCTCATTCCCCAGTCTGTCTGTACATCTAGGGTTGCCCCATCCCAAGTGCAGAATCTGGCAGTTTCCTTGTTGAACTTCATTTGGTTGGTGATTGCCCAGTCCTCTAATTTGTCAAGGTTGCTCTGTGGGGCCTCTCAGCCTCTGAGGGAGTCAACAGCTCTTCCCAGTTTTGTGTCATCTGCAGACTTGCTTAGTGTCTGCTCCAGTCCTGTGTCCAAGTCATTTCTGAAGATGTTGAAGAGGCCAGGGCCTAAACTGGAGCCCTGTGGAACCCCACAAATAGCCAGTCTGGAGTCACTCCATTCCCTATTACGTGCTTAGGCCTGTGAGCCAATTGCTCACATATCGTCCTGTCCTTATCCAGCTGTGTGCTGGACATTTTGTCCAGAAGAATCCTGTGAGAGACAGTATAGAAAGCTTTCATAAAATCTAAAAAGATTACATCAACTGGCTTCCCTTCATCTACTAGGGGGGTTACCTTGTCATAAAAGGAAATCAGGTTTGATATGCAGGACTTTCCTCTCACGAGACCGTGCTGGCTCTGACCAGTGACAGTGCTGTCTTTCAGGTACTTTTCAATACCTCCCAGAATAATCTTCTCCATAACTTAAAGTTTCTGCAGTCCTCCTCCTTGCTGTTCTTGAAAATCAGGACAATGTTCACCAGCTTCCAAACAACTGGGACCTCTCCAGGTTCCCAAGATGGCTCAAAAAGTCAATAGAGGTTTTGTGATGGCATCAGTTAGCTCTTTGAGGATTCTTGGATGAATCCCATCAGGTCCCATAGATTTGTAGGGATCCAGCTGGAACAAGCAGGTGCCACACAGTTTCATTCTTGCAGTCATGGTGCTCCAGTTCAGGGCACTGAGACACCCTTGGTCCATCATCCATGTTGAAAACCAAGGCAAAGAAATCATTAAACACCTCTGCCTTGTCTCTGACCCTGTTTGTGAGGTGACCATCCTCATCCTGTAATGGGCCAGTGATATTTCTGTACTGTGTATTGCCATTAATATTTTTGAAAAAAACTCTTTTTATTACTCCCAGATTTTTGGACAACTTCAACCCCAGTTCAAAGAGCCAAAAACTCAGATTCTGAAATCGTCTTCTTAAATTTAAGCTCAGATTCTGAAATTGTCTTAAGATGGTGAGAAGCAGCGGTGACAATTTAAATGATCAAATTTTATTTTCTCATGTTTGACTTTCAAGGTCAATGGAAAAAATGTCCAGTAAAGGTAATCTTTGTATGTAGCAGATAATATTTTCGTAGCTACATAAATATAAAAATATGACACAGTAGCTACTTAATGTTGTCAATCTCAAGATTTGGAACAGCAGTAGTGATACAGTATCCTTATTTCCCTAAGCTTTTTCTACCCTTGACAGTTCTAGAATTATACATTTTTTAAGTTTAAAGGATTTTAATTGGACAGTAATTATGTCATCCCTAACACTTCCTTTTTTTGTTGCAATGACACCTTTTACCTGTGGTTTAAAATTTCTCTGTGTTTGTATTTGAGTAGAAGACTTCAGGCCACATTGTGTTAATTTTTATATTGGCATCTTCTGTTGACTTTGAAATGTGCAATTCCACCTGTCCATAGCTCATCGAAAGCAAGAAGGGAAAAAAAACTGGAGAGGAGGTAGAGGGAAAAATGAAAGCCAAACAAACCAACCTGTGGCCATTTAACAGAACTGCCCGAAACTCTGCATCCCTTCCACATGCTGCTACTCTGTTGCAAACTTATACTGAAAGGCTGGTGCAGAGAAAGATACCACAATCTGGTTTTATGTTATCCCATGTTCACCTAAAGAAATGTGTCTTAATTGAGTCTAAATATCTGTTTTGCTGCCCTGTGGCTTGCTCTTTCATTACAAATAAATTTATGGTGTTAAACTCACATAATATGCTTTAAATAAAAAAAATGGAAAGATGAGCTTTAATTCATTGATGAAAGAGAAGAATAAATTTCTGGCTATGACTTGCTCAGATGTTGAGAAGTAGGATTGTTTTTAGGGAAAAGGGATTGAAAATCAGGTTTGCCTCATTTTTTATTTTAAACTATGAAGCAAACAAAATTTCTCTTGTCTTTACTGATGTGGTGTTTTGTTGGTTTGGTTGTGTCATGTCCCCCCTTGCCTTCCCTTCTCCCCCACAATGATTAAAAGCTGTCTCAGAGCATTTGGGGAAACAATCAGAGTAGAAGGTGTTTTGAGTGTGTACTGGTTCATTTTTCTTTAAGACAGTCTAGGGAAAATCTTTGGAGCATTGGTTGATATTTGCAGACAGAAAGCTTGCTTTTTTCAGTTTTGTGGAAATGTGTTCCTGACTCACTCAGCTTTTTCTGGAAGATACTTTTCTGAGCCATCAAGTGTGGACTGTCTGCAACTTACACTGTGTTAAAAACAGAATACGGTATGTTTCAGGGGAGAAGTGGGTCGATTTTTATGTGATTGGTCAACCTTGATTTAAACTCCTCTGCCTTTCATGTACAATCAAGATGACAGAAACTCTGGCACTTTGACTTTCTCTGCTCCTAATATTGTTAATATATTAACTGATAATACACATCAGCACTGCTTCCAAGTCACATGGAGGAGAACTTGGATATCTCTGAACTCCTTGGTCTTCAACAATGCTGGGCACAGTTTTGTGGAGAAGGTAGAAATGTCCTGACTTTAAAGGTGCTGCTGTCCATAAATTCCAGTTGCCCATCTCATCTCTTTGAAAGGTTTACAAGGTTTACAAAACCATTTTTACCTGATCATAGGTTTCCTTAGGTGTTCTAGGCAATACTATGCAACCATTTCCCAATACATTCTTACAAGTAAGAATGTTTTTTTCAAAAGTGGGTTGTTTAAATAGGTTGAAGTATTATTGCTACTACTACTTAGCACACATCTGAAATAAGTAAATGCAAACCTGTTGTTTCCTGCATTGTGCTTTAAAGGATTTCTTTGAGACATTTTCGTGAATAAATCTCAGCTCATAACAGTAAACATAGCTAGAAATAGGTATTGTTACTCCAGGTGGTACAGCTTTAAAGGATACTGTTTGAAGGTGGAGGTCATAGTTTAATTGTCTGCTGCTTAGCTCCCATGTGCTGAGCTTTCATCATATCTTGTCTAGAGAGATCAGACCAAGGGGATGAAACTGTCTCTGTTGTAGCTGTTTTGCATCTGACTCCTACCTTTTCCTTTTGCTGCTGATGTTCGTGAAGAGAACTGTTTATTAGCTGTCTCTCTGTGCTGGTGATTTGTTTTGGTCATGGAACTCTAGCTAAAAGTTTGTGTTTCTTGGGAAAAAATGTCAAAGGGTTAATTAAAAAAAAGTGTTGATATGTTTGAGTACTCTCAAACGATGAAAATCAAACATGAGCTAGTTATTTTTTTAAGTGCTGCTGGCTATCAACTCTCATATATTTGGTCTAGTTTTACTGCAGTTGCATTAGTATACTTTTCCTTTTCAGTGTGACTTTAATTGTGGGGGTTTTTTTTTTATATTCGGAAAGTACTAAGGTAACTCCGTTTTTGTCTTCAAATATAAATCACTTTGTGTTCAAGTCTCCATTTTTTTTTCTGGCAGTTAGGAATGATGGATTAGAATTAGGCTGCAGCACAGATTGGGAGAATCTCCCAGCATCCTCTTCCCGCAGAGGCATCAGCTTCCAGCACTGACTGTAGCTGCTGCCACTCACTGACATTTCTTTTGAATTCGGCTATGGAGAGCGCCTGTGTTCCCAGCTGCTGGCATGTGAACTTTTGTTGGTTTTGCTTGATAACTCATTAACGAAACCTCATGGATATTGAGAAATAAAACAATCAGTTTTCTCTTTATTGCTTTTCTTTGTGTGTTTTTTTTTTTCTATGTGTGTGTGAACGGTGGAAAAAGAGTAAAAGAAGCAGCACTTATTTTTGCACAAGGACTGTATTTACCTACCTGAAGTTAACTGAATTAATCCTGTAAGTATATTACATTTGCCTAATAGTCCCTAAAATCATAAATGTGGTAGTAAGATTTATGGGATTTTATCTGTGAAAATTTACTTTGACAGGTATGTGAAACTACAGCATTTTCTTTTCCGATGAATTTCCTTGAAGATAAAGGAAAACCAGGGTATTCACAATGGGATTATGAAGTAATTGTTTCTCTTCCACCCTTTGCAGTGGTGAACAATGCTTTTAGAGAGGAGAAGCGTCTCTGCTGATGTCAGTGCTTAATCAGCTCAGATGCTGTAGGTTGTAGAACACCACAAGGTGTGTATTTAGGGATGCTGTTCTTTAAAATGTGGTAATTTAGAGACGGTAGCAGACTTAGAGTTATTTTCTCCATTTATAGACTGTCCTCTGCTCTTGGTAGCTGTGCTGATTTAACCATTTGAGGTTATATAATTTTTTACTTAAATAATTTATTTTGTGGGATGCAGTACTGTGCTTTGTAAGTACTAATGTTAAGTATAATACAGTGTGCTTTTTGAGACGTCAGTAATTTTAGAATGTCTCCAGCATGGGCTGTAAGGTCACTGTGTAATAAATTCCAGTAAATTAGTTTGAAGTTTAGAAAGAGCATCTTGCTAGGATCACACTGTCCTAATTGTCTCTTTGGAACTGAGCCAGTTTTTGTGTGACGCAGTGTTAGTCCCATAAACATCTGGCCTGGTCTGGTGTCCTACTTGCCGCATGATTTTTTTTTCTTTTTTTTTCCATGGGAGGATAAGTGAAATTTTTATTTGATTCATGTAAAACTGCCAGTAAGCTTTCATTATTATTTGTACATGCTAGATCTTCAAAGAGGATCTTTCTCAATCTATTTTCTTGTCAGCATGTCTTATTTAGACCTCCTCTTCAGGGAAAATGTTGAACAGATCAAAATTATATTTTTTTTATGGTGATCATCTATTTATCTATATCTACATGCTGTATATTAAGCTTTGGCAGGATTCCTGTCTGCCATATTCAGGTGATCATTTTTGTACACAGTATTGCATGTATTGACCTCAGCTGGATTATTTGTTATAAACTGTTAGTCTGATAAGGAATATTTAAACATAGCAAATTCTCAGTTTGCCTGCAAAGATCTTGTGTTTAAACTTATATCTAAAAATACTGTTGAACCATTGAGTTCTATTAATAAATCTGATAACCTTTTATACTGCTGTGTATTTCCATTAGCATTGAACAGAACAGTGTAAAGCAGATTTTTCTCCTACCTGCAAATTGACACTGATACTTTGATTTTTTTTTTCTGCCCACTCTGTCAAACTGGGGTCAATTCTAAATACCTGTGATCTGATGGTTTTGCTGACAGTTTTTAGACTTTCATATATTTTTGCAATGCTGTGTCAAATTCATGCTTGAGTAGCTTGATATGCTTGAATAGGATTATTTTATTATCACTTTGGTGATCGGATGAACTTTATGTGTGTATTCAGGTGGGTAAATAGTAACCCAGGTAGTTGTCATGTCTCACAATATCGCTGAGTCGTTATGGAAAATTTGAGTCTCTCTGTTCACGTGAAGTGCAATTTACTGTTGAACTTAAGAACTTGGTGTTAGATAAAGCTGCCAATGTTTCTTTCCCCCTCAGACAATAAAATCACCCAACTTGCAATAAATTGATTGTTGGCTTACTGAATCTGGTTAATGATCAATCCAAAACTGAAACATTTGGGAATGTTCATGTCTCTTTTATTTAAAAATAAAAATAAGACAGTAAAGTGGCTAGAAATGTAGCCTGTGGTTTTTTTACAGGAGTGGACTCTTGGCAGTGGTGGGTGATGGTCAGCCAGCAAGATGAGCTTAGTCTTGGCACTGTTTCCTGTGGCACCTGAGGGTCAGGCAGAGATGATCAACTTTGCCAAGATTTTCTTCGTTTGTGCTTATTCAGTTGCTTTGTTGCATCTGTAGAGTAGAAATAATATGTGAGGATACAGCAATCAGTATTTTCTTGTGGTGTTCAAATGCGGCATTGATAATAAATATGTAGGTAAACAAAATCCATGTTTTCAATAAGACCATTAGGAAAGTTCCCTTATCACCCCTCCCTTCCTGCTCAGTCATGGAAACGTTTGGAAGCTAAACCTCTTGATCACTTACTTGTATTTCATTATTAGATTCCCACGAAGCAGCACTGTGCATGCTGGGCTGGTTTCTGACTAGAATAAAGACAATCCTGTGCATGCCCTTGAAGTCTGAGACCACAAATAAGTTTTATATGCAGAATGTAAAGAAAAGAAACATTGTTGGTGTTCTGACACGTGATGATCTTGACATTTAAAGTTTAAGATCACATAAGACTTCTAAGAACCAATTTTTGTTTGTATATAAGGTTTTCAGCGTGTTAGAGGGTCTTTAATGAATTTCAGTCAAAAGACAGTATTATAAATATTTCTGCTTCTGTGAGCAGTAATAACTCCTAAAAGAAAACAGTTGTCACCTCTAGGTAAATATGTTTAGTTTAGAAGAGCTAAAACTGGAACTTCCATCTCTAAAAAAGGAAGGGAGGGCAAACACTTTTCCTAAAATACTTAGCAGCTCCCCCCGCCCCCAGACTTCTGGTCTGTAAGTAACAGAGCTTTATCTGCCATCGGTCTGCCTTGCCTTGTTGTTATATTACATGTAACATTATACCTGGTAAGGTGTAATGACTGATCAATTAAAATGCTCTCTTAGTGAAATTCCAGTAGTCTATGAAAAGCTGCAAGTTTGACCTTTTTTGACAATGCTAAGGTGGAGCTAAAACTATGAAGTCTTTCTCAGCTCATTTTTATGCATATAATTTTAATAATGGCTGATTTTCAACAGGGGCAACTGCTTTATTTTTTCTTACTCAGTTACCTCTTCTCACTGCCTCTGTTTTTCTGAGAGCTCCAACTCCATATCTGCAGCTGTACCTTTTGAAAAAAATGTATTCAATGCTTTCTCTTTATGTATACAAATGTATAATATCAGCTAGCTATAGTTTCTTTTTTTGCTGTATCCTGCACCTATCCATCAAGATACTGAAAGATGTGCCAGCAATAGCATAGTGTGGGGTTGAGGTGTGTGTGCAGTTTCTTACATAGGTCAGTACTGCCACAGAAGGATGTATGTTCTGCTTTCATGAAGGTTTCAGACTTGATACAGAAATTGTTCCTGAGGGTCATGCATCTCTGCTTGTAGTTGTTTAAAACCAACCCATACAAAAGTCTCACAGTTGTGAGGTTTAAGAGTAGTCCCTTGTAATAGGAAGAAAATTCCACACAACTAGAAAACTACTTTTTCTGCTTTTTGAACATTTCCTATATGTTCATGTCCTGTCTGTGGACTGTACTACTTTCAGCCATCCTTTACTAAACTATCCAGAGCATTAAACGTAGACCTAACAGAATATCTCAGCAGGATTTGGCAATAAGCTTATTTTATTTTGGCCTTTGCTTCCTGTCATAATGCTATTGGTGGGTATTTGCCATGAGGACTGCTGCTCTGTGGTAGGTAGGTAGTACTCCTACAGAGTATCTCAGCCTTTGTTTGATGATTTGTTTTGCAACTTAGTATCTGTGCAAATGATTGATAAAAGTCATAGCAGATAACATTGTCCCTTATGAAATGATTCAAATTAAATTTTGGCACAGCACTAAGCAGAAAAGTGAAGTATTACTGTTGGCTCATATATAAATGATGGATGAGAGGGATAAGATGCTGTTACACCCTGGTCCAGAAGTTCCAGGCTTTTGCTGGTTGTACTCTTTGATTTTAGACTTAAAGATATTTTGTCCATGTGAATCCTTGCAAAGTCTTTGATTCTTTGATACCTCGAGTTCATGTCTGGAGAAAAACTACACATTTTTCTCTACAAGATTTCTTTTAATTTGGTGAGAAAGTAGGCATTTTGGCAAAAAGGGTTTCACAGAAATAAAATGCAACTTCCCAAAAGCATTGCAACAGATTACTGAGACTAGCAAGCATTGCTATGGTAAGGGAACCTTTGTTACACCCAGCAAACACAAACTCCATACACCACCTCTGAGAGTCAGGGCTTCATCATGCGTGATGGTTCCTTAGCCATTGGAGACAATGCCCCTCACTTCCTGCTTCTTTCCTTAGCTTTTATATCTGAACTGACATCATGTGGTATGGAATATCTTTTAGGTCAGTTTGGGTCAGCTTGCCTACTTGTGTCGCCTCCCAGAATCTTGCCCTCAATTTGGGAAGGAATGTTACAGCACTGATGCTGTGCTCAGCAGTAGACAAAACAATGAACACCCTTCTAGCTATCAATGCAAAGCAAAGCACTGTGAGGGCTGCTATGGAGAAATGAACTCCAGCTCAGCCAGACCCAGTATACATAGTTTAAAATTAAAGTACAGCAAAAAGAAGGATGCCAGCAACAAAGTCCTTTGCTGAAGTAACACAAAGGGTCTGGATCATTTGAGTTTAACAAATGATTGGTGATGTGGTGGTGACAGTTTGTCAAATGTTTTGGATCTTTGCTACATATTAAAGCCAGCCAAGAGGACATCAAGCACATTTTGGCATGTAAAGCCGTGCAAGACGTGAACATGAAGGCTTAGTGATATCTCTGTAAGCTGTAAATTGTGACCTTTGATACCGTAGTTTTAGTACATCTTTTCATCTTGACTGGGAGAAGGTCTTCCAGGAAGACTGTGGGTTCCAGTCCTCACAGGCTTCTGTTGAAGGCTTGAGTTTATTTTATGCCAAGCATGCAAGGTGGTAAATGTCAGCACAGAGCTCAGTGCCACAGTGTGTCTCACAGTAGTCCCCTGGATAATGGAGAGAGGAGAAGACAGACCCTATCAGCTAAAAAGCTTTAAAATGACTACTGTTCTGGGACATTCCAAGGGATCAGTACACTCTAATTAGAGCAGTGTTCAAAAATATCCAGAGCCTTCTAACCAAGAAAATAGAACTACAGAGCATATTCTAGTGAGGATCAGCTGTTATTTGTCATTAAGAGGTCATGTCATCGCTGTTTAAGACTCATGACAAGATAGTTACTCCTTTTGACAAGGTAAAACATAAACAGTTCAATACTGAGTTTTCTGATTCATTGCCACAGAGGGAAAGATCCACTTCAGAAAGTACAGAAACATTCTGAATAGTGATAGTATCAAATTTTGACAGTGTATGACGACTATTTGACTTTTAATCTTTTTACAGAAGCAAGAACCAACTGAGAGCAATCCATTTTAAAGCTATTTTTTTATCATTAACTTAGCAGTAAATACTCTAGCAGATGCATGCATATTTGTTGCTCTAGTAGAGTGCTACGGATAGTAGTTTCTTTCTGCCCTACCTGTTGATACTGTAGTTCACACACAGGATAGTTTTTATTTGAGTTTATGGAAACAAATGCCTCTACAAGTTTTTTCTGATGAAGCCTCTGTAAATGTTAAGGGTCGTTTGTTTACTGAAGTATTTAGGCCTTGATAAAGTGTCTTCATTGTAATGCCTCTGGTTTTCTTGATACTTATAAGAAAGTATCAAAAAGCATCCTCTCTGTATACTCTGAATTTTTTAGAGGACCTTATTTTCACTCCTTTTGCTTGTGTCAGATTTCCATCTTAATATGGTTATCATAAAACTGAATTGTTATTGCTAGTTTCATGTTTTGTGGTCTTTATTCTTTGAAGTTTTGCTTTACTCCCACTAATTTAAACTACAAGTATTTTCAGTATCTGTAGCCTGGTGAGACTTCGGTTAGTAAGACCAGTAGCTGAACAAAACCAATTTGCTGACAATTAAATTTTGTTCATCAGGTAAGGCTGATTATTTTGGCCGTGTTGTAAAGAGCTGACAGAGGGGTTTAGAAGTTTAAAAACTAAATTCTGCAATCCCTATTCATGCGAAGTGTTGCTTGAACATTAGGTCCAGCTGATGTTAATAATATGATATGGAACTCAGTATGTGATTTCAAATGTGAAAGTGTTGTTGGATTAAAGTTATTTTTTTCTGCAGTTCTCCCCATTTCTAGCTCCTGAATCCCCTCTCAAAAGAAAAGTTGGTATATCATTGCAGCTGGAATGATTGTTAAAAGCTGATTAAATCTTTTGTAGATGCAAAGACAGCAGCATACATCAAGTTAGTGTGTAACTTTAGCTATATAACGGCTTTTCAGGAATGCTCTTACACTGAAGCCTGGTGTGGAGAGATAGGTGATACTGTATAACTCATTACATGTTTGAATAACTTTTAAATACTAATGCAGTGACTTTTCACTTGGTTTAGGCTAATAGTTATGTTCCCTTTTTAATTAATTGGGGGGGGGAGGAAAATGGCTTAAGCTATAATCTGCATTAACATTTTAAATTATGAGTGGTTTTGCTCTCTGTACATCCCGAGGATTGTCATCCTAATAGTGAGTATTCCAATACATCTCAGGGTTTTCAAGTCAGCATTTTTATGTTGTGTTTCTATTGCAATTGCAAGTAGTTGATTAGAAGAACCTACTAAAGTTGCGAAGAGCTTGCATATGGACAGTATATCTCCACTGTATTGGAACAGTTTCATGAGCACCACGCTCAAGATACACAAACTTTTGCTGAAATTCAGAACATTAACTCCTTTTTTCATAAAATATATTTGAAATAGAAGTGAGAAGATAACTTAAAAAACGCTGTGTCAGGAAAAAGTATCCTTAGTACCTTGACAGTAATACAGTGTTGTTTCATTCTCCTTATAATGTGACATTATTTTCTTTGTGTAACACCCAATATAGCACATTTTCCTATCTTTCCCCCCCCCCCCCAGGAGTTAACAGTTTTGTGCTGCTTTCAGCCTGGGGTAGAGTTAATTTTCTTCACAGTAGCTAGTGTGGGGCTGTGCTTTGGATTTGTGCTGAACACAGGGTCAATAATACAGAGATGTTTTTGTTGTTGCTGAGCAGAGCTTACACAGAGCCAAGACCTTTTCTGGTTTTTGTACTGCCACACTGACCAGGGGGCTGGGAGTGTACAGGAGGTTGGGAGGAGACACAGCTGGGACAGGTGACCCAAACTGACCAAAGGGATATTCCATACCATATGATATCATGCAGTACATAAAATGGGGAGAAGCAGAAGGAAGAGCAGGCACATTTGGAGTGATGGTGTTTATTTTCCCAAGTAACCGTTACATGTGACAGGGCCCTGCTCTCCTGGGGATGGCTGAACACCTGCCTCCCCATGAGAAGCAGTGAATGAATTTCTTGTTTTGCTTTGCTTGTGCTCATGGCTTTCGTTTTCCCTATTAAATTGTCCTTATTTCAACCCAAGAGTTTTCCAGCTTTTCCAGTTATTTCCCTGATCCTGCTGGTGGGGGAACGAGTGAAGCGGCTGGGTGGGACTTGGTTGATGACTGGGGTTAAACAATGCTAGTAGTTGTAAAATCCGTAGTAATATCACTGAAGTAGTGT
Source organism: Platyrinchus mystaceus (assembly GCA_035041135.1). Classification (NCBI taxonomy): domain Eukaryota; kingdom Metazoa; phylum Chordata; class Aves; order Passeriformes; family Tyrannidae; genus Platyrinchus; species Platyrinchus mystaceus. The sequence continues at coordinate 40,995,540 of JAWWLV010000100.1, forward strand.
TAATTTAATCTGCTGTGGGGTAAATTAAAGAATATACTTATCTGATGTGATAAAATGTGTAAAGTTTCTGTCAGTTCTAGGAAAACTGTATGTGGATGTAGGGGAAAAAATAAGATTGCCTATATAATACTGATTTAGAAGGAAAACAACATGAGTCAGAGAGCGTGAGTCAGCATTACTTGCTGAACTGTTCATCAGTCTGGTAACTTGCTGTAGAAATTGGTTTGTGATGTTTTGGGAGTAGAGGAGAAAATGTGCTTTTTCTGACCCTCTGTGTAGAAATGCTAGTGAAGGTAGCCAAGTTATTTCTGAGTCAGTGTGCTCGTTTCTTCTGGCTGTTCTGGTATCAAATTTTGAATCTGAGTTGGGGTGAATCCTTTTGGTTATCTTTCTCTGCTACAGGATGTAGGAAAACAGTAGAAAATATATGTGAAAAGTAATGAAACAGAATGAGACACTCTGATAGAGAATATGATCCACTTACCAGAAATAACAGTTTGAGAAAATTAACTTCCCAAGTTTTATGTCTGAAGTGGCAGAATAACTTTGTAAGCTTGCTTGATGTATGGAATAGGACATATATTAACATAAGGAATACCGTTTGCATTGTCTGCAGGCTTTGGTAACACATAAAGTTGGCATCAGGGGAACTAGTCTGTAATACATGAAAAAAACATGACAGCCAAGTGCTGAAGAGATCAGCTGCTTACCCATTTAAGCAGGAAGACATAGTTTTGACATGGTGCTAGATTGTTTAAAGAGACTTTTTTATGGAGTCATTTTACAAATATTGATATGTGATGGTGTTGATGGTAGAGCTGGGAGTATGATGGCATTTGGGAGTCTGATGGCAAACAGTTCTCACTTACAGCTAAAAAGCCAGCATTTCCAGCTGTGCATATTGATGGCCATGTAGCTTCTAGCTGTTAGTCACTACCATGATTGTCCAATTTGTCCCCAGTTCTGCCCATGGAGCAATTTGTGAATACTCCTGACTCTTTCAGACAAAACTGGACAAAGAAGCAGTTTTGTTAGATGACTTCCACTTAAGCCAAGTGCAAGTGATTTTAGTTGTAGTGAATTAGGAAGAACAAAGGCTTTTGGCATAGCTACAGATTTCTGACAGACTATTTTTAGCATAGCTGTTTGCAGAGGGAGCATCTGTTTAATACTTTTTTGGATGAAAATATTTTGTCATCTCTCTTGAGATTCAGATATGAATACAGAGTCTAAACAGTGTTTGTATTGATGGGGAGAATTGAGAGCTTGGGCACAGTGATAAGTTTTGAGAATTGATCTAGTAAAAAAAGGAGAGCCAAGCCATAAACATCAGCTAAATAAGTAAAAAGGGAACACCTGTGTAGCATAGATAAAGTGTTAAGCATATAAACTGTTTCTGAAAAGGTAGATTCTGAAAACAATAAAATTGCTATAAGAGACCTTCGATGTTATATAAGGAAAAGCTATGTTTTCATTTCGTGTTTATATTTACAGTTTGAGTAAACTAAGAATCTTTTTTAGGGCATCCAAGATGGATCTCAAGTGTGCTCTGGAAGAATGTTCAATGGCACTGAACTTATTTCTAAACAATAAGTTCTCCGAAGCACTGGAGCTACTTCGTCCATGGTGAGGTCCTGTTATTTGCTGGTTATTGCAAATAGATAAAGTATGCTATCTAGTACCTGAAGATTAATTTAAGGCCTCTGAAGATAGTAGTTTTCATTTATTCCCTTTTGTCTTAAAGCATTTATCCATATTTTGGGGTTTACTAGTGTGCCTGTCTCCCTAAGACCATCTCAAAACCTGTTGATGAAGCACTGAATTGTTCTGTTAATCATTCAAACTGTCTTTCCTCATGCAGAGAGGAAAGGCAGAGGAGCAAGACCTTATCCATTGTATCTTTGGTCAGAGAATTTGTACAGCAAAACTGCTTTTGACAAGAGGGAAAATCTGGAACAAAACTCCAGAATACGCTTTTTATATTACATTTGACTCACACTTTTAAAGTCTGTCTTTTGATCTTCTGACTAATTCTGCTTGTTTCCCTGTTGCCTTTCCTCCACTGAGAAGAAAAGCATGGCAGTGCAGATGTAGGGAATTAAAGAATAATGAGAGGTTCATAGGGCAAATCTAGCTTATCTGTGACTTTGTGAGGAGGCTGTCTGGGTGGCTGATCTTCAGGACTGGGATCTGAATCCCATTCACTGTTCTTCTCTTGTCTGTGTCTCAAAGGTATGTATGATATTGAGGGATGTTTTGTCAAGAGGGACCTGTAGCTTGTGTTAGTAGAGCGAGGTAAAGTTCTTGCTCTGCAATTTAGTGCTAGTAAGAATGGATTAAGAGTGATGGGTTGGTGTTGTATGGACAAGTTCAAGAACACTGTTAAATGAAACTTCAGAAGGATGACACAGATATCAAGTGTTTGCTTTTAGTAGTATGGAGAGCTCTCATACTTCAGTAGTATGGAGAGCTTTTAAAATTAGCTATACTTACTCTCCAGCTCTCTTCTCTGAGCATTGTGTAGTGCTATTTGTAATAAAGAAATGCTTTGAGAAGGCCCACCTGCACTTGTGTGTATGCTAAAACTATTTTTATGTAGTATTGCAAAATAAGTTCTACAGGCAAGGATTGTGCATAAGGGTATTACTAAATGCACGCACACACATATTGCCCAAATGTTTTTTGTGCATTTCATATATATTTAATTTTGCATTGTAAAACAAAAAACCCCCTTATTTTGTCATAGTGTTTTTATGTACAGTGAATCCGAAAAACCGGGTGTAACAGACTGCCCAGAGACTTTTGATCTTTTGAGCAGCAAAGGTATTTATTTGCAGCGCCGGGAGCAAGCCAGCTATTGCTGGAAAAACTTGCTCGAAGGTTTTGCACAAAATCATCAGCTTTTATACAATTTTCAT
>JAWWLV010000100.1:41003623-41019687 GCA_035041135.1 Platyrinchus mystaceus
GGTGTCAGGAATAATATAGTAATGAATAATTATAAAATGAGCATGAGTTAGCAGTGCAATCCACAGAAAGATCTGGTATTTAATACTGTCTGGTGCTACTGGTTTAGATTGTGGTTAAGGGACTTCATACTACAGTGTTTTTTCATTTGATTGCTGAAAACAGGAGTTGGTAATCATACTTTTTTAATGTATGTTATTGTTTTACAAATTTATCGAATATAGATAATCTGATATAGATTATGAGAAAGGAGCAAGGCACTAAGATCAGATAAATTAATTTGGCAGATATTTATAAACCACTTAATACAGTACTTTGGCCAGAAGTGTCAGGAAATACTATTAATGGCATACCTATAACTGGCTTTCTCCTTGATCAACCAAATGGAAGCAACTCTTTTTATTTTTATTGAGTAGGTGAGTTTTTTTTAAGCACAAAGAAATTTTCAAACAAACAGTTGTTGAAGTAGATGAGTTTAGGAATGTATAAAATAAATTCTAAAAACCCTTAGATGTATATTTTCTCGAAAGCAGCACCTCTCTATTGCTGCTGATTATAATACCCCACTCTGCTGATTGCAGTCCTGCCTCATGTTTTTCATCCTTGGTTTACCTTCGTTCATCTGAGAATGATGATGATAACAAAACTGTAACCACTCAGACAGGGGGAACTAAAATGCTTGTACTAAAATACTTGCATTTGGGTGTTTAGACTTGCAGACAAAACAGATGAGGTCTTTTGAAATGGTGATGACCCCTTTATGGAAACTAGAATTTCCTTTGGTTGATGTTTCCTAAGCCTTTTTTCTTTTTTTGGTGCTTTTTCATTTTTCACATCATATATGCTGTCCCTCAGTATTTAAATACGTATTTCTGAAATGCCTGCACATCTTCCCTTTCTGTGTGAATTCCAAGAGAAAAAATTATGTCTTGTTGAACTGTTAGCTTTTCAAGTATTGAGTTTTAGTGGCTATTACATTGTGGCTTTGTTTTGCTTTTTCTAGAGATTGGTAAACACATATACTGGGTAGTACATGTGGTTTATGTTGATCAGCAGTGGGATTTCATCTGTTCAGGGGATTCTTCAGTTTGTCTTTTTCTGGGTTCTGTGTGGGCTTGCTTGTGTGTGTGAGAATCGCCAATTCGAATTTTTCAAAAAAGTTCCTACAGCACCATCTGGTGGAGAGCTTTCTTTATATGCACTGAAAATTTTGTTAAAAGTAACTCTTTGACTCTCTTTTAAACCTCCCTCTCAAGTTTTAAAATTTGTAACATGCACCAGAGAAGTGTTTCCCTGACAACTTAAAGCAAATGTTAGTCTTAGAAATGAGTCCAGTAATTAAAAAGCATTTTTAATGTTTCCAATGACTGTTAAGTTACAAATAAATGTATGGAAGACACACATAAAAGCTGGAAGATTTTTATGTATGTGTTATGTGTGATTGCTGAATGCACTATTTTGTACAATTAAATCTTTTTCTTCCAGGATGAAAATATGATCAACTTTATCAAAGGTGGCCTCAAAATTAGGACAAGTTACCAAATATACAAGTAAGCCATTAGAAAACACTTAGTTTCAACATTGGTATAAGCAGCTGGAGTGGCATTAATGACATGTCCCCAAAATAAAATATTTTTATAGCAATCACAGTGATTATACTCCGTATAATTTCTAAGTCATGTCTTCCCTTTCCTCTTCTTTTTTTCCTGCATCAAAAGAGAATGTCATCAGGTGCTACAGCTGACTCAGGGGAACAAAAGCAAAAATGAAACTTATTACCAGTTTGAAGGAGGAGTAAAACTCGGAATCGGAGCCTTCAACTTGGTATGACTTCCTCACACTATAGAAAGGCCATTGGAATAATTCTGTAGGAGTGTCTTTCTTTGCATATGCAGTACTTTAACTCTGTTTTAATTTGCCCATTTGTAAAATGGAGATGGAGGCCTTGGAGGTTTTATGCAACAGCAAAATAGCAGTGACTTTGACATGCATGCTTTCTAGGATGTTTCTACTAGTTTATTCTGAACTGTGTTTCATTCTCTTGAAGTAACTAATGTATGTATTTCTGAAGTGGAAAAGCAACTGCATACATCTGCCTGTGTATAGCAGTAATTTTTAAGATGCTTATGCTGTTGGTTACAGGATACCTGGAGTGACTGTTTAATTCTAACTCCCCCATGTATACCATTCTTTTGCTTCAGTGGTACTTTAGATTTACATACAGAATTACACTTAGAAGAATGAACAGTAGTTTACTGAGTTTGTGCAAAAGAAGACTGTGTTTTCCTCACAGTTTATTATGATTACCTTTTCACATCCATCATGGCAATAGTGAGAGTTGATTTCTACCGGTATGTTCATCTCTGTATCGTTCTAGACTGGAGCTGGCCAATTTTGAATATGGTCAGAAGAACTCAGGTCTATCTGCACCAGCCTTTAAAATTCAAACAACTGGTAGATGTCTGTGTTCATAAGTGTTCTGATGTTTCCTATTGTTCATGTAGCCTCCTCAGTAGGAAGCTTAACAGAAAAAGTCTCTGCTTGGTGGAATGTGTTAGGATGAATGGAGCTTTTAAAGTAGTATCTCCAAGTAGACCTTCTTGGAATGCTCATTGGAAGGGTGGTTATGATCTTTCTATGTTTTCTGTTGTGTAGGATGTAAAGAATGCATATTCTCCAAACGGGAACAAAAATGCGTATAGTAGAGGGTTAAGGATGATAACAATAGCTAGTATTTCTAAAACAGTTATGCTTACTGGTCTGCTAATTTGGTGATCCCACGGTAGGAACAAGTAGGACTTTTGTGATACCGTTGTGTCATTTTATTGGAAGTAAAGAAAGATGACAATTGTAGATTGTAAGTACTACCAAAATAGACAGTACTTTCATTCTGAGTGACCCACAGTTTTCAAACAGTTCTGATCAGCTGAAGACAGAAAAATTTGTCATTATCTGAACAACACAGCTGGTCTATGTTCTGCTTTTTTCATACTGGATATTCGTCAAAATTCTGAGCATGCATGTCCACTTGTGAATTCTTTTGCGTTTTACTTTTTTTTCTGATATGTAATAGCATGTAACATAGTAGCTGACCTTTTTTGTTCAAGTTTATAACAATTTTTACTTTTTTTGAAATGTATATGTTTTTATTTATCTTTTTTTTTTATTCTAATTTATTTCAGATGCTGTCACTTTTACCAGGAAGGATCCTCCGACTTTTAGAATTTATTGGATTTTCTGGCAATAGGGTATTTGATCTGATACTTGCCTTTTCAAATTAATCTTTCCTCGGACAAAGACTGGATGGATTTAATGTCATGTATTTCACAGTAAAAGTATAATGATCATTATTGTTTATCAGTATTTTAATGTTGTTAAAAAGACAAATGGACTAGATGATAACAGGCATAAAAGTACATATGGTGATACCTGGCTATTTAACAACCTTAGGAAATGACCAGTCTGCTTCAGAGAGGATTTTTCAAATTGCAATTTTCTTTCCTTTTACTGATCCTTAAGTAGCGGATATCAGCCTTCCTTTCTAGTTGATTCAGTCAGAAATTAATGTTCCTCATACCAGTAACTGGGGGAAGAATCATAGGTCTACATTTTTCCATCCAAAATCCCAGCCCATTTCTTTGGAAAAAAGAATTTCGTAATGTCATATGCCACCCTGAAGTCTGTGTACATCTTTTTCTCATGGATGAGCAAAGTATTTGTAACCATTGCCTTATTTTCTAAACCTAGCCTTGTTTTGTACAGCTCTTTAAAACTCTTTTTGGTGTCCATAAGAAATTTAAAAAAAAAAAAAGTAAAAGAACTATATCAAAACAACCCACAGAATTATACGTAACTAAACTTCCAAGTTATTAATGCTGCAGAGTCACATATGGTCTTATTCTGTTAGCTTGTCCACAATATGATTCTCCTTTTGTAAAATTAGACTTCTGTAAAGACCTATTTATTGCTTTCTCTGAAAGACCTAGGTCATGCTGAAGCTCTTCCATAACACTTGTTTGCCCTGACTGGAAAGGCAGTAAAAGCTGAAAGGAAAAGAACAATTTTGAAATACCACATTTTTTGTGTGTTACTTGAATTCTCGTATAATTCATCAAGCTGCAGTGCAATAGAACTGAGTTGTTAATATTTGTTCGAGGCAAAATTTTTAAATTCCGATATGTTTCTGAAGAGTTGCTGCTCTTGAGCAGGGGAACTCTGAGCTTGTCTCTACACTCCCTAAGCAGTGAAGCTGTAAAGTAATTGGCCTAAATTGGAAAGTAGAGGAAGAAGTCTCATGTGTTAGTGCTGAATAAGTATCCGTGAATCTGGATCTGTGTTTATACATTAATGTATCAGCAGAGCTAGTATTTTGATCATAACCTCAAAATAGTGACTGACTTGATGGAAAAAAATGAAAGATAACCAGGGTTTTCTGTGAAGGAAGACTTATGCCAACAAGTTGCATTGGAACAGTTGGGAGAGGTTCTCACTGAACATAAAGATGTTATTCTGACAGCATCATAGCCAGAAAAAAATGGGGAAGGGATGTAGACCTGTGTGTCTGCATGGTTCATGTGGTGTTCTCATTTCACCATAGCACTGAAGTGCATGGGTAATTTTATTCAGAGTTAGATTAGTCTTCTCCTTCCTGAGTGCTATCAGATGTGACAGAACTGTTTTGGTAGTGGGTTGTGTTGGATTTGCGATGATAAAGTGCTGAGTTATGAATACTTATGTATGAAAGGAAAGCTGGATTTTGGTTAGCCAGAAACAAATAGTAGTAACTCTGTGTACTGATAGTTAATTCTGCATGTGTTTGTGATATTTCTTAGGAGTTGGGCCTCTGCCAACTACGGGAAGGCGCATCTGGCAGCAGTTTGAGGGCCATTCTGTGTACTTTCACCCTGTTGGTTTATCATACTTACGTCTCCTTAATCCTTGGTGAGACCCACTGTGTAGCTTTGCAGTCATGCTACACCTTATAATAGATATTGTGATTAATTTTTATAACTGAATTTCAAAATTGTGGCCAAATAGGAGATTGCTGTGTACTTAATTATGATCCGAAATTAATATTCTTGACAAAACTGTGTCTGCAGAAACAGTGCAGATAGATAGCATTATACCAACATCTTGCTCCATTTGTAGGGCTGTCTCAACATGTGACAGCAAAAATATTGCAAAACACTTTTAAGCTAAGAGAAGTCACTATGCATAAATTAAGATCAGATTATTTGAAAACTATCTCCAGAAAAAAAACCTCTACACCCAAACAATTTGCTTGGAAGTACATACATGTAAAGAATTAATTGCTTTTGCCATATAGAGCTAAAAGTCATAATTAATTCTGTGTGCTTTTTTGCCATATATTTTCATGTTCTTTCATTTTTAAGTATTTTAGTCCTTGTCCCTCAGGCTCATCAGGAAATTAAGGAGAACTTCATTTCTTTCCGTATCACTTGTACTTCATTACTGAGCTCAAAATTAGGAAAAAAGGCAGCTGAGGAGTGTTTTCCTGGCGTGCTAAAGCAATTACAGGGATTTAAAAATATAACTAGAATCTATAATGGAACAGTTTAAAGAATATTCCTATAATTCTAGTCTGTTTCTACTTACAGACATTTAGTATCTTATAAGCACTTAGTACCTTTGGGACAAGAATTTATTTTTATAGAAACACAGTATGATGAAATAATTCTGCTTTTTCATAAAAGCAATAATCCATTGATCTGTGGAGGTCATAATATTATTTGGAAACAAAATATTTTTTTATGAAACTTGGGTTTTTTAAGTGCATTGAGTGAGGTTGGTTTTTTATGTTTTCTAGGTACAGGGGAAGCCAACCTTCAGGAAGCAGAAAGCCTTCTCGAACCCTACCTCCAGAAATTTCCAAATGTGTGTATTTTCAATAAATTTTATAAGAGCAATGTAATTCCCTAAACTTAAAATCCTAACTGGTTATTTTTTTCATCTCCTTTCAAGGGTTCCATTATTCTATTTTATGCCGCCCGAATAGATACACTGAAAGGAAATTTTGAAAAGGTGAATAAATTTTTTCTTTTTAAGGTTTTTATTTGTTTAGTGTTCAGCCTGAGGGGGGAAATTAACTAATTAATCTAAGTAGCTCCTTCTGGTTGGACTGAGAGCTATACTCAGTTCATGTTCACTGTCGATGTTAATTCCAGCCCTCTCTCTGTAAGTGAGACTGAAAGGGAGGTTTATCTCATTTTACTAGTCAGGTATTCTCCAGTTGGGTGTTAAGTAAGAATTTGCTCTATGATTAGACATGGCTTTCATATGGAGCTGTAATTGAGCCAGTTTTCTTCATTCTTACTTAACTACATTGTAGGCACAGTTGAGGTTTCAAGACTGCATAGCAGCCCAGCAAGAGTGGAAACAGATTCATCATCTATGTTACTGGGAACTGATGTGGTGCTACACCTTCCAGCAGGACTGGCTTCAAGCATATCGGTATGCAGACCTGCTTAGCAGAGAGAGCAGGTGGTCTAAGGTAAATGGGCAGGTGGACATTGTTGTGATATACCAGCGGTCTCTCTACAGTTTAGTTTACTTTTCAATTTGCAGAATATGTGTAATTTTTGCCTTCTTGTAAAACTCATAAGTAAAGGCACAATGGCACCAAAATGGTAGATTTAACTGAGTGGTTAAGGAGGATTTTTTATGTCACTTATTGAAGCACCAGAGCCATAAGCAGCAGTGTTCTGGTCCCTCCAAAAATGGAGGTGCTTACCAGAGCTGTGAAAAAGAAGATGTATAGGAGAACCATTACCTTGAATCTCAAGTCAAGTTCTAGCACTCTCTAGTAAAACTTGGCTGAGGAAACTGTGTTTGTTAGTTAATTATAAACAAAGAGCACACCTACTCAGCAGATGCTTTGTGACATGAGAAGGCTGCTGGAGACAGAGTCTCATGAGGAAGTTGTATCAGCCTTTTATTTGTAAAAATGTTTCTCAAAGTATGAACCAAGCACTATGTATCAATAATTCTTGATGCATTATTATCATCTGTTCCTATATAGACTACAGTTTTATTTTGCTTAATGAAAAATGGTATACATCCAATTTGTGACAAAAGAGGAAGAGAATAGTGTATTGATCATGAAGTGCAAATGTCTTGAGAAGAATTATGGATGTTTCTTTTTTTCTCTGGAAAACCCAGTTATTAGACTTTCCTTGAATCAGTACTCAGATATTTTCTTTTGGTTTGTTTTTTTTTTTTTTTTCAAGTATGTCTCTGCATGTAATAGATCATGCAGTAACAGTAATGGACTTTAGAATAGTTATGTCATTTAACCTCATCTCTTTAACAGTGGGTTGCATAGCAAATTCTCCTGTTCTTTGCAGGAGACACCTTTAACTTTCTGACTCACTAACGTAAAATATTAATAAATACATTGAAAATAAAATTACAGCATAAATCATGTAACAAAGGGAATGCTAGACTTTATAGTTCACCCTACCCGAGAATTACTGGAAACACTTTGCTGCAGCAATTGCAGTGAGAGATTTGAGTCCTTAGTGTACTGACTGAAAACAGCGCACTAGATGGGGTAATATGTTGCTATTTCTTTTTGAAATAGGCAATATATGTGTTCCAGAAGGCAGCAATTCTATGTATGCTTCCAGAGAATGATTTGAAGAGGACTGGTGAGGACATCGTGTCTTTATTCAGGTAAAAATTTGTAAAGCAACTAGATGTGCACTCTTTTTCCCTCCATGTCTTTGTCTTGCATGACTTACTTCCTGCTTATAACCATAAACTTTTCAGTTTTTCTCTTTACTTTTAGCATTAGAATATTTAAAATGCTGTTCAGCAAACATACATCCTACAGCCGTGGTCTGAGTGATGTGAAATAATTTAAGATGTTATACTTCAGAGGCAAACAGTAAATCCTACTAAATGAAATGAGATGAAATAGAAGTTGCTTTATGTAATTTTTATTTTCCATTTTCCCTTATAGACAAGTGGATGGTCTAAAACAGAGAATTGCAGGAAAATCTATCCCAACTGAGAAGTTTGCAGTGAGGAAAGCTCGACGCTATGCAAGTTCTCAACCAGTGAAGCTGATACTACCTGCCTTGGTATTTGTTCTTGCTTTCTTTTCATGCTTTTCAAACAGAAAAGAAAATGTATACTTCATTATAAAGAGTATTATGTGTCTGCATTTTATAATTTTTTTTTAAAGATATGGCATTCATGCAATGGAATTTTTGTGAAATGTACTAGGGATTGGATCATGCTACCAACTAGTAGTAGTCCAAAACCAGAGCCAGATTTTTCACATGAAAGTTCAGTCATACTGAGAATTGGTTGCTGTTGCCACACAAGGCTAAAAGTCACCCTTCAGTTAGAAACCTGTGTTCTTGTTATAAGTTGGCAGGATTTCAGTCTTTGTCTTCTAGACTTGGAAGTTAAGGAGTACTTCAGTACTTTTTGTTCTTCTGATGAAAATGAAGATGGTGGTTGGTTTTGTTTGGTGGTTTTTTTTTCCTTATATTGAGTCTGAGTAAAATGTGCAGAAGTTGAAGATAATTTACTAATGCTCTCTAATTTTTCATATTTTAACTTCAGAGGCATTAGTATTCTGTTTATATGTGTACAGCAATGATACTTTTCATATGTGTATACTAAAGTCTTCGTACATGCATAATTTACCAATAACTGTAGATAGAAAACAACATTTGAGCAGGAGATTCTTATGTTAAAGCTCATTGATATAGAAAGAGGAGCCCAAAGAAAATATATCCACAAGTTCTAAAATATATTCTATACTAAAATGCATGTAAAGGACTAAGTAATAAAGTTGTCTTGGGTTTGTACAGCACAGTTCTTGACAGTTGTGAGTATATGTATTTGATTTTGCTGTCAAATCTAGTATCTTTTGATTTAAGAACTTTTTTCATTATGGGTTAGGCAGAACCAAGCATAGTGTATGGTTTGTTGCAGTAAGCATAAATTAGACAGGACTACCGAACTGAAACAAATCCACCATGATGTAGTTGATGGTGTCAATAACACTGCTTCAGAATTTTTTAGAGCCAGCTTTTTTTCTGCCTCTTAAAATGGTCGTATATACAGCACAAATACAAGTGCATTGTATCAGCTTCAGAATGACATTAGACTTCATATCAGAGGGGTAATTACAATTCAAATACAGTAGAACAAATTATAGTCCTTCTTGTGATGACTGAGTAAAGACTTTGGCAAAGCTTCATATTGGTTAGCACTGAGTCTGTGTATTGTCTCATTCTCTTTAAGTTTTACGAAGTGATAATGTATCAAAACAAGCATATTACTATTGTACTGAAGCATCTGGGAAACTTTGTGCCCAGGGTTTGCCTTGCGGATTTTTAATCAGATTTTGTAGAAATTATAGAAAAAGCATATGTTGGATGTGCATACTGGAACCACATTTTTATCCAGAAAGTTGTATTTACTTTCAGTTTTGCTCTATGGAAGGTAACAGTCTACAGATGAGAGCATCTATATATATAAACACACGAGTGTATGTTTGGCTACATGCATATAAATGTATACATGAACACACTCAAATACATACCAAATTTACCTATAACTACTTTCAGCTGTTTCTTTAGTTCATATGGTAGAGGCCACAAATAGAACCTAAAATACACAGTTTTGCTGATGTGTTACATGGGTGACAGTAATTTTTAAAGACTGTGAGAATACATGATAGTAGGATCCATTAAAAAGGTGTCAAAACATTCAAAACTTGAAAACCCAGGTTAACTTTGTCAACACAAATTCAAGGTAATTTTTCCTCTCCTAGTTGTAGACCGTTTGTATTGTTTAAGACAATTTTTACAGTGTTTTTATGTTCCAGAACTGTCTTGTCAGAAGTTCTCTTCAGTTAAACATTTATGCAATTCCATGATTTGTCTTATATGTTGTTTTTTGTTTTGTTTTGGTTTTTTGTTTGTTTGTTTGGTTTTTTTTTCTTTTTTTGGTCAGGAAATGATGTATGTCTGGAATGGATTTGCAATTGTGGGCAAAAGATCAGACCTCACTGAAAACTTACTGGTAACAATTGAAAAAGAAGAAACTGCTCTACAAAACGAAACTAGTAAGTGATCAGTTAAGGTGGAATTAATAATCTGTAAGAAATGCTGACATTTTTCTGTGCTTCTGTATACTAATATTCTGTGAGGAAAGTATTGACTTGGGCAATGGGCCATTAAGTCTCGAGCCATGTGAAAGTTAGGAGTGGTTCTTCAATATGTTCTTTATCTGGCTTCATTGCTGTGGAAGAATACAGAAAACTCAAGGATGTGAGGTTATTAGTAACAGAACATGGCTGGTTCTTGCTAAGTTGTTCCAGTCTTGGAGTGTTCTTGGAGCATAGTCCACTAATTTCTTAAATGTCTGAAAAATACTTTTTCTAAGCAAATTTACACTGCACTTAACTTTACTACAGAGGACACATACTGAGCAGAATATGACAAAGTATAAAAGATATGATGAAGTGCTATGCATGAATGAGTTTATTGGGGTTGTTTGGTAGGTTGGTTGGTTTTCTACTTTCTGGGAAAATAAAACATGATTGCTGATTGTAAAATAAAACGTACTTAGCAATTAAACTTTGACCATAGTTTTTTGCATCTTGATGTATTTGAAGCATAGATGTTCAGGTTAAGGTGTAGAGAATCAGTCCATAGCTTGCTCTTAAAATAATTTAAATTCCATTATTGCAACAGGTTTAGTGAATAACTGCCTGGTTTTATAAGGTGGGTGCTGTCATGTGAACTTTTTGGTAGAATTCTCTTTTCAGTTTTTCTAGAATGAATAAATATTATCTTTTTGCACATGAAACTTCTAAAATGATAACTCAATAGTAATCATTTCTATTTAACGCAGATTTAAGTCACACTTATCAACAATTTAGCAAGTTAGTTTTGCCACATGGTTAAAACATCAATTATGGTTCACAAAATGTATCTAAGTATGATTTACAGTATAAACTGAGGTGATGCATAAAAAGTTATACAAGGACATACAAGAAATACATAGTGGTAAAGTCTTGATAGTATATTTAATAAACCAAATGAGAGTAACTTGGAAGGCTGTTATTGAATTGGGTCCTTAGCTTTTTTTATGGTCTTCGCTTCTCTGCAGAATCAGTAGTGTGCCTCTTAAATCTCAAGTGGTTTGCCTTTTTTTTTTTGCTGTTGTCATAATGAAAAAAAAGTATAGTGATATGCAAGATATTTACCAATAAAATAATGTTCCCATGAGTTCTGCATGGAGGGTTCTGACAGAACCTCTTGGGAATCTGTGCTGTATCATGCAGAGGCTTGTGCTATAAATACTAATCAGCTGTAATGGTAAAGTAAATGTCCTTTCAAAACACTAAGTGGAGATGTACAGGGTACCAAAATAAAAGGGACAGAAATAAAACCATTATGTTTTTCTTGTGGAAATATGCTGTTTGCAAATAGGATGTAATCTGTAAGCATGTATGCTTTCTGTGTCTTTTTTTAGTGATAACCTCAGCCAAATATAGTTGTGTTCTGGATTTTGCTTATGTGACCCTGATTTACTTTTAAAGATACAGACTCAGACAAGATAAAGACTCTGATTACCAGAATTGCTGCTGAATTAAGACCCAAAGCAAAAGTGATTAAGGCTATTAGCAGAGTATGGCTAGGTTACAATATTGCTTTAAGAGACAATTTAAGTACTAGATAGTGTTGAAGGATTGCTAAGGTGTTGTAAAAAAAGTGTGTTGATTATACACAAAGGTCATTTAGGGATTGAGACTTCTTAGAGAGGGCTGCTTTTACTTCATTTGCTTCACATGAACAGTCACAGCAAGGACTCTCTCAAGGACTGCAAGTAATTTTAGGTTGTATAGAGCTGAAAATAGAGATGGTAGAAAGAACAGATGAAAGATATTAGAGATGTAGTTTTTCTTTTTTCTCCCCTCAGGATTTCTGGAAATCTTATTTTTCCATTCTTGTAATTTCCAATGTATAAAAAAGGAATATGTAATTTCAAGAAAAACTCATTTGTTTCATGTTTAGTAATTTGGATAGTGATACTTCCCTTGGTCTAGAGCACTGCAAGAAGATGGTTCTCCCAGGTTGATTGCAAGGTTGTATGTACTAAATCTGTGCATTTGTTGTCATTTACTGTTACTGTTTTGGCATAATAGCTTTTATTCTTTTGGGAAATACCAGGGAGGTACTAGTTGTAGTTGTTAAAGACTGGCGAGCCTTTAAGGACATGAGTGCATGCCCTCAGTAATTTCAGTGAATAAGTCCTTCAAGAGACAGTCACATGAATCCAGTACCTTAGCCTAGCAAAACAGGCTACAGAGAATGCAAAGTACTTACCCAGTGTGCTTCTGCATGCCACTAAAAGCGCAGTCGGCGAGTTACTGTCTATTGAGACTTTCTAGGTTTAAACACAGAGTGTTTAAATTTGACAGAATTAAGCCTGAATGTAGTGATAAAGCACTTTGTTGAATCCTTAAATGTGTTAGTCTTGCATGTTTCAGAGCTGTTTACGTAGGATTTCTTTGGCAGACTATTAAGAAAAAAATTAACGTGACCTTAGCGAGCTGGTAATTAGTTGTAAACAACATGATCTGAAGGGAGAGTGTTCTGCTTCCTGAGTTGTTAATGTATGTGCCACCATCTGTCTATCCATATGTGTTTTCTTTCCTTTCTTTTCCCTCCTTGCACACAGCAAATGCTATAAACTAAGGGAACAAAAAAGGACCACACTTGTTAAGTAAATTTTGAATTGATTCAAAAACCTTCTTTCATCAGGTATTTTTAGTCCTATTGAAGGTAAAACTTTATTGAATTTCTCAAGTGTTATACATTATACTGAGGCTTTTTAATCATTAGAGATGATAGAATTACTATGGTTTCTTGAATTGGTACTGCAAAATAATGCTTCTGAAAAGCTCTATAGGAACAGAGTCATAGTGTGATTTTGTGCTTTTTCATGTTACTGGTGCTACTGGAGGTCTGCAAGTGCTCTGTAACAAGGGAAGCTATTAAGATAATGTGGTGGTTCCTATCCCACTGTAGATTTAGATGTTACAAGTACAGAAATCTTTAATGCCAGTCTGTGCCTGTTTGTTGGCTGTTTCAATTTCTTCTTATTCTATGACTGTCTTTAAAGAGAAAGATGCAGATATTATGTACACATCTACTTTAGTAGACAGTATTCTAAATTGTGCATGAAGGTTTTGTATGTTTTGAGGTATAAAACATAAGAAACAACGTCCTGAGTCTGAATACATATTACCTACTGAAAATCTAATTTTCCTTTTCACAATGTCATATAAATATTTGATATATCTTGCTTTTCCTGTTAGATCACAATGAGTATTATATGGATGATGTGTGTATGTTGCAACTACTGAAAGGCCTCTGCCTGAAACACTTGGGAAGACTCATGCAAGCTGAACTGTGTTTCAGTAAAGTAATTCAAAGGTAAAAAAGTAACAAATATATTTTAACCTTTACATTTCATAGCTTTTAGTGGAATTTCTGATACTCTGTAGAAACTGTCATGTTAGTATTTTGTATAATTAAATTTCAACATCCTTTTAAGGACTTGAAGTTAAAATACCTCTGAAAGTAGTCAGAGAACCACAAAACTTTGCTAGTATTTTTCTGTAGCAATGTAGCATTTATATAGCTTTATATGTGGTGGTTTAGACCACATAAATCAAACTGTTGGGTAACACATCCAAATGCGTTTAGAATTCTATTTGCAGAGCTGTTGGTAAGTAAAGATAATTCACTTAGGTTTCCTGTTTTTTTTTTCAGGATTTAGTACTTTGGTAGTTAATCCTTCCCCATGTAGATGAGAAGTTGTTGTTTCTGCATGTTTCAGCTGAAAACTTGATTTTCCTGTGTTACAGATTTATTAAATACTTTAGGTGTCAGATCTATATCTCCTGTAATAAGTTCTCATTGTAAAACATGAGTCATATGCTGGTTGTAGTTGTAAACTTTTTATAGGTTTTAAAGTATTTGGGCTGAAAAAGCATTTTTATGTGAGCAGTTTTTCTAACAAGTAATTTACAAAATTTAATACTTCAGGAGAATTTGTTCTGTATAATTCTACTGTATGTTTTAATTTTCTTTCCATCTTGTTTTCTTTTACCATTTTTAAGATCCCATGTGAGTTTAGTCAAACATTTTGCAAGTTACAAGGCAGTGGGTTTTGACTGACTGTAAGTTAAAGGAATGGTAGTTCTGGAAAATCTTGTTCCAAAGGTAGTTGGCAATGTGCAGGCTTTTAGAGCTGAGATATTAAAAAATATCTAAAGACAACAGTTCTTCATAAACTGTATGTTTTGCATGGGAAGGAGGAGAAGGTTTCTGGTAAATTAAATACATTTTGTTCAGCTGTACTTTCTACATGTCTAGGGCTGCTACAGCACTTTAAGACTGTTCATCACATCAGCAGTCCCTCTGCTCAAAGACATGCTTTCTGTTCATCAAGGCTTGTCTAGATGGATGAAGTGCCTCTGTAGAAGTGCTGCTGAAAATGTTGAAAGCTTTCCCAGTACTTAATAACTTTTCTGTTCTGCAGTATTGGTTGATGTTATTTTGTCCAGATAACAACAGATTTGATTGTAAAAAGCACAGGAAAGGCCAAGATACATGATAATCTTCTTTACCTCATTCTCTAGTGGCAAGATCAGGAGTTTGAGATCGTGAAACCTGTGGGGAAGTCTGGAACATGGAACAGGGTCAGGTTAGGAAAAGCGTGACTAGGCATACATATGTCCATGGCAACTGGATGTATCTAAGTACATAGGACGCTGGCATATATCCATGAGTGCTGAGGAAGCTGGCCAATGTCATTGTGGCCCCATTATCTTTCGAAGGTGATGGCAATTAGGGGAAGCTCGTGGAGACCAGAAGGAAACAAACGTCACCCCTATGTTCAAGAAGGGCAAGAAGGAGGATCTGGGAAACTTCAGGCCAATCAAATTCTCGTCAGTCCCTGCGAAGGCAGAGTAGTCAGGATGGATTTTTGGAAGGGAAGTTATACTTAACTATCCTTATAGTCTTCCACAATAAGATGAATGACTCAGTAGATGGTGGGTGCTCTTTATCTTGGCTTTAGAAAGGTTTTTAAGAGTCTCCTACAATGTCACCACAAAGAAATGGATCAAAATCTCAACTAGATAAGTGGATGATGAGGTGGGTTGAAATCTGATTGAACTGCTGGTTTTGAAGGGCTGTGATAAGCAGCATGAAGTCACTAGTGGAGCAATGCAGAGTTCAGTGCTGGGGCCAGTAGTTTTTAACTCCATCATTAAGAAGCTGATGATGGAACAGAATGCAAGCTCAGCAAATGTGCTCTTGGTACAAAGTGGGAGGAGTAATTGATAAGGCAGATGGGTGTGCTACCATTCAGAGCAGCGTGGGCAGGTTGGAGGAATGGGCTACCAGTAGTATCATGAAGTTCTACAATGGGAAGTATCAATTCCAGCCCCTGGGGAGCAATAGCCCCATGCACAAGCACAGGGGCTGACTGCTTGGAGAGCAGCTTGTCAGAAAATGACTCAGGGATTTGGGGTGTCATACTCCACCTGGAGCTGACCATGAGCCAGCAATGTGCCTTTGCAATGAAGTGTCCTGAGTTGCATTAGGAAGACTGTCCTTGGGAGATCAGGGTGGTGATCCTCCTCCCATCTCAGCACTGGTGAGCCCACATCTGGAGTACTGTCTCTAGACTTGGACTTATTTGTAAGAGAGACATGTACACACTGGAACAAGTCTAACAATGATGATTAAAGGATTGAAGCATCTGTCGTATAAGAAGAAGCTGAGAGAGCAGGCAGTGTTCCGCCTAGAGAAGAGAAGGCCTAAAGGAGTGCGTAAGACAGAGGGAGGGAGAGAGAGAGAGAGGGAGAGAACTCTTCTCAGTGGTTCCCAGTGATGGAACTAGATATAACAGGCAGGAACTGAAATACAGGAAATACTGTTCTAAACATAAGGGGGTGGGTTTTGTTTTGTTTTAATTTACTGCCAAGTTGGTCAAACACTAG
>JAWWLV010000100.1:41019787-41034747 GCA_035041135.1 Platyrinchus mystaceus
TTGTTGGCCTTACTTTGAGCAGGGGATTGGATTGGATGATCTTCAGGGATGCCTTACAGCCACAGTAATTCTGAAAATTTCTTGTTTTGAGGAAAAGTTGAATTTTCTTACTTCTCTGCAATTTGTTCAGACAAGCTAGAGTAAAGCAGTCTTAATTCTCTCTGTGGAAACAAAGTATTTGTATTATACTGCGTAACCTAAAGAACATTTTTGTCTCAGGGTAGGGCTTTGGATCATTGGGGTTTTTTTTTTTGAACTGTACATCACACAATAGGATCTTAGTCTAGCGTTTGTTGTAGCTTGGGTAACATATGACAATACAAAAGTGAGGTAGGAAGATAAATCTTTACTCCTAGAAGGTCACATTGGCAGTATTTTACATTGACTGTATACAGGTATAATTCATGTGTACAGAGCTAACCAGTAAAATAAGTTCTAGAGGGTTTTGTCTGGCTACATGTTCTTAAAGGCAGTGATTGCATTTAGAAGTTAACTGGTTGCTTGAGACAAGGTTGTAAGTAACCATTTCTGTATTTTTCTGGTTTTCTAGTGAGAAGCAAATAAAATATGATAGTTACTTGGTGCCGTTCACCCTGTATGAATTGGGTCTTCTGTACAAACAACAGGATGAGAGAGAAAAAGCAATAAGATACATAGAAACTGCAAAGTAAGTGAATTTATTTTTTTTATCACCCTGTAAATTAAGAATAGCTGAATATTTGTGGCAATGAAGGTGTGTGGGTTTTTTTCTTCCTGACAGCTTCTTTGCAAAATACAAGTCATTTTAAATCTGTGCTCTTGGTTTGGAGATCTTGTCCAGTATAGTTGAATTTTGCATTTTTATGAAACTCTCTCCTTCAGACACAGTGTAGACAGAATCAAAAAATGACAGTATGAAGGGAAAATGTTTCCTTTTCATTTGGACTTCAGAGATGCTGAGGCTCCACTGTATGCATGGGGTGAAGCTGGAGAGTCCAGAGAAAGGATCTGTACCACTCTCCCAGAGAGCAGCTGCAAGGCCTAAACCTGCTGCGCTAAAGGTGTTAGTAGAAGTAGATTAAAAGCCAGTACATATCTGACCACAATCCCTTTTCCCTTTCACATCCTGTCACAGAAGATCAGCTGAAGCCAAATTTACTGTAGAGCAGCATGTTTGCATCATCTGTAGATGGTAGTATGGGGTAGAATGTCCCTTGTGTGTATAGAAAAGCGTACCAATCATGCAATAGAATTGTAAACATGAGTTAGAAACAAAAGCTTTTTTAGAAACATAGTTTTTTGTCCACTGCAGTTTGTACTTGCTTTGGGGTTTTTTTGGGGAGGGGAGCGTGTGGGATGGGGGGTATATTATACCTAATGTGATTTCCCTGTGTTTTATTACTCTGGCTGAGTTGTGTTTTGAGGCAGAACATACACTTTCAGTTAAAACAGCCTTACTTTTCTGTAGTATTTTGGCTTGTCTTTGTACAACAACCTTCAGTGATTGGGAGGACTGTTAAAAGGATCAAAATAAGTGAAAGTGATGTAAGACACGGCTTCAGTTTATCAGAACACTTAATTTTTTGTACTGATATAAGGCTTCTCTGCTCAGTTTGTGGATGAAGCTTTGAATGTCTCATAACTCATATCTGTGTCAACCTCTGTTTCCTCCTGAAGGAATGAAAGGCTGTAAACTTTGGTACTTCCCTGCATGTGTGAAGTAGAAATAATCCAGTTTAAACATCTTTTTTTTTAAATAACTTGTATGTTTTGCAGAAACAACTACAAGGACTACTCTATGGAGTCCAGGTTGCACTTCAGAATTCATGCAGCACTTGACAGCTTGAAGGTGTCACCTGCTTCAACACCTTGAATGAGGAGGGATGCTTTTCATGCATACAATAAATAGCCTACGCAATCTTTTTGCAATCTTTTTTTAATCATAGAAAAGAACATAATGATTGTTTTCTATCATTTCTGATTTGATGTATATCATTCCCATAGACTTCTTTTTCTGTATAGCGCCTACACTATATCTACTTGCTATTTTAAAGAAGACCTTATATTTTGTTTGATAAAAATAATTTAATATTTGACTTGAATGGGGGATATTTAAAAATTGATGGTGCAATAAAGTTTAATGCGAACGCTTTTTTTATATGAGAACAGATGCTGGTTATGCAGTGGAACTGGTAATAATTTCAGCATTTTTTGAAAGTTTGATTTTCTGCAGTACACTTGAGACCTTTTTGCCTCTGGAATAAAAAAGCAGATAACCTTACCCACATTTGGCATAAGCTATTCTGAGATTTGTGTTCCAGAGGAAAAAATTTGTCATCTTTGACTTAATTTCATTTTGGAAACAAAATGAACCTGTCTAAAGTGCAATATTTTTACATTGACAGATGAAGCTAAGCAGGGCTACAGGTCTGTTTCACTCAAAATAAGTTCTTATAGGGGATATTTTCCAGTCATAGAAAAGCATGGCTGCAAGTGACATTAAGAGATCATTCTGTATCCTTGTTCTGAGGCAGAATCAACAGTCTTGAGTTGTTCCTGACAGACTTGTTTAACAATTAAAAAAAAAAAAAAAGCTTGCACTGACAACATTCACTTTGCAACTTATGTAGGATGTTTTTCCCAGTGGGAAGAGGCTGGGAAATTTTGCCTGGTGTCTACCCCAAATAATTCTTGGTACAACTGAAACTAATTTTTTCCCATCTTCCCTGTCATAGACCTGGAGAAAGGGTTGTTCTTTTTCCTTTTTGAAACAATCTTTTAATATATGAAGACTAGCACCCTTTTTGGTATTCTCTGTTCTTGGACACAAACAAAAATAAATAAAAATGTGAGGAATATATGTATTTTCTTAATTATGGGAATAACTCATATTAATGGAAGTTGATTGTATATCAAAAAGGGAATATACTTTTAAAATTGTCGTTAAGAAAATGCACATATTCTAATCTAATTTCTACTAAAACTATGTAGTAAAATTGAGATATAAATTTATGAGTACATGCATTTTTTTTTCATGGTAATAAGGGAATAGCAGTATCAAATTGAATTTCCGATTTCTTTAGATATGCAGATTCTGTCTATTTTTAAAAATAAGAATATATTTGTTTTGAATTTAAGTATACACCCAGTAATTGCTCTTTCACTAGTTACTACAAAACTTGTTCATTTCTGTATTTTATCAATACCAGTATATTTACTTCTGCATGTAAATTCATAGTAACTGTGCTCATGTATGTGATTCACTGCCCTTAACTCTAAGCAAAAACGGCACAAAAGAAATAGGTGATAAGTAGTAAATTACTAACTGAAGTTCCTAATTAAACAGTCAATGTAATATAAATGCAATCATTATTCTTCTCAAGTGACTGAGAGCACAGCTTTCTTCCATGACTTTATGAATAACTGGGTCATTTAATTGCTTATAATTCTGTAATACAGTGGCATACTTACAGGTCAAGTAAGGGTTTAAAAATATTAGCTAAATAAACATAATGGGTCTTTCAAAGTGGAAACCTGATACAAAGTCTGTTTTCTTCACTGGTTTGGATTTGTGCCTATTGTAAATGTGTAACTAAGTTATTGTGTAAAATTATACACATGTAGGTGTGAAGCTTAGATACCCGGGACACTACATCACTGATAAAATAAGCATGCTTATTTTAAAACATATTCTACTGACTGTAGCTAAGGTACAAAACAGAAATTAGCGTACGCTGCCAACTGACTTCTCTAAGTATTTGTCCATTTGTACATGTCTGATTGTAAGATGTAGTCAGCATAAACAGACAATACTTTTAATACATCGATGGGCATTTAGGTGTGCAGTTTAGGATTACTTTGGCCTGATCTGATTATTGGATATTGGCAGTCAAATGAGACAGCTTCAATTTCCTGTGGGAGGTGGTGTAAACAATTGCCAGTAAAACTTCTGTAATTTGTGTTTCAAATAGTACTTCACTCTACAGAAGAGTTAGAACTGGGACTACAGAATTTTAGGATGGAGCATAAAGTAGTTTCTGATCTCTGATTCTTGTGGGGAGTGTCTTCCAGTTAGTATTTCATTTGTGTTTTTTTGAAAGTTTAGTACAAAGCGTCATGTCACAGTGTACTTTTTTCCATGGGTAATGTCACTGACCGAAGGGAGACTAAAAACAACTTTGTTTTCTTCGGTTCAGCCTTCTGAAGTCAATATTATTGCCCTGTGTGTTACACTTAGTTTGTTAAGTACTGTTTAGAGCTTGTCTCCTTTTCTGTGCTGTGGTTCCAGACTTTGTTAGAAAAATTGATTGATCAGATTTCTTAGTTTTAAGCTTTATTCTGGACATTTTTTTTCCAACTTACTAAGAGTATGTGTGAGAGTGATTTTTAACCCTTCACCTAAAGTAGGTCTCCATAAAGCTGTAAGAGATGCTTGGATTTCCAAACACTGCAGAAGAAGCTTGTGTCTCCCCTACACAATATGTCATTGGTGCAGTATTATTTAGGACATTATGTCTGAGTTAAGTGATCTGTGGCTAAGAGTTCAGACAAAAGGGCTTGTGGATTTTTTTGTTTGTTTGGTTGGTTTTTTTTTTTAATCTGCCGAGTACTGTACTGGGCCTTAAATATAGCTCTAATCTAGTCTTAACTGCTCTTTATAATCTTCACCTCACTTGCTTATCTTCATGGGAATTTTGAATATTGTGCTGAGACTTTGAAACTGAGCAAAGCATTTACCTATGATCCTATAGCCTCTATCAATAATACTAGGAATTATAATATATGCAAGAGCAAATTTAATTTGTTCGTTTAAGCAAGCAAGGCTAAACTTACATAGGTTATGACAAAAGGTCATTTACATCTTTTTGATAATACATGTGGTTTTTTTTAGGGTAAGCAATAATAAATTAGCCTGATTTTATGACAAAGCTTCTCTTTGAATAAGAATTGCCTACTTAGAAACTATTACAAAAATCTTCTTGTCTATGCATATCATTCAAATGGTAGTCTGTTGGTGAAAGATCACTGTACAATGGTTATTATGTCCTTGCTCATCAGTTTTTAACAAAAATTGAAAAAAAAATGCATGTCGAAAGCTGATGCAAGATTGTTACATATGTGTTCTAATACACAGCTGTATGTAGCACTTTATGGCTAGAAAAATTTACAATAATCAGATCTTGTTTTGCTTCTAAATTGCCTTGCAAAGTAATGTGTAAAAGAAGTAATTTTTTATAACAAATTCAACTTAGACTTTGCAATTATTTTATTACTAATCTTAATGTTTCATGTATTTTTGTTTCTGTATATTCTTACACTGCATAGTTCAACAAAGAATGTTTATATTTGCTCTGGTGCTGCAGTTTTTTTGCTTCTAAACTACTGAGGTTTGCACATGTTCATATCTGGTACTTGAGTAAATAACGAGATCAGAATAACAGAGGATGATGAATGAAGTATGTTCTGGTTTAAAGAGCATGTAGAAATGTTCACTGTGATGTATTGGAATGGATTCTCGCTTCAGAGGAATAAATCACATATTATGCTTGTGCTGCCGAGTGCTGAATTAGGCACTGTATTCCAGTTGTACATAAAGCACCTTCAGCTGAGATTTAACAAAGCAATATCAAAAAAAAAAAATTGAGTTTAAACATACTGTGTTGGGAATAGAGCTCTCTTTATAAAACCTGTCTAGGCTGAGAGGTTGTACAAAGCCATCAAGGTCTATGAGGAAATAAAAGGTCTTTTGAAATAGATATAGTAAATATAAAATAAGCCACTTTAATCTTAGTTTCTCACCAGTGATAAAATAATACTTTTAAATGATATGGAATACATGAGTGATTAATAATTGGCTCGCTCACTTGTTAGTTACTTAATTAAATTCCTAATATACTTCAGCATTCTTTTTAAATCCCAACATTAAAAAAAGGAAGAAAAAGAATCTTTTTACATGTGTGCAGGGCTTGACTCAGCAGTTAAAAGAAGTAAATGTTCAAAGTTATTTTTCAATAATGGCATGGTTAAATGTTTCCATAATTGCACAGAATTTTACCTCATGCTTCCCAGCAAATAGGTCAACTTAATTACTGTGGTTTGAACTATCAGTATGGATGTTATGGTTATCATAAGAACAGTAGAGAGATAGTTGGTATCTTAGCTCAGGCATGCCTGCAGAATGCTAATTTACTCTCCATTACTAGGCATACTATAGTCCAGAATAAAACATTTATAGCTAGAGTGTTTGCAGAGTATTGAATAAAGGAAGCTCATTGATTAGAAAAAGAAGACACACTGAAGAAAGTTATAAACACAAAAATAAAAACTATGTCTGCATTCATGCAACTGCTTTGGCAGAAGTTGTTACATTTATAACTCTAAGCTATAATCATCTGATCAGCTCAACACTTGGACTTCCTATATTCCAGCCATCACAAAGGTATCAGTGGTGTTGGGACCTTACCTTTGTTCTTTTTGTGATGGAGTTTTTCTGTTGTCTTGTGTTTTCTGCCCCATTTTTTAAAAAATCTTTTTTCATTGGTTGATTAGTTTTGTTTTGCTTTTATTTTGGTGCTGGTGTTTTGAGAGTTGTGGAATATTTTTTTTTCTGATCTTGCAATTTACACAATTTTTAACAGGTCCTGTAGAACAGCTTCATAAAAGAAATTTAAATATTGTGGCTCTGAACTTTGCAGATGGTAGAAGAGTAGCCTCTGGGCTAAAAAAAAATCAGAGTCTATGGTTAGTATAGCAAATTCAATGTTAAGTGAGTGCAAAATTGAATATTCTCCTTTTTGGAGAAGTGTAAGTATGCACTTCCAGTCTGTGGAGAAGCACATGTCAGCTAATAATCCTAGCTAGGAATACCTCCCTAGATTTAGTCACTTGTTTAAAGAGAGAACTTCTTCAAACACATTAGCAGTTGGAGATGTTTGTTGTCTGTATCAGGTCTTTTGTACCATGGAAATCATAGAGCATCTAAGCTGAGTGAGCCAGATTCACTACCCACCTCACTGAGGCCATGGTATGAAGAATATTGAGTGTTGATGTCCATGGGACTGTGTGGGAAAAATTAAGGTTTTACTAAAATCCCACCTGAAAGGTTAATGGTCTTATTTACTTGAGGATGTAAATGTGGTTCTCAAAACTCAATTTTCTTATTGTAAAGTGGATATAAGACTATATAAGGAGAACTTTTTGAGATGCTTAAATGCCCTCTTCAGAATCTACAATCAGGGTGGAGGGATATGTAAAAATAGGTTAATGCTACTTATATAGCTTATGTTAGGCTTAACTTGTTCCAGAGCATTAGGAGATTTTCAGAATTAAACTTGATTGTAGATGAGGGGGCAGTATGAGTTTAAACATGGGTTTATTTTCAATACAATTTTGCACAAGGTGGTAGAACTTATGTCTAGACAAAACACAATGTCTAAAGAGGCTGACGTACAGATATAAAACTTTCATAACTCCCAGCCCACCTTAATTAGATTTGTTATGTCTCTTATGTTTATAGTATGCATTCTCAAGCCTTACTTGGAAAAGATGCTTGGCTTAAATGTTTCTCCAAATTTTAGTCACATCAATAAATTTGCTTCAAATCCATCTGAATTACTTTTTGCATAGGAACATTGCAAACTTCTCATTGTTGACAATGAGAAAATGTTAGATGTTCTATCACCTATTATTAATTGGTTTTATGCTCTGAAGAAAGTTTAAACTTTTTTTTTGTATAATACAAATAAAATTTGAGATCGGTTTGCTCTCACAACCCAAAGGGAAAGTATTCCTCCTGTATTTTTCATTAATTGTATTAGATTGTCCATGGACTGTGGAAGCAGCTTAGTTTATTCTAGTGAATAATACCAATAGTACGAGATTCATTGTGTCTATTGCATAATGAGTCTTTGAAGTAGAAGCTGCTTTAAATCAGATTCTTATGAGCTGAAAGAAAAGGGCTGAAAATGTTGTGAGGAGTTCAGGATGTCTGTAGAAGATCACAATTAAAACAGGACCTTTCTTTAAATGCAGTGTACTCTGAAGGCCAATGGCAATCCAAATGTTTTAGCATCTAGTGAATATGAAACAATTTACTGGCTTGTTTTTCTACAAACTAAGATTTTAGTAGCAGAAGAATATAAACAAGCCTTGCCTGAAAAATAAAATCTGCAACCCAAAATGCTGTATGCTGTTGAGTTATAGCAGTCACTGTCTTTTAAGGAAATCTGAGGAAGAGCCAGATAAGATAATGTGCAGTTCAGGATACATCTGGTAAGTGGAAAGTTACTTATATAATGTTAAGGGTTGTAAAAGACCTTAAAAGATCATGTAGTCCCAACCACCCCCTGCCATGGGCAGGAACAACTCTCACTAGACCAGGTAGCTCAGGGCCTTGTCCAACCTGGCTTTGAACACAGCCTCCCCAGGCAACCTCTTCCAGTGTCTCACCACCCTCACAGTAAAGAGTTTCTTCCTAATATGATCCCTAAATTTTCCCTCCTTCAATTTTTACCCATTACTGCTTGTCCTATCTCTACAGTTCCTGATGAAGAGTCCTTCTACAGCTTCCCTGTAGGTCCCCTTCAAATACTGGAAGACTAGGAGGTTGATGTGGAACTTTCTTTTCTCCAGGCTGAACAGCCCCAACTCTCTCAGCCTGTCTTTTTAGAGGAGGTGCTTCAGTCCTGTTGTCACATTTGTGGCTCTTCCTCCTCTTGAGTTGCTCCAACAGTTCCCTGTCCTTCTTACATTGGAAGCGTCAGACCTGGATGCATCACTCCATCTGGGGTCTCACCAGCCAGAGTAGATGAACGGAATCGCCTCTTTTGACTTGCTGGACACACTGCTTTTGATGCAGCCCAGGATGCAGTTGGTGTTCTGGGACCAGCTCAACATGGCTTCATTTTGTGTTTTCCATCAACCGCCCCCCCCCCCCCAAGTCTTTCTCTGCTGATTTCTTTATTCATATCTCTGGGAGCTTTGGAGTCAAGCAATCTAATTAAATAAAATTATATATTTTCTTGTCTAAACACTTCTGGCCTTCAGAGCTACCTGGTAAATTGGTGGACTTTACAGTATGAATGCTCTATTTCCTATCTTTTCTAGTTAATTTATATTAAAACTGATGTATTTTTTATTTGCTATGCTACTCAAATGGTATGTTACAATAGAGATACCAATTGGTTTTGTGTCCACTGCAAAACTGAATTTAAATTTAATGATTGACGGAGGCAGGACAAAAAACGGAATTCTGCTTTCTGAAACAAGTTTCCCTAACTTCAGGAGTCTTACCTGAGCACCTAAATGGAATTAGGTCAACCAATCCAAATACCCTCCATTGTGTCATCTGGAAATTTTATCCTGGTGGACTTCAGAAACTGTTACGTGCCAAGTATTTCTGATTTGTGAAACCCCATTGCAACATTGAGAAGTTGTCAAAATCTGTTTTCCTTCTGGAGACTTCTGAAGTTTAAAAGGGAAACAGATCCATCACCTTGCTTTAGTTTTTTTTTTCCTTGAATTTTTCATTACTTGCATAGGACAGCTGAGTTGGAATCTCTGCTTGACTGTCTAAAATTGGTAGAAGAGCCATCAAAAAAAAAAAATCTTTTGTCTTTCATTAGTGTCTGTGCTCTGTGGTTCACCTGGAAGCAAAGACTGAGGTCCTTGCTTGTCTTTGCAAGCTGTGGCAGTTGCCCCCATTCAAAGGAGAAAGAGGATAGCCACTAGGAAAGGGAGAGAATGCAGAAGAAATTTGTGTGTGAAGGATAAGAAGTAAGAGTACATTGGATAGGGGTTTCTGTAGCACCTGATATCACATTGGACTGTGGGACCAAACAGAATAATGTCAAAGGATAAAGCAAGGATTTCTAACAGAAAGATTGTGACAGAAAGGTGTCAAGAAACAGAAATTGTAGTGCAGAGTAGTCACTTGCTGGCTAAATGGAGGCAATGTAATCCAGAGGCAATGCATAACAGAACGCCTTTTTCTGCTTAGGGAAAGAGCTGGTGTGGATAAATCTCCCATCAAGCCGAGCGAGGGAGAAGGTCTATGAGAGTCCCTGCCCTTACAGGAACTCAAGTCAGAGAAACAATGTACAAATTGTAAACCAAAGTTGATACAAAGTAGTTATTTTTAAGTCCTTAATCCTTGACTTTCCTGAAATCCAGACTTGATTTCATGTAGTTGGCATTCACTCTTGACGATTGCAGAAAATGGGTGGGTTGAGCTTCCATATGAAGGCTTTCTCCCTGTCGTCACTACAGCCTGGACATGATTCTGTGACTTTCTGAAAAACTTGCAGGACTATGACTATTGCCCTTTTTTTACAGTGACATATGTCTAAAAAAGTGTACCAAGTTGTGGACAAAAAAAAAGGGGGGAAGTTTTGTAATGCCAAATCTTGAATAGTTAATTGTTTTGATTTCAAAGTTAAAGTCAGAAGGTTTGCTTTCATCTTTATGAATTGCTGACAGACTTGGGAAGACTTTATTTACAATTCATGGTATTCATTCTGGGTTAGAACTAGGCACTTATTTACATATATATTTGGGTTGGGATTTATATATCCATCTGAACTTTGGGCATCTATTGAAGGTTTCCTCAGAGGACCTCTGGAGAGAAAAGCTTTAGGGCAGGTGTGTCTTAAATGGGAATCAATACTCATCAGATTTAATGGCTAAATTAGATTAAATTAAATCAACTAATATGAAAATAGTTGATCTTAAATAGTTATTTTTGTTGTCTTCAGTGTAAAATTGGGGAGGGGAAGGGGTCATCTCTCCACCCTCTTTTAAGAGGCTTCAGCTTCACTAATATTAACGGTAGTAACGATCCTAGTGTAAGTGAGTTTCTGGCAGCTACAAATACTCTTAACAGCCAGAAACACCGCTCAGTCAAGTCTGCAGCTTTCCCAAGAGGACTGTTCTCAAAACAGGGCTTATATATAGACTACATAGCAGCTGTCCTCCACTGTATTACACTTTAATACCCTGAACTCATTTTGAGACAATAAAATAAATAAATTACTCAGTGAACTTACAGAAAACATTTAAGTAGAGGAATGTAGAAGATAGAGTCTGTTATCCTAGTAGAAAAAGCTAGAATTGAGCTCTCGGAGCTTGTTTGTTTGATTGTTTGTTTTTTCCAGAATGCCAAAAAAATATTCCTTTCCAAATTTTTAAACAGTTGTTTTAGTTAATGATCCATCAATGGTCCTATAAGCTATTGGTGTTGAATTTCCTGTGAAATCTTTTGTATTTTTGGACCTTCACACTTAATTTTTGAAGCTGTTCTCATGTGGATTGTAGAGTGGGGGGGTTTTGGCACGGAGGCTAATACAACTAAAGCACTTGTATTTTTTACTAAATAATACATTGTTTCTGTCCAGAAAATGTGCTTTAATCTATTTGGATATGGTTGTCTGGCACTTTGTGGAGGATCTTTAACAATCCATTGAAAGGGACTGTCTGTTTTACAGGCTAAGAACGGGTTTTGATCCTGTGTTGTTTCCTGACCAGGGTAGGTAGTCAAAGTTTTGAGAGACCAGGATGTGTTCCATAAGCCACTAAGGAAAACCTGAAACTCTTTGTAAAAAGGTGTTTGTATTTTAGTGGTTAAATTCATGACAGCTGCTTATGCCAACACACTTTGACCTGAATGATTTTAAACGATCAGTGAAACATTGTAGGGAGCAGCAACATCTTTAAGCATTTCTGACAAAACCAAATCATACAAATATAAGTGGCTTAATGGTTATATGTCCAGCTGCTACATAAAGTTAACTAAATTATTCACCATTCATATTCTCCAAATACCTTAAACTGTTGTGCTAAGACAGCACCTGGCAAGGATGAGCACATCCACAGAGAACCTGCTCAGGTTCTACTTTGCATAATAGATCTGTGTTTGAGCAGCCTGTCTGTGCTTGGGGGACTGGGGAGGTGGGGGCCTTCCTTTCCACTTCTGTCTGTTCCCCTCTTCCAAGGTCTTTTCCCACCATCAGCAATACCAGTTTATCTTTTCCCTCTTCACCCTAAACTCCATGAAAACTCAAACCTAAATCGGCTGCTTTCTGCACAGTGCTTCCCCTTTGCCAGGTAAGTGGAGGGAGCAGACAGTGTGATACAGTCCAGCAGCTCACAGTGCAGGGAGGTGGTGCTCTGCATTGAAGACAGAAGCAACAGGGGTACTGTGTACAGCCAGGGGAGCAGCCCATGTCCTGGGCACCCAGCCTTGCCTGCTGTTGGCTCCCATTCCCTCCAGGCTGGCTATATGTTGAAGTGACCCTGGTTACGACAGCCATACATGGTGAGCATGAGCAGGGACAGGTGAGAAAACAAAGATGCCAAACCCTGCAAGGTGTCCTTGCTGAAGAAAAAAACTCAACAAACAAGAACCCATCACAGACCTGCTTTTCACAGCAACTCTCAGACTCAGGAGAACTCAGACTCACCAAACCTCAGGCTTAGTCTATCAGGTGGTAGAGAGTGAGCCTTGTAGAAACGGGGCAATCAGAATCACATCTGCTGTCCAGGGAGTGCACACTGGGAACTGTTTTCCTCTAAGCAGAGCACATCAGGCCAGCAGTCTTTCCAGGCTTGAACTGCTGCTTTGGCACTGACTGCACATGAGGTGCTCTGCAAGCAGACATCACATTAGCCATCTCTCTTGCACTCAGAGTATTTAAACTGAGTGACAATAGCAAAAAAAGACTCTATGAGCCTGCCCAGCTGCAGAGCATGAGAAAAAAGATGGCCAGGACCAGAGGCCAGCAGAGAAAACCAGCTTTTCTGTTGAATGGAGAGCAAGCCATCACCAGTGAGAATAACCCAGTCATGGTCCTCTACCTCTGTGTCCAGGGCAGTGAGAGACAGCAGCAGAGTCTTTGGGTTGCCCAGTCCCAAGGAGTCATCAATGACATAGTGCTCCTCCCTGCTAATCCCTGCTCAAGCTTTGCAGGTAGAGCTGGTTGTGATCAGGATATTTGCTGATGTTCATGTGAAAGTACTAATCACACTCATGTGCAAAAACAGAACCTTGAACTTCTTCTATAACTTTTTAATGCAGGCATTCTTCATACAGAAGAACTGCACAGCAAGTAGTACTTTTAACATGTGAGAGGACATTCCTGGTATGGCCTGTGGGTGATGTGGCACTTTTTCAGTGACAGGTGTACATGTTGAAGTTGGGCTCATTAGTAACTAGGCTTGATCTTAGTCTTGAAACTGCTCTGTCTTCCAGCCAGTCACCAGTAAGAAATCAGGGGTGACGGAGTTTGATTTGCCTCCTGCCATGAGAGTGTGGATGGCTGCATCTTTTCCAAATGTTAGGTCTTTCCTGGGAAAGCAACTTCAGAAAACAGTTAAATAATTTATTTTAAATTTTATAAAAGTGTATCACTACACAATGAACAATGTGTAACTACTGAACAATATACTTCTAAAAGTAAGGAAGCATTTCAAACTAGAGACACTTTAGGACAGTTTTATGACTGGTCAGACAAAATCTGAATAAGGTCCTGAAAGACCTGCCAACAATGCTCCTGGTGCAGGAAGCTGGGGTAGATGTGCTGACAGGTCGTACCCACCAGCTAGACACCTGCCAGGTCTTGGAGAGTGCTGCTTAGGCTCCCACACCAATACCAAGAAAAGCATCCCATTCTCCCTGACCAGGGCAGAGGCAAGATCAACATGAGTACAGCAGAAACTGCAATTCTGCCCCAAATTGCAGTGGCTGGGCAGCAGCTCCCAGGCAGGGACTTTGGAGCAACACCCAAAGAAGTAGAGAGTGCACAAATCTATTTCATTTTCTTGCATTGACTACAATAATTTTAAAAGTAATTGATGTTACATTAGGGGCCAATGTTATAAGATTTTCTCAGGGCAAGTTTGCTATAAGCCACTGCTCTTTTCATCACAGCATGAATTGAGTACATTGGCTTTGCTGTAGCATTACTATTTGATTGACCAGGACCATCTCATCGGGGGATTGTCTCCTGAAAAAAGAAGCAACTCACTCAGCTGGTCACTTTCTCAACCTATATACAGGAAGACCAGCAATTACCTTTTTTTGTTGCTGCTTTGTGAAGCAGAGCACTGATGCCTTGCATGTGTCAGAGCCCCATGGGCTCTGAGCAGCCCTGATGGTCACCAGCATGGGGCTCTGAAAGTGCTGACACAGAAGTTCACAGCAGTGGACACCAGCTCAGTGAGTAGTGAATTAAGCCTTTGTGTGGAGCTAAAAGTATACTATGCGTGCAGTAATTGGGGTAGAGTCACATATCTCATTCTTGGTGCCTTGCAATGGTTATCAGGTTTTATTGTCAAGAAGTGTTTCTGATTTTTAAGTTGTGCCAGTCAAACACAGATTTTCTATCTGTGTAGGATGAAATACATATATCCATGTGGGTGTCAGGCTCCAGAGGCATATCTGTCAGAGGTGATGATTTTGAATGACATTACCCAGATACAAGAACTTGAGAACTTGTTCAGCATCTTTTTTGTACCTGCTGAACAACAGGTAGATCTCTTATTAACATGAATTTATTTTATATCAGTTGCCATGGTGTATATATACACATTCATGCAGATACTTGCATACATATAAATATATATCTACATTTTCAGGAACCACAGAAACAGAAGCATTAGGTTGGAAACGACTATAAGGACACTGAGTCCAACCAATAACCCAGCTCTACCAAGTCCACCACCAAACTCTGTCCCGAAGTGCCACAGCTACATGTCTTTTAAATACCTCCAGGAGTGGGGATTCAACTTCCCTGGGCAGCCTGTTCCAGTGCTTGACAATACTTTCTGTGAAGAAAATTGTTCCTAATATCCAATCTAAGCCTACCATGGGGCAACTTAATTATACAAGGAAGATTAGTTTTGAGATAAGCAAAAATTGATCTGACATTATATGTTGTACAAAAAATCAGGTATTGAGAGTCTTTCATCTGTCTCTAGAAGGCATTGAG